>PVIU01000128.1:278340-448851 GCA_004026605.1 Ondatra zibethicus
AAAAAAAAAAAAAAAAAAAAAAAAAAAAAAAAAAAAAAAAAAAAAAAAAAAAAAAAAAAAAAAAAAAAAAAAAAAAAAAAAAAAAAAAAAAAAAAAAAAAAAAAAAAAAAAAAAAAAAAAAAAAAAAAAAAAAAAAAAAAAAGCTATATTTCACAAAAGATTTATAGAATCCATCATTAAACCAAGAACTCAGCAACAACTACCACCAGAATGAAGCTTCTTCAACTGCTACCAAAGAGTTCTGTGTCATACTGGGGTATTCAAATCACTAATGTGGCTTAATTAAATTACCATTTGGCAATTCTGTTTCATGTAAGTGGAAAATTTCATCTGATTTTCCTCAGACTACTAAAAACAAAGCAACTATGACTTGTAAGTGAGATAATGGAGATGGAAAATTCTTTCCCATTTCCAGTCTGTAGGACAAATGTAATGCTTTCTTTCAAGACAATAAGGAAGTAGACAAAGATCAACCAGAAAGAGATGAATTTTTGGTTAATATGCCATTTTGCCTTGCCTGTTAAAATTGTTTCCTAACTGTGTAAGGCAAACAAAATTCATGACCATGGACAAGAGTGAAAAGGCAGTTAACAAACATTTTCTTAAACTAGCTTAAATTGAGTAACAACACATAAGTTTGTATATGTCTGTACTAGTGTTGTTTATTGGGATTATTAAAAGGAGTAAAAGCACTTTAACTTTATTGCATTGGGTGGGGGAGGTGTTTTGAAACAGGGTTTCTCTGTGTAGCCAGGGCTACCTTGGAACTAGCTTGGAACTCAGAGATTTGCCTGCCTCTGCCTCTTGAGTATTGGGATTAAAGGCAGGAGCAAATACTGCATGATGACTTTATTATATCTTAACTATAAACAGAGATAAAGTTAAAAAAATCATTTAAAAACATGAAATGTCTGGATTAAAGTACCAGGTACCACCTTGCACCACCAATATCCTATCCCAGGATGCCTGGTGCAAGGCTATTTACATATAATTACTCCTAAGAATGGACCACAGAAATAAAACATATAAAATAAAGGAGCTCTCTTTGATGTCAGAGATAGTATATCTAGTACCACATACAGACCTTATTAAGTTTAAAGAAATATTCATAAGAAAGTGAGTGTGATGCTATCCAATCTGGATACTTTTAAGGAACATTTTAGGAAGTAAACTAGTAGATGCACACTTAGTCCTAAAACCAACAATTCAAATATAGTAAGTCTAGCACAAGCAGATGAGGCAAAAACTTTTCCTCTGGTGTCTGCAGAAGAGGGAGGCCACTCAGAAACCACAGGCAGGATACAGCAAGGGGCTGCCAAAGGTCTGTATGTGGCCTTACGTTGGGGTCTGTTTCTCATTAAGCATCTCTCTCTGAGTGAACTCTAAAAGTTTCTCAACATGGCTCACACAACAAAAACCTATCCACAAAAGATTTGAGTGTAAAAGATATCCTAGCTGGGGAGAGTGAAGGAGAGCCTGAAAGAAGCTCATTCTTCTTCTCCATGACCTTCTTTGACATTAACATTCTGAAAACTATGTAAAGAGAAAATAGCAGCCCCCAAAACGCCACAAAACAGCAGAGCTAACCAGCTGTCAGCCCCAGCTACCCTTTTTCTATAATGACACATCCTTATCATATAGGTAACCCAGCATAAAGGGAGATGAGAGTATCTGGGAGGCTGCCAAATGTGTAGAAAAGGTCATAACCATTAATGACAGCACACTGAGAAAGGCCATCAATAACTGGCAGCCTGGGCCAGGATGAGTAGTCTGCACATTTCATGCTGTAAGTTGGATTTGCCCTTCCTTATCATCCAACAATAATATAGGTTAGAAAAAACATACAATTGTCAAAGAGTCACTATTATTCCCCTCAGCTAGAGACTCTGTGTCCCATTCAATGAGCCTGATGTTAGGAAGACTGAACACTGTGCTCTCTATGCAAGTGTCTCAGAGTTGGACTGCTCAGTCTCTTACCCTTTAAGCTTGGAGCACCTTCTCAGTAATTCATCAATTATGCTGCTAAGAGGCAGAGGGCCGATAGTCAGGGCACTGCCCTTGCTGACACCCAGACAGTTCAAGGTCTTTAGCAAGATCATACTTAAGAGAGATCCCTTAAATACAACCACTGCAGTGAACTCCTTAGGCCCCCACACCAAGTTCCTCTCATTAAAGTTGGAGTGTTTGGTCAACTTAAACAGTTCTTTAAATTTCCCTCAGAGGTTAGGAGGCTTTGCTCTGGTTTTTCAAATACTGATCCTGGAAAATATCCCTCTAGTGCTTCCTTTACTGTTTATCACGTCTTTTAATTCTTACCATGATGCATTAATATGTTCTTACCTCTAAACATCTTTTTAGAAAGATACAACGCCACATTTGAGAAAGCTCCAAATATAGAAGAACAGTATTTTTAGCTGTGTTGACCTAAGAGATGCCCCAGTTACCAGGGAAACCTGTCAGTGCATCCAGGAGCTCTTTATATGGTGATGGTGACCAGCAGCTCCAGACTGCCAGGCTCTAAGGTACATTCTTATTTAGTTCCTACTCAGCAGAGCTTTCTCATACAAGTGCCAGTTACACCAGGACAGGAAGTCAGTGGGAGTTTTTATTCTTGACTACACTTAATATGAGGCCTACTTCACTGATAAGGAAAAAAGAAAACAATGAATTTTTAAGTACAGAAGGACAGAAGTAAAACACCTCATTCGAGTCAAAGATTCTTCTGGTTAAAATCCATATGCCTCTCATTGCCAGTTACTTTCTGGATGTAAAATATGCACACACACATGCCTTTGAATACGTTGGCCAAAATACAGAGGAACTGAAAACTTTTTTTGCTAAAGCTGAAATGGTTCCTTTCTTTCATGTTTTAAATTTTGTGATGTGCACAGAAAGGTGAACTATTTTAGCTGCCATGACTCATATTTTTATCATAAATGTGATAAAAGATGATGTGGAAAGGACATAACAAGACTCCAGGAGTCTGATGTTAACCATATGGTGCAACTATTCTGACAGCCAGTTCCCAGCTGGGCTGCAGTCTCTCTAAGATTCTTCAAATACCCTTTGTTCTAGCCCCTGAAAGCAGGTCACATGGTTACATATGAAGGTCTTTGTTCAAAAAAGATTCTTTCACTCTCCTATAACCCTGGCAACTCCCGCCCTTCTGGGTAGTGAAATATTGATGAAACACAGCCTTTCTCCCTTTAGTCTTTAAAGCAGCACACAATCCTTGTCAATAGAGGGCACTGGAGAGATGCTACAGGCTTTGGTTCCCTGGGCCTGCAGAGAGAGCAGTCACAGATAACCAGACTTCTACAGCATGTTTGGCATCTCCAGTGTGCAGCTCCTGCAGGGCATGGCAGCCATCAGCATTTGCAATAGCGTGTTGGGCTCCTGTGGTACAAGGTAACCAGAAGTATCCATTCCTTTGTGGCACAGCTGATCCTGAGGGAATGAAAGCAGGAGAACTGGCCCCACCCACCCCTGCTCATTGCTGCAAAAGGTGAATAGGCTGGGCAATGCTGGAGAGCTCACCCTAGTGATGAGGACAGGTGAGAACTGGTCCAACCTTACAGCCTGCCCTAACTATGATCTGCTGCAACATGTGAAGGGACCTGACCTGTAGACACAAAGCTTCAGGATCTCTACAACACAGGGCAACACGATATCCAAGAAGAGTCCTAGAGAGGGCCCAGCATTGATAATGTAGTAGATACCAGAGGCCTCGAACCAGACCAATGACTCGGCAACGAACACTTGCAAGTAAAGATACAAAGGGGTTTGTGGTGTGACTCACTGTGTCACACTGCAGATTTTAATTTTTTTCTCTTTTTAAATTTTTTTCCTTTTTTCTCTTAAATTTTGTTTTATGGGGGGGCGCAAGGATGTGAAGGGATGGGGAAATGAATGGGATCAAGACCAAAATGATGTAAAAGACACATGGAATTTAAAAAGAGAGAGAGAGAGAGCTGGTCTAGAGAGATGGTATGAGAAACAGTTGTTTTCTATCAAAGGTAGCTAACCTGACAAGATTCCTCTCTTCTAAATGAGTAGAGGACCAGAGTTTGGTCTCCAGCACCTACATGAAGCTTCAGATCCAGAGGATTCAATGCCCTTCTTGCTTCTATGGGCAAGGGTATACATTCACACAGACAAACATAAAAATAAAACTGAAGAAGTTATTCTCAGACATTACGCTTTACTTTTAAAAAGCATGCATTTTCTTTCCTGATTGGACAAAGACCAAGAGAGGAAGCCTGTGGTCAGAATCCTGTAGTTGAAGCTCTCAAATTTTTAGGCTCCTTCCCCAACATGAGAAACTTGTCTCACTTAGAAACTTAAAGCAGCCTTATTGGCTGCTGAAAGTAGAAAGAGGTGGGAGGAGTAGGCAGCCAAGCTAAGTACAGCCAAGGAAACAAAGAGTCCTCAGAGGACACAGAAAAAGAAAACAGCTGAGGAACTTGAGGTCTCCAGTGAGTTCCCTTTGCTTCAGCAGATGAGGAAGCACGCTGCCAGGGTGGACAGTCTCCAGGAAACCACCCCTATGCACAATGTCAAAGACTACTTACTCTGAAATAAGCTTTCATGAGATGACATATCACACCTCATTCTTTTCCCCCCACCATCTATCGACCTCTCTCTGGTTCCCACAGACAAAAATTAAATCCAACAACAGGCAGGATGAATTAACCTGAGTCTCTAAAGAGGGCAGTTGCCTTAATAGAACTGAATCAAACCTTACTCTCTTTTCTCTTTTACCTACAATTTAGCCGGAGATCCAACCTGAAACAAGACAGTGACTCAAGTGTCCTCCTAAGAACTCGGTTCAGTATGCTTCCTTCTGCCAATGCTGGTTTAAGTCCCTGAGGATACTGCTCCTTCCTCCTGGCCACAGAAGTGGTGACAGCTAGCACACAGTTCCCACCTCAACCATAAACCTCTAAGGACAGTGTGCAACAGAGAATTCAGCAAACGGCCAAGAAAAGAGTACCATGGAGCCCAGGAAGATTATTAATGTTAGTTAATTTTATAACTGAGCTATGAACACATATAGGTACCATGTGGGTTACATTTTTGTGCACACTTCTTTTTTGTTTTGTTTTGTTTATACAGACAGGGTTTCTCTATAGCTTTGGAGGCTGTCTTGGAACTTGCTTTGTAGACCAGGCTGGTCTTGAACTCACAGAGATCTGCTTGCCTCTGCCTCCTGAGTGTTGGGATTAAACGTGTGTGCCACCACCGCCCAGCTTGTGCACACATCTTAACACTGCTTAAAGAATGCCTAAGAAACTGAGAGTGGAAGCTCACACCTGCAATCTCACCACTCAGGAGGCAGAAAGAGTCTAAAGGATCAATGTAGGTTCAAGGCCGGCCTCATCAACACAGTCAGTTCTAGGAAAGCCATGGCTACATAAGCAAGAGCAAGAATTGCTCTTAAAAAAAAAAAGTGAAATTAAATTTAAGCCTTTTATAAATGTAACTGTTATCAGGAGTTTTAGTTCAAGATAACAAACACACTTAAATGGCCTGTGGCCTACCCAGTCCTTCTACTTGAACCTTGAATCAAGCATTAGTGAAAACAATCTTTTTTTTTTTTTACAGCAATTCATAGATAAGAAAGCAAGAATGTGATAAAAACTAACTTGGCATAATGTCAGATGACTATTCTAGGAAAACAGAGAGAGAAGATGTGTTAATTAGGGGTTCTGTTGCTGTGATAAAACACCAAGACCAAAAGCAACTTGGGAAGGAAAAATGTTTATTCCTGCTTACAACTCAGGTCAGTCATACTCCATCAATGAGGAACATCTGGGCAGGACCTTGAAGCAGAGGCCATGCAGGAATGATGCTGACTGGCTTACTCCTCAGGGCTTGCTCAATTTACTTTCTTATAGAACCCAAACCCAGAGATAGCACCATCCACAATGGTCTGGGACCTCTCATATCAATCATCAATCAAGGATATGCCCTCAGACTTGCCCACAGGCAATCTGATGGAGGTATTTCCTCTACTGCGGTCCCCAGACTGCTCTAGCTTATGTCAGGGTGACAATGAAACCAACCAAGCCAGAAGACCAATTTTCCAAGAGATTAAAGCCTATCAACGAATCAAACTATGAACCACTGAATGTTTCAACTAAACTAATAAAATGATATGGGCTGAAAGGAAGTGAAAATGCTGTCCCATCTCTAATGATAGGCATCTATGCTGGCTGTACCTTAAGTCAGTACTTTATAGCTAGAATTGCAACTTAGTAGCAAAAGGGGCTCTAAATTTGGTCCTCAGCACTACAAAAGAGAAGTAAAATAAAAGTAGATGAGCTAGGTGTGGTGGTGTATAACTACAATCACAGCACTAACTAGGAAACAAGAAGAACATGAATTTGAGGCAAACCTATGCTAAATAAAGAGTTCTGGGCCAGTCAGGGCTATATAGTAAGACCCTGTCTCAAAAAGCTATTTCTCCTGCCCCCAAATAAACGACTTTTACCCCTTTAAAAGCAGTAGTCCTTCTACGGATGGCAATACTTATCTAATATATTAGAATGAATGACCACGTGATTGTTTTCAGAGAAAAGTTATCTATAAATATTAGTTGAAATATAGGAAATCATTCTGTTAAGTGAAACAATCCAGAAAGGTATATACCACATGCTTTTCTCCCATGTGCGGAAGGGCCCAGATTTAAATACACACATACGTGCATGCATAGCTTATGAAACTACAAAGAGGATCATAAGAGGGAAGGAAGAGATCTTAAGGGAGGGTAACAGAATTAGAAATGGGGACTATCTGTGGGAAGGCAGGGAACCAACCAGTGTGGTAAGTGGAAGGGCAGAGGGGGAGGACAAATTAAAATAAGGTATAATAACACGCATGTATAAAAATACCACAATGAAACCTATTTCTTCATATATGAATTTCAAATTAAAAAACTTTAAAGTCTAAATTTAATTTGAATTTTCTTTAAAGACACACATAAAAAACCCTATTAAAGGACTTACTAATAATGAGTTAAGATGCTGGCAAAAATAAGAGGAAGGAAGAATAAGAAGTAATTCAAAAGGTAAAAAAAAGGTAAAGTGTAATTTTACATTGCTGTCATGATTACACATTTATTTCTCATATGATAGGCAAGCCGGCTTCCTGGAATGGAGGAGAAAGAAAATCACCTGATATACTTTATTAATCTGAGCACAAACATTATCAGAAATACAGTATTGTTCTGGCTCATGCTGCAATGTCAGTGCTTTCTCACCCAGAAATCAATGTCACTAACTCTGCAGGTACAGATTACCTCCAGGTACAATATATGTAAACATCAATTTATAAACTGCTTATATAAACAGACTTTAACAGATTAAGTTACCTTCCGTTATGCCTAACATTTCCATTTGAATCTAGGCAGCACAAGCCATTATCATTAGTCATATTTTGGTTCTACAGTTTTATGTATATTCACTCTCAATCTGGCAACGCCAAGGAAACAGAACAAAACCAGGCAGCTTTTCTCTGGCTCATTCACCATTACTAACTGGATAAGGAAGGTTTATCAGAACACACAGAGCTACACTCAATGACCTACATTCTTGCTTCTGTTGCATTACCACACTAGCAGACCTGAGAAGTTAGGACAGGCAGAGTGGTCTGCAAGCCCCGAAATACGAATTATCTGAGCCAAAAAGTAATGCCAAAAGTTTGCAACTACTAGGTAATTTGTCATTCAATAACAGTAACTAATAACTGCTTAGACACTCCTACTATTTATCACTATGGCAGCACAGTATATTTTAATTGTTTATCTGTTTTTGTTTTTTCCTGTTTTTAGATAATATGTTGAGAACATATCCCCAATTACACAGAAGCAGAAGCTTTAATAAATGTAGACTGAATCAAAAGTGTCTAGACCAATGAAGGGTAAGTCAGAACACTCACAACCTAAAACAGCTTTTTTTACCTAAATTTTTTTCCCTGGCAAATACCTATGAAGAACAGGTAGAAAATACTTTAAGATAAATCACCCACAGGCTAAGACTTTAGCTTTCACTTTTATGTTCAATGGTAAATTTTAACTTTTAAGATACAATCGAATATACCCAGAACTTCCAGGTAGCCAATCCTGTTTAAAAGACTGAGGCAAGGGTCTCTCTCTCTCTCTCTCTCTCTCTCCTTGCCCCTCCCACCCTAAGCTGGAAGCCTGAAAGCCCCACCAATCTTCCTTCTCTGGTCCTGCCTGCTCAGAGCTGGGTTCCCAGTGTTTGAGAAATGAGCAGCTTGTTACATGGAGCTGGGATCAACTCTGGTCCTTATGACTGTGCAGAAACACTCTTAACATTCATCTCTTTCTCCAATCCCGCAATAACAGATCTTATTTTAAAACCCAACCAAGGGTGCAGAGTCTTCTGGTAAGAGCCCACTGTGAGCCCGGCCACTGTTGCTGTAGCCCTGGGTCTAAACCACAATTGCTCAAAAATTACCAGTCTGCGTGATTAAGTTCTTCCCTTCTTTGTGGAAAGGGAGAGACTTGTTACTCTTGATTACTGCAACGATCCAATAAGAAAGCACTTGCTCCATCATTAGAAAACAATAAATAGCACAAAAGGCTAAGCAGGTTTAAAAAATATTGAATTTACATTTCTATATAGTATTATTTAATAATTATTTTGCACAGCAGTAGTTATTGAACTTAGGGCCTTATACATCCAAGGCCCAGATATATGTGCTACAAAGTACGTGAAGTAAAAACAACACGAGGGGTCAGAAAATGCATTTATAATTTTGGCAAGTTAACAACAGAATAGAATTGCTGATGAAATAATGTTTTTATTATTACTAGAACTGGTGGAGAAGTGGAAACTCTAGAACCTTTATACACTACTTGTGTGAATCTGTTCGGAGCCAGTTCTGAAAAAGTAAAATATACACTTAGTCTAACAATCTAGCTAATCCAAAGAGAAACAAGCATACATCTTTACAAGGACGCATACATGAATTTCATTAGCAGTTTTATTTGAAATAGCCAAAGACTGGAAATAAATTCAATGTCAAACTCAAAATAAATACTCTGTTCATAGTATAAACTACAATAATAAAATGGAATCAATTATTGATAACTGTACCAAAACAAATGCATCTAAAAATAATTATGCTAAGTTCAAGTAATCAAAACAAAACAAAAATATGGGGCAAGAGAGATGATTCAGTTGGTTAAGAGCACTTGCTGCTCTTGCAGAAGACCTGGGTTCAGTTCCCAGTACCCACATAGCAGCTAATCGTAACACGCCAGTGCTGGGGGAGCCGATGTTCTTTTGGCTTCCAAGGGCACCAGGCATCATGCTGTGCACAGATAAACATGGAGGCAAAACACTCAAAATAAAATTTTAAAAACAAAAAGAATGTAAATTCTAAAAACTGCAAACTAATCCAGTGACAAAAATTGGATTTAAAGGTCGCCTAGGCATACAGGAAAGGAGAGGGAGACGGGAAGAATTATAGAGATGTGAGGATAATGAATACATTGTGGACTGTACTGATGTGCCAGTGTATATATATTTATCAATATTGATCAGATTGGACAAGAGGCTTATGTACTTTATTGAGATTCAATATAATGACTAAAAAAAAAAAGTGTGGTGGAATGACCTTTAACCCTATCTACTACTGTATGAGATCACTGCTGTGGGCTGAACTGTGTCCCCATAAAATGTCATGAATGCTGTTCTCTGTTAACTTTACAGTTCATGGGGTGGTGGTGGTTCACATCTATAACCCCAGCATTTGAGAGGTCGAGGTAAAAGACTGCCGTAAGTTAAGAGTCCCACCTAGACTACATAGTGAGATCCAAGACAATTGGGAACACATACTAAGACCTTGTCTCAAAAAATTTACAAACAAAAGAATACCCTTCACATATTCACTGTGCTCCTAAACTACAGGAATATGAATTTCAAATATGCTTTTCGATTCATTTCAGAGTTCTTACATATTGCTAGTTTTATCTATGCATAAAGCTAAATAGCAGGTAGGAGTGAGTAGGCAGAAGCATAAGTACAGGAAAGAGAGGCAAAGATCAAGATCATCTCAGCAATAGGCCAGGGATCAGGTGAGGACTCTGTAAAGGGCCAGATAGGGAATTTTTGTCTTTGTGGGCCATGCCAATGTATATCATGATGTAACTGCCAGGTTAACACAAAACCGCCACAGATAACACATAGAAACAAGCACAGCTGTGCCCCAATAAAACTATATACAGATACTGGAATATGAATTTCATGTTATTTTTACATAAAGAAACATTCTTTTTATTAATTTTTAATCACTAGAAAACTTAAAATATCTCTATGTTTGTGGGGCTTAAAAATTAGGCAGTGGGTCAGATTTGGCCTGAGGGTCATAGTTCACTAACACACTAAAATGTTTTAGAGTAGGTACTAGAGTGATGAATTTTGATTTGTCCCTAAATCAGTTATTTACTCATCTCTTATATTTGAGGGAAAGCAAACATGACTTCGAATATTTTAAAGAGATTTGCTCAGATGTGTTGGTCATCTGGGTTTCAAAAGCAAATATAAAAACACAGTTTAGGTGGGAAAATAGAGTAAAGAACAGCCAACAAAGTATATATACATAAGGATGTTGTAAATGCTATTCAGGGACAATTTTTTTCCCCCTTGGGAAAAAAGAGGTCTGTGCCCTCAAACTCAGAATGACTTCTAAGCTTCCTGAATCTCCAGGGCTCAAACATGGTTAGGAACATTCCAGGTATAAAGTGGGCATAAAATAAGTTCCAGGTCCTGGGTGCGGTGGCTCACACCTCCAACCTTGGCAGAGGCAGGCAATCTAGAGTTCTAGGCCAGTCTGGTCCACTGAGTAAGTTCCCGCCAGACAAGGCTACATAGCAACACTCTCTCAAAAGAACACAACAAAACAAACAAAAAGGAACTTTCAGGTCATATTTAATACATTAAAACAAAGTCTATAAAGCCAAATACTATGTGACCCTTTAGTGTCTTTTATAAACAATGTCAAGTTTAAAGGTACAACCCTTTTCATGTGTGTTATAGAATCATTCAAAACATTGTATTTTAAATTTCAGATCAGTCTTTTATTTAAAATTAAAATAAAGTGTTTTCTGGCAGTGGCCTTTGCCCTTCCTAGTCTTCGACAAATCTGTTAAGAGTTCACACACATGCTCAGAAAAGGAACATGGCAGCAAAAAGTTAAAAGTATGAATGGGCTTTGTGCAAGAGTGAGATAACATGAAAGATACTGGGTACTCAGACATGGACAACATCTGTTGATCGTATGCTAAAAGATGTTCCCTGAATAGAGAGGGTATGTCCTATGCATTCCTGAACCTTTACTTGGCACAGTAGGCACTCAATTAAAAGTAGATAAATGATGTCTTAACCTCTTGACACTATTATCGCTCTGTACTATCTGGACTATTCCCAAGGTAATGTTTGCCTCACAGAGATGGCTGTGAGGACTTTTATAACGGTAAGTGATATACACTGTCAGTAGTTGTTTTTAATCCACACTTAGCACTGAGGCACTGAAACTTGGGGGCTCCTAACTTCAAATTTATTACTCTCCTGACTCTTCTTAACTAAGAAAGATGTGTGAATATTAAAATATAACTAGAGGGGAAATCTCACCTCTCTATACAGATTTTATAAGTCCCTGGGAAAAACTATACCTTTGCAAATATGGAAAGTGATTCTCCAGTCTCAGGAGACAAGAGAACAGAAACACATGCCACTGTTGTTACCACTGGGAACTACATCACCAGAATGGGGAGAAAAACATTTTTTCTTTAATTCATTGGAACAAATAGCACTTAACAATTATTTCTTTTCATTTAAATTCTAGGGCTAAATATGTAGTTTCAAAGATCACTGTAATATATAAATAAACTACCTAGAAGGGCATGTAAGTAATTTTATTCATGGGTACTTTAGGTCTGAAAATAAGTATGAGGGTTACTTTAATATATTTTACATATCTTAAATTTTTTTAAACAACAAATTCTAGGAGTCTCCAATCTGAAATTAAAACGGTGTTTTTTTGTTTTGTTTTTTGCTAACTTCACTCTGGGATTCCGAGTGTACAAACCTAGACCGGTGGCATGGCTCATTGACTGAGGACTGGGGACTTGCCTAGCATGTGTGAAGCCCTGGGTTGGACTGCCCTTCTCAAAGGGAGAGATCAAAAGTAAAATGTATTTCAAACTCTGAAGTCTTTAAATTCTGTTTAATCTGATGAATTCCAAACTAATACAGTAAATGTTGCCAAGAGTCACTTTACACCGTGAGAATGAGAGCATGAACACTGGTCAGCAACAACAACAGTTCTTCAGCGTCCAATACTCGTCAAAACTGATGAAAGCCAGTAATGTTCAAGTAAGTGTCTCTCAAAGTACAGGTTCGACGATATAGGTAGCCACAATAAAACACAAATTTGGAGACTTTTAAAAGCTTGTCAATTGTTCCCTGTCAAAAGAGAATATCTATAAGGTATAGATTGCACTCTGCCATCTAATAAGAATATTCTAATACTTAAGTTCAAAAACAAACTAAAGCTTAGATACAGCAAATTATTTTTCCAAATGCTTCTCTTTATCCACTTTCTGTCAGCAGGAAAACAGGAGCACTTTCTATCCAGGAAAAAGAAAATCCAAATCCTCTTTCACAGTAACACAGGGGCTTAATGCTCTAAGGACTTTCAGAACATAGTATCTAAAGGAACTTTTGCCAGTTATAGCAAAAACTATAATTATGCTTGTTTTAGATAAATTAACTTGAAACTAAAACAACTTATCTTTTGTTAATTTAATCTCCAGATTTTTGATGTCCTTCATTCCTAAACTGCGTTCAGCAGTTCCACAACATTCCTTAGTTACATCACTTCAATAACAAAGAATCCCAGGAACCCCTCCCAGCCCCCCACACCAAACACTACCAACTACCTGCCACACACTCAAAGTCAAATTTCTCACAGAAATCTGCTCTGATATACCCACAGGGAAAATCAGTTCCTTCCAGTTGAAAAGTTACTCTGGATGCATCCAAAGATGTACCAGCTGCCCAGGTGTGGAGAAGAGCTAAACGGTGGACAGGCATGTGTGGGCTCGGAAAGAGTGGGAAAGGACTCCAGTGCCACAAAGAGACTCTTTCCCAAAGAACACTGCATCCACTAGGGTGTGAATCCCTGCTCCAAGCCCCCTGGACAAGCCTGACTGCACTCACCTCAGCTCTTCCTCAGGCAGCCCATTTGCTCTTAGACTGTCAGGACGATCTCGCCTTCTCCGGTAGAGGCCCGACTGTGAAAGCTCCTTCAGCTGTAATGCACTCATAGTTTCTCTGCACAGCAATTATGGATACTTTGGAGAGCTTATGCTAGGCGAGTGTTGCCAGCTCAGAAAAGCAGTGTCCTCCGCAGAAGGACCTCAGCACACCTGACTCTGGGTTAGAAAAACTCCAGGCAAAGCAGGCCAGGCTAGTCGGCTGAAACAGCTTCCTGTTTCTTTGGTACACACCCTCCCCTGCAAGACATGACTTGCCTTATCTCTGGGCCCTGTACCTAGGGAAGGGGGAGTCAGTGACCCACATGGCCCACGTGGTCGCCAATAAGCAAATTTCTTATGAATAATCACACCAATTCATTTATAAAAATCTCCCCAAGATTTTTCCAAATTAAAGTTGGGGAAAAAAAATCTAGCAAAGTAATGTTTAAAGAACGATCCAGCCCTGTTTTATGTGCCAGGAAATCCATTAACATTTCACAGACAGCTGTCAGTATAGAGAAATGCCTGGTCATCAGTAGCTCTTTGGGACATTTTCCCTAAAGAAGAAAAAGGGCAGAATTCCAAAGGAAGCAGTCCAATTCCTTCCTCTCTCACCACTCTAAATGCTCCTTAGAAAAGTGTCGAGTCCACCCCCTCCCCTTAAATATTTCTAAAAAATTCATAAATTGGAGGAAGAGTGTTTCTTCTGCTAAATTCTGTTAGATGACTTTCTGATTCTGTGCCTACGTTCTGAATAATCACAACTTACAGTCACCTCCGCTGGGTAACACTTATCTCAGGTTGCCTGCCTACAGGTGCTAATATTTATCTATGTATCTGATCTTGAAAAGGAAGGTAAAGGGGCTGCAGATGACAGACGACAGGGAAATGCTGTGTCACCTGCTCCAATGGTTGCAGTATACCAGGCAGAGCGCCACCCACCAGGCCAATCAAGTCCCTCTCTGGACCTATACCACAGCACAAATACAGGCTGGCTGCTGGCTAGTTGTTAGCCAAAAGCTTGATTTGTGGTTCTAGTAATTATTCTTTGGGCAATGTGTACCATTCTTTTGCTTTTAGAGTCTTCTTCACGAGAGTACAGAAAGGGGGCTGGAGAGTATAGGTCACTGGAGAGTGTATTCATATCATGTTCAAGGCCCCGGGTTTAAAACTAAGCACCACCCAAAAAGAAAGAAAACACATTTCTTCAGCATAATATAACTAGTACTTTTAAAAGAGATTTTTTTAACTGATGCCACATGCTGACAAGGAAACAGAGCTTGGTGATTACTGAAATTTACTTACACAGGAAACAGAACTGTGTGGGATGGATCCTGTACCGATGAGTCTGTGGTTAAAAGGATGTGAAAACAGTAACAAACAAAAGTTCCAAACCCTGTAACAAACAAGCTATGACAGCAGTTGCTCTCTGACATTTCAAATGGCTGAGGTGACAAGTAGGAATTTTAGTAAATCAATGTTTATGCTGCAATGAAACTACTACAAAGAATAAAATTAATTCTGAGTCTTTTGCTGCTTTTGGGGTGGTTCAAAGCAGGCTTTCTCTGTGTAACAATTCTAGTTGTCCTGGAACTTGCTTTATAGACCAGGCTAGCCTCAAACTCAGAGATCTGCCCTCTTCTGCCTTCTGGAATTAAAGGCATGTGCCATCACCGCCTGGCTGCTGAAGGCTCTTTAAACCAGTGTCTTGGTGAAGACAGACAGACGAAGGAGGGAAGGAAGGAAGAAAGGAGGGGGAAAAGGGAGACACTTTACCTTTCTCCTTCACCCTGAAGACGCAGAGCTAGGTAAGAATACACAGGTACCAACAGAAGCTCCAAAACTTTGAAAAAAAATTACACAAACATCTACAAAATACACTATTGACTAGGATCCAGCCTATAACCAGCACTGGCTCCACACCACTACCAGGTGGGAGTGAATACCCACAGTGCACAGTAGAGTGGTATGGGCAGAAGATCTTAAATTTTTTTTTTAAGTTTTGTTGTTGCTTTGTTTCTAGAGACAAGGTCTTACTATGTTGGCCTTCCTGATTTAGAATTTGCTACATGGACCAGGCTAGCTTCAAAATCATAGAGACCTGCCTGCCTCTGTCTCCCAAGCGCAGGAATCAAAGTGTACACCACTATGCCCAGCCCCCTTTTTATTTATTGAGACAGGATCTCATGTATCTTAGGCTGGTCCTGAACTCACTAGATAGACAAAGCTGTCTTTGAATGCCTTATCTTCCCACCTCCATTCTCAGGTGGAAAACAAGGGTGTTCTAACTACTCCTAGTTGCCTGGTTTATACAATGCTGAGGATTCTTGCATGTTAAACAAGCATTTTACCAGTCCCAGTCCTCAGACCTGAGCTATATGCCCCCAGACCCCAGTTCTTCAAATATACTTTTCTATAGAAAAAGTTACCAACTGTGCCTAATTTTTATGTTCAGATTTAGTTCAAAAGAATCTTCAGTTTCAAACAACTGTCTTTACATAATTTTTACAGTGCAGAGAGGACAGACAAGTGCTTTTCCCTACATGACTAAACAGAGATCTTTCCATTTCTGTATTAAGATTCTGACTGCCACTCAGCCTTGCATTCAGTGTAGGATTCACACCCCTGGTTTTCATGTGGCCTCACCACTGTATAATATCCATTACTGGAGACTTTCCTTATCTTTGGACACTTGGAGTAGTGACCACTTCATAAGATTTCTAGGTCTCTCCTATTCCTAGTGGTTACAAAGAACAATGGTACCCAAGTTGTTGATTTCCCAGTTTTCCAGCCTGCATCTACCCTTGCGCAGCTGGTAGTTGTATAAGCCTCATTACAACTTTCCATACCATTCTGTCCTTTCTAGATTGTTAAGTTCTTGTTGACTCTGTCATGAAATAGCAATCTGCTCCAATTTAATATCAACAGCAAAGCTGATAATTTCTTCTGTAAGTTTAAACTTCTGACTGAAATGATTAAATACAAAGTTCTATTGAGTGCTCTGCAAGATCTTTCTCCTCTCAAGCTAACAACTACCCAACAGTTTTCTATTTTCTAGGATTTGGGGACCTTTTGTGATTCTGATAAAGTTAATGACTCTCTCACAGAAAATACATGTGAACCCTACATTTTACATCAGTGTTACAAAACTGACAGACCCCTTTAAAAGTCCACAGATAATTCTTTAGATCTTCCCTGAGTATCTATTTCTCCCTTTCTGAATACCTCCAATCAGTGTATACATTCTAAGCGTCACAGTGTGTGCTCATCTGGACCTAGCTGCTCAGCAGCAGGCTATGCACTATTTGGGAAAGTTCCTCTTGTCTGCTCTAAATTTCTCTCAGTCACCAACCTTCTAATCTATTCAAACTATCTTTTAAAATGCAGGTCGATGGGGCTGGAGAGATGGCTCAGAGGTTAAGAACACTGATTGTTCTCCCAGAGGTCCTGAGTTCAATTCCCGGCAACCACATGGTGGCTCACAACCATCTGTAAAGAAGTCTGGTGCCCTCTTCTGGCCTGCAGGCACACATGCAGACAGAACACTGTAAACAAAATAAATAAATAAATAAAAAAAAAATGCAGGTCGATTACTTATTGACCCTTCTTAAAAACCTTCCATGGCTCCACTGCCTTTATAACACTATAAACAAAGAGAATGGGGTGTGCCATCTGGTGCCAGTAGAGCCTGCCCCTGGCTCTTAGGCCCCTAGCCTTCTGGATTCCAGGCAGTTGCTAGGACAGACTATTCTTCTCATTTCCTGGTTCCTGCCAATGCAGCCTATAAGTCTAGAAGGATTCTTACGGGGTTTGCTCTTAGTCACCTCGCTATGTCTTGGGCAAAGACAGGATGCCTTTCTAGACCTCCCCGGCCAGTCAATCCCCTCTGTTCTATGGACTCCTGTGCTCCCTCTGTGATCAAAACAACACAGTCTCACTACTGGCTGTTTAGTTGTTTCTTGAAACAGGATACTATGTAGCTCGGGCTGTCCTCAAACTATTGGCAGCCTGTCTGTCTCCTTAGAGTTCTGGATGTTTTGCTCTTAACATTCCACATTATCTAAGTGAAGTTTAAAATTGTCATTTATTTTTTTTCATGTGCATGAGTGTTTTGCCTACCTCTCTCTCTCATCTATCTATGTATGTATATCACATGCATGCCTTTGCTCATGAAAGCCAGAATAAGGCATCTGATCCCCTGGAACTGGAATTACAGGTGATTTAAACCATCATGTGGGTGCTGGGAAATAAACCTGGGTCTTCTGTTAAGAGCAGTAAATGCTCTTTAACTGCTGAACCATTGCTCTAAACCCCTCTAAATGACATTTTTAAAGACATACTAGGTAGTCTATAGTTTTAGAATGTACTTCATGAAATTTCAGAGCTTATAAAAACTGAAGATTTGAAGACAGCCTTCCACAAGTATAAAAATTTATGGGCAAAATTAGCCTAAATGTTGTCAAATTACAGTTTTCAACAGCCTGTTACAAGTAATCGCTTCAGGCACAGGAGGGTAAAGAAACCTAACTGAACCTCAACCACCTAAATTTGGTGTTTCTGAGTCACCTATTTCTTCTCCTTACAGTTAACAAGAGCCACAAAACAGCCTCCATGCATAATTGTAATTAACCAAGGCTCATTACCAGAATCGTCTATGCTAAGTCCAGAAGGCCTATAAACTAGATGAATAGCTGTGCAATCTCAGACCATTAACTTCTATGTGATATGTAACGAGAAGGATTTTGTTTTATAACTAACTTTGGATTCGACAGAAAATGATCCCTTTTTAGCTTAAGTTTTTCATAGGTAGAAGTTTACAGGGGGACACATTAGGAGCGGGAGTGAGAGCACTTCCTGCACTTGCAGGGGACCATTCCCAGTGCTTACAGGTCAAACGTAAGCAGTCTCCGCTGCCATGCTCTCACTCTGCCACCATGGGCACCATCCCTCTAAAACCATGAATCCAATTGAACACTTTCTCTTCCAAGTTGCCTTGGTCATGGTGTTTTGCCCCAGCAACAGAGAGTAATAGGACATCCCTTACCCCCACACATGTGTTATGGCAAGCACATACACATAGACATGCACACACAATCAAAACTAAAAGTTCACAGGAACTTGACTGAGTCAGAAACATGGCAATTGCTCTTAAAATCAGCAACATGGGATCATCTAACATTAATAAATATTCTCAAGAGCAAGGTTTCTTGGTAAATTTTCAAATAGTTCAGAATAAAATTCTAGGTTATCAAGCCAATTGCATGCAATTATTTATTTTATTTATTATTATTACTAGAAATAGCTCTGGCTGTCTTGGAACTTTCTATGTAGACCAGGCTGGCTTTGAACTCACAAAGATCTGGCTGCCTCAGCCTCCCAAGTACTAGAATTAAAAGTATGTGCCAGCATACCCAGCTGCAATAATGAAATTTAAACTTTTATTTGTTAGTGTGTAAATGTGTGGCATGTTGCATGTATGGATTCTGAGGACAACTCTGCAGAGGTGGTTTTCTCTTTCTACTTTCACAGCAGTTCTAGGTATTGAACTGTCACCAGACCAATATGCCAAGTGTTTTTACCCACTGAGCCATCTCATCGGGCTTCTAATCTCAGATGTTTTTTAAGGAATCAAGAACATCAGATGGATAGGGTGGAAAGGTCCTAGAGAGAACAGGTGACATTAAGATGGTAGTTTCATTTCTGGAAACTTACTTGTGGTTGTCATATAAGTACACAGGAAGTCATTTTGGTACGGCAAAAACAGGTTAGGGTTAAAAGGAATGTTGGGGTTAAAATGGTGAGGTCTAGAACACATAAGAAGGGAAATAAAAGGGCTTAAAGCTGGGTAAGAGACAGCCAAGAGGACCAGGTAAGAGGAAGGCCAAGGCTCTGGGAAAAAGAAGCCAGTGTTGGCCCGGCAGTTGGATCCCACTTCCACAAAACTCAGCCCTTACTGAGAAACACGTACAAGGTATCACTGTTCTTTCATATATAGTTACTTCTAATGCAGCTAACTGAAACAGAAACTTAATTATGGGTAAGAATAGCCAGTCAGGACATGGGACCTAGATGTGAGGTAACTAAGAAAGACTGTAGCTACATTATGATAGCCGAAATAAAGGAGCTAGCTCCCCACTATCGTAAAACAACAGATGTTCACGAATACATGAGAACAGAGAAAGCACAGTCTAATTAATGGCTGACAGACCATTAGTCAGAGACTAGCAACACTTGTATGTTGGCACGACCAGCAATGCCTACTTAGGCTTGGGGCCAGCAGGCATGCTAAGATTAGAACAGGAGTTCAATCCATACACATGACACCTAACTGGGTAAATCTTATGTGAGCATGGACTGGACCATGGAAGCGTGGGCCACTTATTGGTTCAACTTGTCTGTTTGAGACAGTGAGATCTGGCATGCTCGAGACAACAGTCTCCTTCATTCCCAAGGGCAGTTGTTTACCCACTCAATTCATTGGTGGGTTTTTTGTTGTTATCTTTTGTTTTGTTTTTCTTTTGGAAACAGAGAGGCTAAATTAAATGTTTGTGACAGTTTTGTCCCAGGTTAAGATTACCTCACATCAGAGGCTGGAGAAGTAATTGGTGAACTCCTTGAGGTGTTTTGGCCTGAGTTTGATCCCAGAACCCATGTAAAAAAAGCAGAGTGTGAATAGAGCCAATCCTGTTAGTGGAGGTATAAGTGTGCTGACCAGACAGTCTAGCCAATTGGCAAGTATAGGTTCAGTGAGAGACTCTGTCTCAGAAAATAAGGTGGAGAGTGGTAGAGGAAGACACCTGATCACCCAACACACACACACACACACACACACACACACACACACACACACACACACACACACGTGTGCTATGAACATACACACAAATAATAAAAATAAACTAAATAAAAAAGTGGATGGCTCCTGAGGAATGATACAAGGCTGACTTTCTGCTGCCTCAAGAATTTGCACATACACAAACATATTCCAAACACATATGCCTCCACACACAATCTGAAAAAAAAAAAAAAACGACTGTGCTATCTAGGCTCCCTGACTGAGCACACTTTGCTCTTCCTCTTTTGCAATTAGAAATCTCACTCCCAAACAGGAGCCAAGGGGAGCTTTATATATGCAGCCTTAGCAAACATTTTTTTGAAGGCCTCCACCATGACCTTCATGATAAGTCCTTTGTGTGGAGGCAGTAAGACAAGAGACACTAAGCAACCTTTGGGCTTCTCCTGATCATTATCCTCTTCATTTTCTCTTAGGCAAACTATTCCAAAGATGTGAGCTGTCTAGGACATCCAGGACTAAAAACAGGCATGTTGGTCACCCCAGCCCTAACACACCTGCCTTGGGAGAGAATGAAGTGTCTGCTCAGCACAGCACTTGCACCTGGAGGGCAGGCAGACAAACGTGCAGGACTGCATCCTTCCTCCCTAGAGTAGGGTACAACTCAAATGGCTATGGTAATGCCATCCTATCCCAGTATGGTGTGCCTGCCTGGTTACTTCCCAGCCTTCCACCCCAAACAGCCACATTCACCTTCGAACTGCTTCTGGGGCTGTCCATGACCTTTGCCATAGTTCAAACATATCATGTAGTGTCTGGAAGATGCTGCTGAGTTTTGTAAGGAAAGCAGATTTTACTAGGCAACTCTAAATCCCTCACTAATGTAAGCTCTGATGGAATCATGGTTTTTCTTTAAAAACACTGTACCTCTGAGCTTGGGAACCAAGAGACTTTCC
Organism: Ondatra zibethicus; assembly: GCA_004026605.1. Lineage (NCBI taxonomy): Eukaryota > Metazoa > Chordata > Mammalia > Rodentia > Cricetidae > Ondatra > Ondatra zibethicus. The sequence continues at coordinate 299,378 of PVIU01000128.1, forward strand.
GGAGGTGTGACTCTGTTCTTGGTTTGGCCATTAATAAAGGACTCAATACTTTTAATTGGCTTAATGAGCATGGTTACCAGTAACTAACTTGCATGGATTATTTCACAACATATTTTAGGTAAGGGGGACACATAGTTATGGAAAGACATACTTAATTAGCAGGAACCATGCCTGGGTTTAATCTCAACACCCCAAACAAAGCAACAATAAAACCAAAACAACCAAACAACAATGTAAACTCCTAAGAACTGTCTACATAAATCCAGATTTTCACATAAGAATGGACTTAAAACATGTTAGCAGCAGGGCACAGTGCCTCACATCTTTAAAACCAGCACTCAGGAGGCACAGGCAGGCAGGTCTCTAAGAGTTTGAGGCCGGTCTGGTTTATACAGAGAGTTTAATATAGCCAGGGTTATGTAGAGAGACTGTGTCTAAAAACCTAAACTAAACCAAACCAAACCAAACCAAAAGTTGCCACTGTTTCTTTAACCTTTCCCGGGGAGAAAGGAACAAATACCCATTCACCTCAGATGGAGCAAATGACAGATTAAAAAAATAATTTCACCAAAGTCCAATTTGGTGAACCAACCAGGTTATTGAGCTTATTTATAGAACAAAAGTCAGGGGTTACTTGCAGAAGCATGGCTGACTTATTGGTAGCTGCATCAGTAGGAAGCATACCTCAGCATGGGTGACAACTAAGGAAACCTGCATCCCTAAAGCTCCCTGAATAACTTGAGTCAGATGGAACAGTCTCCCCAGGAGATGTAAGTTGTACAACTCTGCAGATACATTAAGAATCTTGTAAATTTCAGGAATTTCCTTAGACTTTATAGCTTAATTTCCTTTTAGAGTCTTAATGACCCTTCTTCAGGATAGCATGCTTCAACTGGGAGGGAGCTGCTACATAAATACACATATGTGTATATACATGCCTATTTAAGTAATGCAGCTGTAAATATTGTTTCTGTTCATTCTACTGTAGACTTTGTAGCACATCTATGTCTCCTAAGTATATCGCTAAATAAAACATTCACTATGGGAGAAAAAGCAGGACTTGGTGACACACGTCTGTAATCCCTGAACTTGATAGATTGAGGCAGGAAGGTCAAGAGTTTGGGACTCCGTAGGAGGATTATCCTGTCTTAAGAAAAGGAAAACAGAACAAATGAAAACCCAGCTAGTGACGTATCTATTATATGTGAAAGAAGATGAGGCAGAGGTACTTTCATATTCCACAGCAGGCAACTGAAAAGCCAAGCTGAACCCACAACTGTGCTTCTTTCCCTGGCCTTGGAATTAACAAGTGTATCTTAAAAAAACAAGCCATGATCCCTGCCTTGGTTATGTCAAATGTCACCAGGTTACCAAATTCTTAGTTTCAGTATAAACTGCTAAAGTTGCCCTTCCTCATCTCAGGCATCAATGTGCCTTCTTCCTTTTATTCACTGCTTCTGCCTTTTTCCCCGAGACAGGGTCCCACGATGTATTTCTGGCGGCCTTATGTGGACAAGGCTAGCATTAAACGCACAAAGATTCCCCTGCCTTTGTCTCTCAAGTGGTAGGATGAAGGCGTGTGGCACTAGCCTGGCCGCTGCTTATCATCTTCTCCCTAGCTCATACAGGCTGAGGTCCCTCCTCTGTAAACAGGGGCAGGGGTGAGGACCCAGGCAGCACAGAAAGGCTGTAAGCAGCAGGATTAAGAAAGGACATTAGCTAGAGCCAGGATGGTAGTGATCAGCACAGAAAGAAGGGTGTGAGGTGCACCAGGAAGCAAAGTGGAGAAGCCAAGGTAGCTAACTGACTAGGAGGGGCAGAGAGGAGCAGCAGGCTCTGGCATTTCTAACATTCTTCTTCACATTCTTTTATCCACATAGCAACAAAACAGACCTGGTGAAAGAAACCCGAGTTTGACTTCATGTGGCCGTAATTTTGCTCACTGAAAGGCTAGCATTTAAAGTTTACTTTGAATTTTAAAAAATAGTTTTTTAAAGTTCACAAAATTAACCAGGGGATCTATCTCAGTTGGTAGAGTGTTTGTCTAGCATGCACAAAATTGTGGGTTCTATCATTGGTAGTACATAAAAAAACGGGTGTGGTGGGGCCTAGTACTGGGGGGGTGGTAGCAGAGGGATCAGAAATTCAAAATCATCTTTGGTACTCAAGGCCAGCCTGGCTAAGTCAGACTCTGTCTCCACAGGTGTGGTGGGGGCATGGGGAGAGGGTGACTCAGCAGGTTAAGCATTTACCTGGCAAGTATGAGGAACTGAGTTAGATCCTCAGAGTCTTCTTTCTTTGATATATCCATTTGTTTTTGAGACAGGGTCTTAACAATCAAATCTATTATTCAGCTATTAGACTCTGTTTAGATTCCAGTTTAAACAATAGAAGGATATTATTAAAAGAAATGGGGAGATGTGAATACAAACCAGGCTCTAATGATGGGAAATCTCTATTCGTTTTGTGAGGCAGAACAGCAGTATGGGGTTCCTAATAAAGTGCCCATCTCGGAAATCAACTCTGATGCAGATCGAGATGCTGTCAACTGATATCAGAGGTCTACTTTTAAATATTTAACAGAGAGGAAAAAGAATGTGAAACAAGTGTGGCAACAGAGCAATGAAGTCCAAGCACTGAGAGTAAGAGTCACTTCTTGTTTGTATTCAAGTATTTTCCTAATAGCTTTTTCTAATGAGGCCTCTGAGGACATTAACTCGACACAGTGGCAAATGTCTTTCTAAGATCATACAAAGTACATTCAAGGATCTGCTAAATTCCAAAAGGAGGTTACTGACAGAGAGAGCATTCTAAGTGGAGGACTGAGGGCTGCCTCAGGTTATAACAAACAGGTGCAGAGACAGAGAGACTGGGGAACTAACTTGGAATCCTATTTTGAATCTAGTCTATATGATTTATGTGTCATGTGGGAAAAAACTGTAAAGAGTACGTATTCAGGATAGGAAGGACTATAGCTTGGAGACAAGAGTTTGGAGGTCCTTCACACACCAATATGAGCCATAGGGGCAGAAGGAAGTGTGTGTGTGTGTGTGTGTGTGTGTGTGTGTGTGTGTGTGTGTTGGGGTGGGAGTAGGGTTCACGCTTTTCAGGGAAACATGTTGCCGAAAATAAATCCATGCAATCAAGAATAGTACATATACCTACATGGGTGATTCCTTTACGTGCTTCTAGCTGGATCATGTCCTGAACAAGACCACTTCAAACCCTTAGCAGCTTTCCCTGATCCTCCACTCCTTTTGTACCTGATCTTCCACTCCTGGCAGATGAACCCTCCTACTTTAGAGAAAATACCCATCTTAGGAGGAAACCACCACAACTGCCTTCAAAGCCCAGTTTCACTATTCTTCCCTTCTTTCAAGATGACCTATGTTCCATTGGAACTCAGTTAATAACCCAAAATCTACCCCACGCTGTTATATAACTGTCATCTTATATTAAAGATAGTATATAGCAATAATCGTAATGTTAATGCTTTACATATTATGGGATTTAATCCTCAAGGCACCCTGTGAAATGAGAGGCATCCTATTTTTTAAAAGTAACGGTTTATTTTATTAAAGATTTATTTATTATGTATAGTGTTCTTTCTGTCTGTATGCTTGCTGGCCAGAAGAGGGCGCCAGATCTCATTACAGATGGCTGTGAGCCACTATGTGGGTGCTGGGAATTGAACTCAGGACCTCTGGAAGAGCAGTCAGTGCTCTTAACCTCTGAGCTATCTCTCCAGCCCCGAGGCATCCTATTTTACACAAGTATCACCAAGGCCTACACTTGACATGTGATAGTACCAGATCTGAATGGCCACCTTGCATTCAGAGGCCTTATTTATAACCACATTACCATGTTACCTCTCTCAAAGTTTTCCAATAAGAACTCAATTTTTTTTTTTTTTTTTGGTTTTTCGAGACAGGGTTTCTCTGTGGCTTTGGAACCAGTCCTGGAACTAGCTCTTGTAGACTAGGCTGGTCTCGAACTCACAGAGATCTGCCTGCCTCTGCCTCCTGAGTGCTGGGATTAAAGGCGTGTGCCACAACCACCTGGCGGAACTCAATTTTAAAAGTTGTAATCGCTTTAGTGTGATATCAGATAGTAACAAAAAACCAACTCATGCCGGGCAGTGGTGGCACATGTCTGTAATCCCAGCACTCGGGAGGCAGAGGCAGGTGAGTTCAAGACGAGCCTGGTTTATGAGCGCTAGTTCCAGGACAGGCTCCAAAGCCACAGAGAAACCCTGTCTCAAAAACAAAAACAAAACAAAACAAAAAGCCCCGATTCATTACAGCTACAAAAATCCACATTCAAAAATCTGAGAACTTCAGCTTGTTTAGTAACACAATAGTACACAAACCTGTTTTACTACTAAGATAATGTAAACATGTAACAGAACCATAAATACATCCATTCACAGGGGTAGCAGGGACTAAATTCAATAGAGTTGTCTCCTAAAAGAAAAGCACTAGGGAGGCTGGCTAACTGGAGAAGAAAGTGAGTGAGGAGGTTTCAAGCTCATTTGGTGATGGCTGTCATATTAGAAGTTCTTTTTATTAATTTCTGTTGTAAAGGAAAGAAACAAAACACTGGCTCCTGCCTGTAGCACTAGGGGTGCTATGACAAGAGAACTGCCAGAACTTTAGGCCAGTCTCACCGCATAGTGATTTGGAGGTCAGCCTGTACTTGAGTGAGACCCTGTCTCAAAAGCCAAAACAAACAAATGCAAGCATATACCGTAGACTACGTAAGGCTGTAGTTTCTATGTGTTCTTTCTGCCACCGCGTGGCTCCTACAGGTATTACAAGCAGACAATTTTCAGAAGGTGAAGGGATCTCAATCAACAATAAGCGTTTCAGTGCTGCATGAGCAGAAGCGCAGTCACCATTTGATACGCAACCAATACTGCAACCATATTCCGCTCTAGAAGTGTACTTAGAGTGCTTGTTAGCATACCAAGGCTCAGCACTGTCCCGTTAGCCTATTTACTTCCAAATATTGCTCGATACAACAGAAGACTTAAAGGAGCTCACTAGAGGAGACCTATGAGAAACTTACTGGGCATAAACTATAAGATGAAACAATGTAAGGCACACTAGTGATGAAGTAAATCACTAAGACTAGTAAGAACAGAGGGGAAGCCTGGCTTCTAATCATAACTAAGTAGGTAAATAAGGATCTATGTATAGAGCTTCAAAACTAATAAGTAATAATATGAAAATAAAGAAAATAGAAACTCTGTCCATAGTATTACTAATTCACTTGTAAAATTTGTTGTTTTTCCCCAATTTAATACTTTTTTTTGCGACAGGGTCTCACATGTAGTCCTGACTTAACAACACACTACATAGACAAAGCTGACCTTGAACTCAAGAGATCCATCTACTTCTTCCAACAACTAACTGGCTTTTTCCTCACTGCTCTCTAGATCAGCACACACCATATCTGATTCTGTCATTCTCTATCCAAATAAACTTGTCGTTCATGCTGGTCCCATTTTGTGAAGCCTTCCAGGGCTCCCAGCGAGGCAGTGAAAGCACTCCACTGAGATTCACCCAACTTCAGGCAAAGCACCCTGCATTTGTCCCACCATATGCAACTTACTGTTCCCAAGAGTGTGGCAAACAGCATGTAGACCAGAAACACTTGCTGAGTAACTCGAGTTCAGGTACCTCATAGAAACATGAGAAAGTATCTACAAATTGTGAAACTTTTCCTTAGTGATGTACACGATACACAGGAACACACATACATGAAAGCTGAAATTTACAAAACAAGGCCATTGGTTGACAAAGACACAATCTACAACACGAAGCTGTTGACTTCCTATAAAGAAGCCTTACCTTAGTAAACTTTTAAAATGTAGAATATGATCTTCATCTTTTTTTTGTTTGCCTGTTTTTGGATTCTCCTGCCTCAGACTCTTGAATGCAGGGATTCCAGGCATGCATGTCTGATCTTCAGTGGCTGAAGTTCAGCACAGCTGCCAGCTCCTTCCAGATGCTCTCCTTCTTTATTACATATCAAAGCTACTCCACCCTGTAGAGGTGACTACAGCGCTCTATGCCCGTATTGAGTTTGAAGTCTGTTTCAGGATAATGACTTCCTTTCATCCCAAAATCATGGGATGTCTCACTTTAGTTTTAAATATTTCTTGTGGCAGGGATTACCAAACTTTTGAAAAAGGCCAGATGCTAGATATTTAAATCCATTCAATTACTAGATTTTTTTTTCTTTAGCCGATATTAACTCTGTAATTAATACACTGTATACCACACTTCAAGAAGGAATGTCCGAGCCAGGCGGTGGTGGCTCAGCCTTTAATTCCAGCACTCAGGAAGCAGAAACAGGTGGATCTCTGTGCGTTCGAGGCCAGCCTGGTCTACAGAGTGAGTGTCAGGACAGGCTCCAAAGCTACAGAGAAACCCTGTCTCAAAAAACAGGAAGGAAGGAAGAAATGAAGGAAGGAAGGAAGGAAGGAAGGAAGGAAGGAAGGAAGGAAGGAAGGAAAGAAGGAAGGAAGGACCAAAAGACCCGCACAATCATTAAATTTGAAAGACTCAGGGCTAGATTTATGAACAGAAAAACAAGTCCTCATGGTCCAAACATAAGAAAAAAACAGGTGGACTGGAGAGTACCCAGGCCAAGACGACTCAGGGCTCAGCACACAACATTGCAGTAGAAAAGGAACTGCCCTCTAGGAACAGAAACACTCTCTTTCCCACCTCCCCAGCCTGCTGATAGTCAAAGACCAGGGCTTAATCCTAAACAAATATACAAACTAGCAAAGTTATCTGACATAGAATGCCAACATATCTCCTTCAAAACATGGTACTAATTAAGCTTACTTTCTTTAATCAAGCACATAAAACAGTAAGCTTCATTCTATTAAAACTATGGCAAGTAAGAAGAAAAAAATCATAAAATAATTTAAAGTAAAAAGCATTAAGTTTTTGTTTTTTGAGACAGGTTTTCTCTGTGTAGTCTTGGTTGCCTTGGAACTCACTCTGTAGACCAGACTGACCTCAACTCATAGAGATCCACCTGCCTCTGACTCCCAAGTGCTAGGATTAAAGGTGTGCCACCACCAGCTGACTAAAAGTATTAATTCTTAAACTACAAATTCCCCACAAAACACCTCACTTGGTAGTAGTATTGAGACTAGAAACACAGAAACTGAACCACGGTAAAAGCTAATTTTGAGTTAAAGTTTTCTAAGCCTTTCAAATCACATCCATGACTCATTTAGTGAAAAAAGTCCCTTTATTAAACTATAAGTTTAATGTTTGGGGCAGAAAGTATTTTAGTTTAGCGTGAACTGTTACACTGCAGACTAGCTGGGGGGCCTTGCAGCAAATTTTTAATTCTGCAGTGCATTGGCATACCTTCTAGGACGGCTGCTGAGGTAAGAGACCAGCTGGGCACCCTTGGGAGGCCATGCTTCAAAGCAACAGTAAAACTGCTCAAGTCTCTAGGTCTAAATACATTTAGCAGGTGTGGTCATGTTCACATGTAACTCCAGCACTCATGAGGCCAAGCAAGAATCAGAAATCCGAGACTAGTCTGGGCCTATGTAGTGAAACCCTGTTTTATTTATTTATTTTGAAACAAGGTCTCACTGTGCAGCCTCTTCTGGTCTGGATCCCCACCTGCCTCTGCCATTTGAGTGGTGGGAATAAAGGTGTGTTCCACCACACCTGGCTAGATCCTTCATTTACCAAAAAAAGTTCAAAATTCATAAAGATTCCCAGTATACTGACGATCACAGAGCAGATACCAATTAGTAGATATGATGATAGTGATTAAAAAAAAAAAAACTGGTAAGTAAGAATAACTAAAGAACTACTTAGAAGTTAATGTGCAATCTACAGAATTTATAGGCGAGGGTTAAAAGAACAGTAATTATTTGCCTTATGGGTAGAAAAAAAACAAAAAATGTACAAAGAAATTATTATTTTTTGTGTGTGGAAAGGCAAGCACACCAAGTATCTAACCTGGTCAATGCTACAAAATAGCACCCTCTGGTGCCTGTTTGTGAATCTGCTGCTTTTTCAAAGATCAAGAAACAACATTTTAAGTTCTCCATTTAATAGAAGCCTTTATAAAAAATAAAATGCAAGACTGGTGAGACAGCTCAGTGGTGCAGAAGGTGCATGCTTCCAGGCCCAGTGACTGTTATTTAGAATCAGAATTCATATGGTGTAAACAAACAAAAGGATCTGAGTATGGATTCTTACTAGCCATTGTAAAAGTTGGTTGTTACAGTACACAGCAGTTAATTCGAGCACTGGGGAGGAGGTAGGTTATGGAGCAGATGGATGCTGGGGGCTTGCTGGCCAAGTAGTCTAGTTGTAACAACAAACTCCAGATTCAGTGAAAGGCCATGTCTCATAAATAAGATTTGGAACTACAGAGGGGAATACCAGCTCTGGACTCCAACAGGAAACAGGTGTATACATACACACGCTCCTATGGTATGGGGGAAACTTTCTACGTATGTTCTTTTTTGGATTTTTCTGTGAAATTCTATATGTCTTTGATTCTTAAAGTAGACTGAGTAAGATAAAGAAAAGCCTCCCCAAAATATGTATCCTGGAATAATTTTAATCAAGGAAGTTAAAGACTTGTAAAACAAAAACTTTAAGAGTTTAAAGAAAGAAACTGGGGGCTGGAGAGATGGCTCAGTGGTTAAGAGCACTGGCTGCTCTTCCAGAGGTCCTGAGTTCAATTCCCAGCAACCACATGATGGCTCATAACCATCTGTAATGAGATCTGGCGCCCTCCTCTGGCGTGTGGGCATACATGGAGGCAGAATGTTGTATACATAATAATCTTTAAAAAGAAAGAAAGAAAGAAAGAAAGAATCGGCAGGATTCGGAAGAGGGAAAACATGATAGAAATGTAGTGCATGAAAATTTTTCAATAAACAAAACAAATAATAAATAGGCTAAAGGAATTCCCAATCATTACACCAGCCCTACAGAAGCTATCAGAAGGAACCCTTTCAGAGAAAAAGAAAATCACACATATGGGGCTACCAGAAAGAATAAAATTAGGACACATAGTTACACATATGAAGGACAGAAAAACAGTAAGAAATTAACACGCAACACAATTCTCAATAATACTTCTGAATATTCACTAGGTGGTGGTGGTGGCACAATGCCTTTAATCCTAGCACTCAGGAGGCAGAGGCAAGTGGGTTTCAGTGAGTTCAAGGTCAACCTGGTCTACAAAGCAAGTTTCAGGACAGTCAGAGCTGTTACACAGAGAAACTCTTTATCCTGAAAAACAAAACAAACAAAAAATCTGAATATTTATGGCACCTTGTTTATATATTTCAGTTATCAATAAATTTAACTAAAATATTTTTTTAAGTGCTAGAGATACAGCTTAGCAGTTGAGAGCACGGGTTGTTCTTCCAGAGGGCTCTCGCTCTATTACCAGAACAGACAATCTGATAGGCTTGAAGAAATCTCTGAATGTCATATACATGAGAAAGGATTGCTTCCTAGAACACAACTATGTTCTACACCAACAACCAGCTGGACACAAAGCAAGGGGGTGGGAAAGGATCTAAATAGACACTTTACAGGACAAGAAATGGGTGCAGAGAAAGATATGCAGTATCACTAATCTTAGAAAGACAAAACTATAACGAGATACTATTAATCCTATCCACCATGACACCTACTATCAAACAAAATAAAACAGAAAACCCACCGCTGTTTCCAGTTCTGGACAAGACTCCTGAGTTGATAGGAACTTAAGAGATAGTTGCTACCATTTTCCCTAGGCAGGATCATTCACAATAGTCGAAACTAAAATTTACTCAAAAAATCGTGTGAATTCACTGAGGTGAGAAAAATGTCAGTAGATACAAGTCAGACACCTGTCATCTGAGCACTCAGAATGCTGAAGCAGGAAGACTGAGTTTGAGGTCAGGCTAGGTTACAGCTTATAATAAGATCTGTCTCAGAAAAGAAAAAAATCTAAAAGTTTCCATTAACATAAGAATGAATAAGCAAAATGTGATACACACAAATAATGGAATATGATTCAGCCTTATAAGGGAGGAAATTCTAACATGTGATTCATGGATGGACCACAAAGACCTTACACGAAGAGGAAAAACAGGTTACAAAGTGAGCATGGTGAGGAAAGCCGCACGACAGTGTGAATGTGCTTAACATCATTAAACTTAAAAATCGTTCAAATGGGGATGAGAGAGATGGCTCAGCATTTAGAGCACTGGTTATTATTCTTGAGGTCCCAGGTTTGATTCCCAATTTACAGCAGCCACCTGACAACTCACAACAGTCTGAAACTTCAGTTCCAGGGGATCCAACAACCTCTTCCGGCCATCATGGCACCAAGCACAATTATACATGTTAAATTAAATTAAAAGAAACGTTCAAATTTTATGTAATTTACTCCAAATAGGCACTAATGACAGACCAAAGAAACTGGCTCACCGGTGAGTTTACTGGAGCTACTTGGAGGAATATTACTAAAGCTGTATTCCTGGACGCTTCACCAGAGTCTTTGCTCCCTTGGCAATTGTTTATTGCGTATATAACTACTAGGAGCTTCTTGTAAGTTCTATGAGGCCCCCACCCCCAGTTTACCTACAACTTCTGAATCCAAGACATGCCAGCAAGCCTCACTTGTTAAGTGTTTTAGCCACAATATAAAAAAAATTTATTCCAAGATGCAAAATGAGGGCCCTAATCCTCTTCATTTTCAGATGAAGAAAACAGAGTTAAAGTCTCACACTAAAGAGAACCAAACTATGAGCAAGACTCAGGTTCTTCCTACATAGCTTACTACTGCAAACAAGATGAAGGGACTCTAGCCAGCTTAGGCATGATCAACACAGCTCTGGCAGACCTTGCCCTTCTCCCCCATTTCCTCTGCCTTGCTCAAAACCATTAGATTATATTTCTAAAGCTAGCCACCGAGGTCTTTTCCCTTATTTGGCCACTTCCTCCTTCTAATGCTAACCAAGGTCCAGCTATCAAAGTACCGAAACTAGGTGGTGGTGGTTGGTGGCACACACCTTTAGTTCCAGCACTGGCAGAGGCAAGCAGGATCTCTTAGTTCAAGGCCAGCATGACCTACAGAGTGTGAGTTCCAGGACAGCCAGGGCTACATTAAGAAACTCTGTCTCGAAAAACCGGGGAAAAAAAAGATCGAAGTCCAGAAATCAAAAGCCCCTTTTGGCTCACCTAACTAACATGCCCAATTAAAAATTAAACACCTCATCCTAACACAGGATTTCTCCCTTTACCTTTATTAACCAGCATTTGCCTATGGGCCATGTCTGTCTCCTCTCTATCCAGAGTCAGTCCTTTATCCCTCTGGGCTAAATACCCCTTCCATCGCTTTTGTTCCCTTCCCGAACTTCTCCCTTGTCTTCTATCTCCTGTCTTTGTCTCTTATTCTCTGTCCTTTGTCCCTCTGGGGGAAATAAATCTTTGTGCTGAGAACTTGATCTTGGGGTGTCTTAAGATAACTGTCTCTACACAAGAACTCCTGAAAAGCTGTCTGCAGGACTGACTAGAACCGCAGGGCTGTGGAGAGGCTGGGATGTTGCAGGTCCAGAGGAATTGCCTTGTCCTGGGCTAGCTTTATCCCCTAGAACAGCCATTCCTTGCCCACCTCTGTGTCAGATCTAACGTCCTGTGACTGACAGATACAAACCTTTTGGAATCTATTAACTTAGTTAGCAGACTACTGGCTTCCACCAGCCTAAAGGCTAAGAATGTCATCAGATAGCATCTTCGGCCTACAGACAAGCTTCCCCCATCTTGTAACCCCTCCAAGATATACCCACCAAGGTACTTAAGACTTCCCTAACTCAGCCTGGCAGTGGTGGCGCAGGCCTTTAATCCCAGCACTTGGGAGGCAGAGGCAGGCAGAACTGTGAGTTCGGGGCCAGCCTGGTCTACAAGAGCTAGTTCCAGGACAGACTCCAAAGCTACAAAGAAACCCAGTCTTGAAAAACAAAAACAAACAAAGGTTTGCCTAGCTTTATGCTTTTCTTTGTTCTGTAAAACTATGAAACTGGGGTAACCTAAGTCTGTTTTCCTAGGCTATGGTCACTTAAAATGACTCCAGAAAAAAAAATTATCTCATTTTCTTCAAAGTGAGAGCTGTTTTTTGGATGGTGTTCTTTTGTGTGTGTATGTGTGCCAACACTACAAAACAACTAAAAAACTAACACCAAACCCCGAGGAGCAAGTATAATGGAATGGCAGAGGTTCAGTGGGACAAAGACACAAGCAAACAAATCACAGGAAGGAAGACGACAAGAGTAAGGCCCAATCTTTTTTAAAGTAACAACTATGGTTGGACTGACTGAAGAACTTACAAATACAAGATGATCTCTGGATGGACATTGCCTGCAACTATCATTTACATTGCTCCAGGTAGAGTGTGGAGGTCTGGAAATTTCCATTTACAGTAGCTTGTTCACATTTCTTTTCTTAGATAGACATTACAGTTTCCATCTGAAAACAGCACTAGGAGAAAAAATCTTAGGCAAAACATGCCCATACATCAAAGACCGTGGTTTCCATTCTTGACCATGAGCAGACTGGCCAGCACACATACTCTGCTACCCCAGATACAGTTCAGTATCTCACAGACAACACTGTGGTTTTCCTGGGGTTTTTACGGGGGGTGATAAAGGGGTTCAGACTTGGCTCTCTATAAATAGTCCTCAGACGGAAGGCCTATTGTCTACTTGATATGGCCACACACATCCCTTTACAGAACAGTCCAGCCTTCTCAGTAGGGCACCTTTCCTCCAGAGCTTTCCCAGTTAGACAAAGCTGCTCCCTTGGCCACAATGGTTTTTAAAGCAGGATCTCTGCTTCTGATTAACTTAGATGATGATTGTCTTTTTCTTAGAGTTACATTTTCTCATTTATAGTCACACACCACATGTTTCAACTTAAAATGTGGCTAACCTGAATTGAGATGCCCTGTAGTGTAAATATACAGAAGACTATCTCAATAATTTAGAATACTTACTATTGCTCATATACCCATCTATATAGCTTGACATAGTAACAGTCTGACATATTGAACTAAAGAAGTATACAATGAAAATTAACTTTTCCTGCCCTCTTTTTGCATTTTGAACACAGCTACTAGAAAATCTTAAAGTGCATACAGGGCTCACATTGCATTTCTACTGGACTGTATCTTTCTGGATCTATAACAAGCCCCATTTACTGAACAGACATGAAGCCCAGAAAGCACCCTGAGGACTTGGAAGAGGTGTTGAAAACAAGCTGAGTGGGCTGGAGAGATGGCTCAGTGGTTAAGAGCACTGCCTGCTCTTCCAAAGGTCCTGAGTTCAATTCCTGCAACCACATGGTGGCTCTCAACCACCTGTAATGAGGTCTGGCGCCCTCTTCTGGCCTGCAGGTATACATGCTGACAGAATATTGTATACATAATAAATAAATATTAAAAAAAATAAGAAAACAAGCTGACCATATTTAAACTCGGGGAAGAGATCCTCCAATCTTTTCACTTCTCATCATGCAGCAAGGGGAATGAGAGGCTGTCTGGACCAGAATTCTGGCCTGGTCTCTTGCTAGCCTGACAAATTTCACTTAGAGATCAAACGCTTCATCTATAATGTTGTCAAAGGAAATACACCCCTTTGGCCCCCACTAAAATCACAGGGAAAACTGCATTCAGCAATGGTGTGCTCTTGATATATATCTACTTTGATTTCTGTGGGTATGCTTCTGTAGTTAACTCAGAGATTTTGGGATCATGTTATAGGATTGAATTCCAATCTTGTTCCTTTTTCTATACTCAATTCCAAAGAACTCACTCTAAGGGAGACCAGGGTACACTTCCTAAGCAAATCTATCATCACTCCCATAGTTGTCTTATTTATTTATGCACACCACTGTCTACCCATCCCTTTCAACTATATATATGCACATGGGTCCATGCATTATTTAGTCACTAAAAATAACTTGCAAATTCTAGCTGCAGGGATGGAGATGTGGCTCAGCTGATAAAGAGCTTTCCTAACATACATGAAGACCTGGTTCAATAGCCAGCACCACATGATGTAGGTGTGGTGGCGGCAGGAAGATCAAAAGTTCAAAGTCATCCTCAACTACATCACAAGTCTGAGACAAGCCTGGGCTACATAGGACCTTGTCTCAAGGGTGGGGAGGGGGGATTTGGCTGCTGACCATTTTCTCAAGACCCTTATAGCTATCTTCCTGTTAATTCCCAAATTTAAAAGTGACCGTGTTCAGGAGCGATAGCTCAGTAGTAGAGAATAACTAATGGGCTAGGCATGATGGCACACACACTTTTAATCCCAGCACCTGGAAGGCAAAGGCAGTCAGTCAGATTATTAGTTCAAGGCCAGCTTGATCTACATAGCCAGTTCCAGGACAGTTATAGCTACAGAGAGACTCTGTTTCAAAAATAAAAAGCAAAGCAAAGCAAAACAAAAATAAAAACAAAAGCAAAACAAAAAAAACTTTTTCAAACAGTTTTACAGGCTAATGAATGAAGAACAATTCTTTTTGATTAGTTGTGGCTACATTTTTCCTACCATAACAAAGACAAAAGATCACTAAATATAAAATGATAAATTTCTCTTTCCAAAGATCACAGGCAAGATTTATGGTTGAAAAGTTATTATAACATGCTGAATGCCTTTAATTCTAGCACTCAGGAGGCAAAGGCAGATGATCTCTGATTTTGAGGCTAACCTTGTTTACAGAGCAAGTTTCAGGATAGCCAGGGCTACACAGAGAAACCCTGTTTTGAAAATCAAAACAAAGAAACAAACAAACAAAAATTAATATAACACAACACCAAAAAAGCATGACTCAAGTCTTTCCTAGTATAATCTTCCACAGTACCTAAAGTGCCAAACACAGAGCACAGTTGCCCTTCCCTTTAAAATCACAGGGACATAAAGTTACTTTCATATGCACTTAATAATTAAAAATATTATCTATAAAAAGAATCAAAACCATTGCCCTCTTCGGAGGGAGAAGATTTTAATTAGTATAGTTAAAGGTTACAACTTACTCAAGATTCTTTCTCAAAAATGAAATGATCAAACCAAACTAAACCAAAGAATGGCCTTTCTTCTTTAAACAGGTTAATGAATAAACAATTTTTGACTCATTATCATTGCATCTTTCCAAGCACAGCAAGGACAAAGGTTCTTGAGAATTTAAACAAGTATCTTTCACATTTGCTTTTAAATAACTGAGAAAGATAGGTAGACAGAAAACAACTACAGTCATTTAACAATACCCTGTGTGGTGCTAGCTTGTGGTGTCAGGTCCTTTTCTTCTGTCCAGTCTTGACTCTTCTATTCCAGTCACTTTGTCCACACAAACCACCTCTGCAAAGTCAGCAGAGACATGGAGGTTTTCAGGTATGGGGTCTCCACACTCTCTCTTAGTGTAGAACAGAGGATCTCTATTCTAGTATTTCTACTTATTTCAACTTATTTATCAGGACTTGGGCAGTCACTTGCATATGAGAGCAAATTATCTTTAAAGGCTCTTACTTCCTGTATTGTATAGTACTTCCTCGTCTGCACTCTGTGTCTATTGCTTTGAACTATATTTAAGCCAATGAAACCAAGTTGAGGCTTTTTTTGGCCTGCATTCAGTCAAATCATGTAACACAGTGTGTTACTCAAAAACTCCACAGTGCTGAAGCAATAAGACAACACCCTAAATGTCTTAACTCATATCCTGCTGAGCTGTCTTATATACTTATGAAGTTAACATTTACCCACACACTTACTAAAAGCCTTTGTAATGTGAAGGCAACCATTTCAAAAAAGTGGCCAATAACTACCCAGTACAGAAGGAGCTGTGTTCATGATAACTCCATCAACCCACCTCCAGCTTAGAGGTCAGGATGCTGGGCACTGGCTGGCTCAACCATGCAAGCTGTTTTTTTCTACTGCTGATACCCCAAACAAACCAAGAGGCGAGAGTGCTCAGGACTGACAAGCCTGACTGAGTGAGACTCCCTATGTTTTCCACTGAAGGATAAGGGGACCTTTTGTTGAAGCTGAGGAAAAACAGGAGATAAACAGCCTGCCTTCCTTTCACATTAATATCCTGACATACTGGGACTGTAAGAAGAAGAAGAAAGTCCTCTAGCCTTTCTTATAAAGGAGTCATTTTTACAATGGTGCTTCTAGGTTCTAAGGCCTGAGATTAACCTTAAAAGAATAAGAAAGCAACTCATTGCTTTACCACCCAACTCTAGACACTGGGTGCCAGCAGTCTTTAGGGTTGGCAAGAAGCAAAAAAGCAGAACTGAAAGACATGTGGAGTGTGACCCTCCTATAACAAAGAGTGCTTGGAGTGGTAGGAGTCACGTAAGGCAAACTTAGGCAGAGCAGTTCTAGAGCTCGGGGCTCTGTGAGTATTCCTAGGGAGACATATTAACAGGCTTCATTTTCATGGTGTCAACCCAATTATAAAAGCTGACTACTGAAGGCAGAAGGAAGTGAGAAGTAAAAAGCCTATTTGCTGGTAAGAAGTACAGTACCCTTCCACCCCACCACCACTGCCACCACCATCACCCAAATTTCCATCAGTGTCAGTTGTAGGCCATGGAGAGAACTCCTCAGCCTCTACATATCTCATCATAGCTGTTATTATCTTCTCCATCATTATCATGAGATTTAAAAACCCAGAAAAAGCCTTCTTTCAATAATTCAACAAAAGTTATGAGATTTTCTCCCCCCACATTCCTATTTCTTGTCTTATTTATACTACTTCCTTTGGGCCTCCCACTTTGTTTATCATTTAGCCTGGAGCCTACCTACCTCAAAGCAGTTGATTCCTACAGCTGGGTGCTCCACACCATGGGCACACTGAGAAGACAGGCATTGTTCTTTACTTCTCTACTCTTAAGCAGGTCTTGGCAGTCTTCATCTGGAAGCCAAGTACAATTCCCACTCAGGACTACTTCACCATCCTCGAGTATCTTACAATCAACGTCATCCATTTCTCACAGCAGACGATGTTACCTTCTTGCTTACTTGGAGAAGAAGGTGGAAGACAAGAACTAACTTCTGAGAGTTGTCTTCTGACAACCACACAAAACCATGGCATGTGCACATCAACACACACACTCAAACACTCACACACACACACACCTTTTCTTTTAAATTTATATGCATGAATGTTTGTATATATGTGTACCACGTGCATGCCTGGTGCCCACAGAGGTCAGAAGAAGGCACTGCAGCCTCTAGGACTGGAGTTACAGATAGTTGTGAGCCACCACATGAATGTTAGGAACCAAAGCTAAGTCCTCTGCCAGAACAACAGTGCTCTAAACCACTAAGCTGTCTCCTCAGTTCATAATTTCTTTTTCTCCTTAAGAGATTTTCTGGAAGGCCTTCTTTGAATGATCTCTTCCACCACCCTCCACCCTGCCAACGTGTCAGTCTTCCTGCCAGCCTGACTGAGGCCAAGCTAGATACTCATTCTCCTTTTCTGAAGAATTTACCCATCAAGAATTCTGTAAATAGGCTCCAATGTCCTCTCTCTCAAAATTAATCAATCAGAATCACTTGCTGGTCATTATCATGCCCCCTCTATTCTTTACACACATTTTTCTTTTCTTTTCTTCTTCTTTTTTTTTTTTTTTTTTTTTTTTTTTTAGTTTTTCGAGACAGGGTTTCTCTGTAGCTTTTGAGCCTGTCCTGGAGCTAGCTCTTGTAGACCAGGCTGACCTCGAACTCACAGAGATCCGCCTGCCTCTGCCTCCCAAGTGCTGGTATTAAAGGCGTGTGCCACCACCGCCTGGCAACACACATTTTTCTAAGAGTAGGCCTATATACTTTTCAACCCACTGCAATCTAGAAACATCTCTCATTAAGGACAGTCTTACCTTAAAAATCACTTCTACCTAGGCATGTTAGCATATTCCTGTAATCCCAGGACTGAGGAGAATGAGGCAGGAGGCCTGCTGTCTGAACTACATAGTGACCTTCCTTGTCTTAAAAAATAAAAACAAAAGCAATTAAGAAGGCCACATTCAACAGTGTTTGGTCTTCATCTTACACTTGACTTTCTCTGGGCCGGTCAGTCTCTCTGCCTTTCTTACTCTTTCACTTCTCCTCCTGCCTCCCTCCCTTCATTTCTTTTTTCAAGTATAGTGTTGAGACAGGTTACTGCTATATAACCCAGGCTGACCTCAAATTTGGGATCTTCCAGTCTCCCATCTACTACCACTGCAGGTGTACACCACCATGTTCAGCTACATTTAACTTTGTTTTGAGACAGGGTCTCACTACGTAGCTCTGGTTAGACTGGAACTCGGCACATAGAGCAGGCTTGCCTTAAAACTTCCGCCTCCCAAATACTTGGATTAAAGGCACAGACCACTCTGCCTGGCCTCATTTGACATTTGTAAATGAGGCTTTCCCAGAAATTCCCAATCCCTTAGCTCTCAGACCATCATGTGTACTTCCTCTTACTTGCTCGATATGTGATACTGCCAGACCCTGAACTGACATTCCTGCCCCTCCCTTTAAGCACATTCTCTCCGAAGACTTCATTTTTTCTGGATCAAGTATTTCCACCAGAGCTGGTCCTGGTGGCACATGTCTTTAATCCCAGCACTCAGGAGGCAGAGACAGGCAGATCTCTTGAGTTACAGGCCAGCCTGATTTACAAAGTGAGTTCCAGGGCAGCTAGAATTGCATTAATAGAGAAACCCTGTCTCAAAAGAAACAAAACAAGGGTTGGAGAGATGGCTCAGTGGTTAAGTGCACTGGCAGCTCTTCCAGATGTTCTGAGTTCAATTCCCAGCAACCCACATGGTGGTTCACAACCATCTATAGTGGGATCTGATGCCCTTTTCCAGCACAAAGTCAATAGAGTACTCATATACATACAAACAAAATAACAACAAAACACTTCCACATAATAATTCAAGTTAGACCTTCCTTATACCGAATCTCACAAATAGTTTTGCCAGATGCTTTTATGTAAGCTACTGTCTTATTTTTTGTTTTTATTTTGTTTTTCTAGACAGGGTTTCTCTGTGTAGCTTTGGTGCCTGTCCTGGAACTCACTCTGTAGACCAGGCTGGCCTTGAACTCACAAAGATCCACCTGCCTTTGTCTCCCAGGTGCTGGGATTAAACGCTAGCACCACCACCACCTGGCATCTGTCTTACTTTTCTACTGCTGTAAAAAGACACCATGACCAAGGCAATTTATAAAAGAAAGTATTTAGCCGGGCAGTGGTGGCGCACGCCTTTAATCCCAGAACTCAGGAGGCAGAGACAGGCAGAGGCAGGCAGATCTCTGTGAGTTCTAGGACAGGTACCAAAGCTACAGAGAAACCTTGTCTTGGAAAAAAAAAAAAAAAAGAAAGAAAAAAAAGAAAGAAAGCAAGCATTTAATTTGGGGTTTACGGTTCTGAGGGTGAGTCCGTTGCCACCATGGCAGGGAGCATGGCAACAGGCAGGTAGGCAGGCTGACAGAGCACCTCATCTATAACACGGGATTCCTACAAGGTCACAGATAATCAGGCTTGGCCTTAAGTGGTCATCCTAGAAAGAAGTATCTGTTGGGACAGCCTTGACAAACAACTTCAGGAAGGAGGGAAATGTGGCTACTTGGTGCAACCACTATTAATTCCACCATTCGAGAGTAAGACAACTACCACAGTTTATTTTTGTGGTGAGTGGTTCATTTCAGCATCACTTTATGACTTTCTCCACTGTTTTTATTTATTTACTTATTATATGTATGTGTGTTCTGTCTGCATGTATGTTTGCACGCCAGAAGAGGATATCAGATCCAATTATAGAAGGTTGTAAGCCACCATGTGGTTGCTGGAAACAGAACTCAGGACTTCTGGAAGAGCAGCCAGTGTTCTTAAGTGCCGAGCCGTCTCTCCAGCCCCCTACTACCAGAGTTTAAAGCCAAATTTGAACCAAGTTTTAATTAAATACTGGCCAGGTCCATTTTTGGTTCCCCAGAAAAATGGCCCCAATCAAGTTTCGCAAGGGCTTAAGAAGGAAAACCCATAATTCATTGCATTTCCTATTAGGTTCAATCAGGGGCAAGCATACATCCTGATGTAACACCAGCCTAGATCCAATCAGTGGCAAACAAACATCCTGCCACAAGTGATCAAGCACATCCAGTTTAGATGGGTCAAACAAAGTTATTCAGGGGAATGAAAACGCGTGGCTTGTTATCTCCCATAAACAACAGCCTTCAGCATTTCAGGAACTATCTGTCCTTGGACAAGAGGCTGGTAGATCACAAGCATTTTCTTTTACTTTTTGCTTTATGGAAACTTTTTGCAATATTCCATCAGTGCAGTACTTTTTCTTTTTAACACCTTGGCCCTCTTTGCTCAGATGCCAAAGAACTGGGTATTGGCCCAGGGTTATGTGAAGACCGGCATGGCCTTGAAGTTCTTCTCCTTTTCTGTGATGACTCTGGCTTTCTCCTTTTTGTAGACATCTGGATGGGCATCACAGTTATACCACATCTTCACGAATGTATTCCCCACCTCCAGACCTGTTCCTTTGACTAAATCCAACAAATTTAGCCACAGATGATCTCTTTCTTAATCAATCTCTGAGCCATCTCTCCAGCCTGGAAGATCTTTCTAAGCAACCTGGTATGACTACACGAATACCCTACCACTGAGGTGCATCCCTAGTGTAGATGTGCCCTAGTCTTAGATCCTCATCCTTACAATCCAACAGCTTTATCTTAACTGTCCCTGTATCATGTGAACATTTTCCCTGGTCTTCTGCCCTATACCACCTGAGAAAATGATAATTTAGTTTGGACAGGACAAGGCAGTACAGAGGCTCCTTCGTCTTGCATTCCTGCTTAGGCCTTTTTAAGTTTAACTAGGATTTGATCTTCTTGATGGGAAGCCCTGTGGAAAATTATCCAACTCTATTCTAGGAACAGTAGGTCAAGATGCCCCAGTTAACTTATCCTAGCCTGTAAAATTGCTTGTTCGTGCAAAACCTTCCCCACCAGCTAACTGCTTATCTTAACCTCTGTTACTTGGATTGCTTGTGCAACCCCAGCTGCTGAGAGAGATACCAGGACAAGGTTTTTGCCTTTAAAGGTTGCTCTAAATGCTCACGCTATACTTGGGTACCAAATACCTGAGTATAGCCTCAGCTGGCTCTAGACTGTGTCTGAGAAGTCTCCTCTGGTGAGCTCCCCATAACAAGGTCATTACTTCTCAATTAAACAAAAGACTTATCAATATATTCTAAGCATTATCTTTTTTTTTTTTTTTTTTTTTTTTGGTTTTTCGAGACAGGGTTTCTCTGTGGCTTTGGAGCCTGTCCTGGAACTAGCTCTTGTACACCAGGCTGGCCTCGAACTCACAGAGAGCCACCTGCCTCCGCCTCCCGAGTGCTGGGATTAAAGGAGTGCGCCACCACCGCCCGGCCTCTAAGCATTATCTTAAAGGACTTGATTTTCTAAATAAGATAAAGAAAATAAAGTAAGGATGAAATATTGGCCAAGTGGTAGAGTATGTGCTTAGCATCCACAAGGTCCTGGGTTGTGTCCCCAGTACACAAATAATAAAGGAAGAGAGAGGGAGAGACATCAGAAATTAATACAAGGGGGGCATTTGGGAAGGTGGTTCACTGGGTAAAAGTGTTTGCCCTACAAGCATGACAACCTGAATTTTATCCTCAAAACCCATAGAAGGAAGGAATCAACTCTCTAAAACTGTTCTCTGACACCATTCCATGCTGTGGCACACATGTGCCTACACACACACACACACACACACACACACACACACACACACTAAAAGGTAAAGGCATAAAGTTTTAAACAAAGTTCAGTCAATTTTCAATTTCAAGACATTTGGGGGTAAAGCTAGTTTTGCTGAAACTGTAAAAGAGTACTTAATGATTACAGTTAGGTTCTATGCTCAGATAATTACATGGTTTCTTTCTTTTTGTCTGTCTTTTTTTTTTTTAACCACACCAAAAGCCCTTGTTATGAAATTCAGCACTTCTGATCCTAGCCTACTTTTAATGATTACAGTGTCCATGTCCTCCCACACGTTCCTACCATTTCCTTAAGAAACAGTTCTGGTCCCACTGTAAGAAATATCAAATATGATTTTCTTTCTATTAGATACTATAAAACTTGTGTTTAAGACAAGGAATGAAAATATTTTTAATTCTCTCACTTTTGCAAGATTTTTATGCAACTGTTTCAATCCTCCCTACCCCAAAAACCTTTGTTTACTGTCTTGGGGTATCTCTAAGACACCCTCTTGATCAAGAGTAAAGTTTGCCTTGTCCAGACGCTTCAACTAGAGTAGTGGTCTCTTTCTTTGTGGCCCGAATATATTTCTAACACTGCTACTGAAACTAGAGATTTTTTTTCCTTTAGAATTATTTAATTAAATCATAAATGTACAACAGCTTCTTAACTCTACACACGCACTTAAATTTTTAAAAGGAAAAACATTATGTCTTATTACACCATGATCCTGGCTAATAGCTTTTCAAAACTTTTGAGAAAAATCTTAAAAAAGGTTTCACATGTCACCTGAAACTTACAAATTTAACATTATCAAAAAAGAAATGCTTCTACACTCTTACAAAGACCACTAGAAAGAAACAACAATTAAAAAGCTAAGAAACTGTCTCAAAGGCATTTTTTACAATCCTTCCTCCACAGTAAGGTAATGTTATTAAATAATCCAATCCATTCACAAAATGGCTCTCTGCATCTGCTCTGGTGTCTTCTGCCATATCACTGCATATTTATGCATGACTGAGATAAGAGTTTCCTTAACATTGTTATTTCGATAACCTGAAGCTGTTCTGTTACCTCTGGGCTCTCATCCTCTCCTATTTACACAGTGAAGCCCATGGTAAGAAGGAAGAAGCTCAGTATCGGCTCCTCCCACCATAGCCCCCACTTCCTCCACTTCCTCCAGGACCATAGTTTCCTCCACCATATGGTCCTCCCATGCTCCTGCTACCACCAAAGTTTCCACTCTTCATTGGGCCATAGTTAGAAGGTTGCTGGTTATAATTTCCAAAATCATTGTAATTTCCACTTCCATAATTTCCTCCTCCATAGTTGTCATAACCACCTCCGTAGCCCCCACCCTGGTTGCCATATCCAGGTCCTCCACCACCATATCCTCCTCTTCCTCCTCCATAACCAGGGCTACCTCCAAAATTGCCACCTCCAGGTCCTCCTCCATACCCATTATAGTCATCTCCAAATCCTCGTCCACTTCCATATCCATCAGATCCCCCCTGAAGTTGCTTCCTGGTCCTGATCCAAAATTGCCACCGCCACCACGAGAATCCCCAAATCCGAAGTTTCCTCCTCTTCCACTCCTGGAACTTTGGACTTCTTGCATTTCTTGTCTAGACAATGCCTTTCTAACTTCTGCATTATGACCATTGATGGTGTGATATTTTTGCAATACAATTTTATCCACAGGATCATGGTCATCAAAAGCAACAAATCCAAAGCCTCTTTTCTTCCCAGACTGCCTATCAGTAATAATTTCAATAGTATCAATTTTCCCATATTCTTCCAAGTAATCTCTAAGGTGGTGTTCCTCAGTATCTTCTTTAATTCCACCAACAAACAGCTTCTTCACAGTCACATGGGCTCCTGGTTTTCCAGACTCCTCTCTTGCTACAGTACGTTTTGGTTCAACTACCCTGCCATCAATGGAATGAGGCCTTGCAGCCATGGCAGCATCAACCTCGGCCATGAAGGACAAAGTTACAAAACCAAATCCTCTTGATCTTTTGCTTGCAGGATCTCTCATACACAGTCTGTGAGCTTTCCCCATTGCTCGTAGTAGTTTCTCAAACTTTCTTCTGTGGTCTCAAAGCTTAAGCCACCAATAAAAAGTTTACGGAACTGTTCCTTTTCTCTCTCCATCGCGGACTCAGTCGCTTCAGCCCGATTCCCTGCAGCCGAGCGAGACGAGAAAGACCTCAGCAGGCGAGCACGCACCGCACCGGAAACTTCTTGACTCTGGGGGTTGGTTGGGGAGGGAGAGAGAGCAGCCGCCGATCGGGAAACCGCGCCGTTGGGAACACCTGCACACCGGAGCCGGCGCTGCTGCTACTCGAAACTAGAGATTTTTTAAGGCCATTAAGCTACCTAATGACAAAAGCACAGACCAAAATATCTGAAGGAATCACTAGTCAGGATCTGAATTAACTCACTTCACAAGATAACTACACTCACTACTAGTCAAAACATTCAAACTACAATTTGACTTTTTAATCAGGGACATCCCCAATGCTGAAGATCCTACTTTCTACTTTGTTTTGTTCTAAACCAGAAAACATAACTGATGGAGGAGATAAGATTTATTTAACTCAGGAAACTGGTGAAGAGATCATAGGCCTCACAGAAAAGTACGTCTCATTCCAAAGGAGAAAAGAGATCTCAGGGGCTTTTCTGAGACTGTGGGTGGAAAACCCCCAGATTTAAGAGAAGTTCTTTGTTCTCCCATGAAGTTCCCTTAAGGTCAGAGATTGCTCTGACACTTCTGGAGTCTTCCAGTTCCTGCTCCTTCCCCCATTGAAATACTAAAGGAAGGGTGCCCCCAGAAAGTTAGAGCTCCAGATGAGAAGGATTAGTTTGCAAGTGAGTATGGGAATGGATTAGGCAGGTTTTTGTTTAATCTGCATATTAACGATACAGCATCTTCTTTTATAAATTAATTTTTATTTTCTCTATAATTTTTAGTTTGTTTTTATTACATTTACAAACATTCTCAAACTCAGATTAAATTATTTCCAAAAAAGTATCATACTAGAACAGTTTTTTATAACCACAACATCTAAGAAAGTCTAAGAAAGAATTTTGAATAGTGGAACTTGGTCCTTTATGCTTCTTGTTCTGGTGACTTGCTGAGTCTAACTAGGCAAGCTACAATCACCAAGACCTACTTGGATCTGAACCTTCTCAATGCGGCAAGAGAAAGCAGCAGCTTGTAAATTCCCAGGACAGCAGAGGGAGAAGCCATAGAGATCTGAATGAAAATGAGGACATGACCATTCCAAGGTATGGCTGAGGAAAAGAATTTTATTATAGATGTGAGGGAGAGCACAGCTAGAGGCATCTGGAAGAGTCCAGAGCAGGCTGAACATGGCCAGCAGGGTAGACTGTGCCATGAGAGGAGAGAGACAGGAGGAGAGAGGATGAGAGAGGAACAAGAGAGTGTACTAAAGGAGATTCAAGAGTGGAACTAAGAGAGCACATGGCCAAAATGGCAGGTTTTTAAAGGAATCAGAAGCTGGGGGAAGGGAAACCAAGCCTATGGGCTGGAGAGGTATAAGGTAGGGGACAGGGGTGAGAAGAACAGAGAGGAGCCACAGAACCTGGGTGAACTTGGCAGCAAGGGCACGCCCATTGCTATGCTCATAAGACACCTCAGTCATTTGTTCTGAGTTTCTTTGGGACCTGGTAAGATACTTATTAGAGAAGGCTTTGAGGGTAGTCTGACTCCCAGCAACACTCCACAGCAGACCAGCTCTAATAGAAATGTTCTTAAGTTAAATGTACTCCAACTCAATTCTTTCAAAGTACTTTTGGTTTGAATAGGTATGGCCCACATAGACTCACGTGTTTGAATGCTTGGTTCATAGAGAATGGCAGCTTTTGAGGTGTGGTCTTGTTGGATGAAGTGTGTCACTGTGGGGGTGGGCTTTAAGGTCTCACATATGCTCAAGCCATGCCCAATATGACAGTTCACTTCCTGTTACTAACAGATCAAGATGTACTCTCAGCTCCTTCTCCAGCATCATGTCTGCCTGTGTGCTACCATGGTTAATGTCATGATGATAATGGACTAAACCTCTGAAACTGTAACCAGCCCCAATTAAACGTTTTCCTTTATAAGAGTCGCCATGGTCATGGTGTCTCTTCACAGCAACAGAAACTTAACTAAGACAGCACTCTCCCAAGAAGTAGTTCTTTGTGGGAGACAGCACTATCCCCTTAATAATTCTAGCCCAGGCTAGAAAAATAGGATTCAGCCTCAGTGCCTTAATGTTTCTAACTAGTACCCTGAAGTCTAAATCTTATTTTTTTCCCCTTCCTTTTAGTATCTCGGAATCCATTTGTTTCCTTCCCTCCCTGCAGAAAGCATTACAGCTGGCACAATATCTCTTGCTTGGATTAATGCAACAGGCTTCCTGGCCTCTGAAGCACCATCACTGTACACCTACTTCATGCTTTCCCAAACCTAGACACACTGTCTTCTACTTGACACTGTCTTCTAGACTGGGCCTCATCTCTATGCATCCTGTTTCAGGTAACAAATCTTGCTGTCCTGATCACGTAACAGTCACTTAGAGACAAAAATGATACAGGGGTTGATTCTATCCTCTGGTTACATGAATAGTCTGGGTTTGGTCAATGACTCTAACCTAACTTAATCAGACTATTCCTCAAATAGTGGATATCTGAGCAGAGAATAAGACTTTGCAGTTAGAGCAAGTTAACTAAGGATATAGCCCTGCAGAAAAATTCCACAAGAACTTCAGAAAGACCTTGGTTGCCTTCTCTTTCCAAAAGCTTGGTATTCAACCCTTTCTTTAATTCTAGGAGGCAACCCATTACTTTCCAAAAAATTCCTCTTTAGCTTATGTTTGCAATAGAATCCTGTTAACTGTAACAAGGAAACTTAAGTAGCAGTAAGAACTGTCCTCTGTCCTACTCCAGGACTCCCCAGGCTCCCCTCCCAGATTCTCAGGCCCTAGGGCAGCACCAAAGCAGCAGTGCTGATATCTACATCCTGCTTTCCTTTCCCTTTTGGCCCCCTGCCTTCAGCTCTTCCTCCCTAAATGCTCTCTCTAAATAATTCCTACTCACACTCAGGACTCAGTCTAGAAGTTACTTCCTCTATAGTTTCCCAGGGCCTCTCAGGCTGGACACTCATGCTCCCATAGGAATTTGCCGGATTCCACAGTAATCTAGCCCCAAGTATAAATTGCTACACCTACACTCATGCCTGGCAGAGAGTAGGTTCTCACTGAGTACTCTCAAAGAACAAACAAAATTAGAAACCCACTTCATTCAAATTAGTATTCACAGAAGTGTAACAAAAGTTTAAAAATAAATATACTGGTATCTACCACCATGTGCATAATCCCAGCACTTAGAAGCAGCAAGGATCAAGTTCAAAGTCAGCCTGGTATAAATAGCAAGATCCAGACCAAGCTGTCTCAAATTTAAATACATAAGAAGCTAGGGAGATAACCTAGTTGGCAAAATGGAAGCTGTACAAGCACGATGACCTAAGTTTGATCCCTTGCATCCACATAAAAAGATGGGCATGAGGGCTGGGGAGATGGCTCAGAGGTTAAGATCACTGGCTGTTCTTCCAGAGGTCCAGAGTTCAATTCCCAGCAACCACATGGTAGCTCACAACCGTCTATAATGAGATTTGGTGCCCTGTTCTGGCACGTAGGCATACATCCCAGAATATTATATACATAATAAATAATTTAAAAAAAGATGGGACACCGGGCGGTGGTGGCTCACGTCTTTAATCCTAGTACTCGGGAGGCAGAGGCAGGCGGATCTCTGTGAGTTCGAGACCAGCCTGGTCTACAGCGCTAGTTCCAGGACAGGCTCTAAAACTACAGCGAAACCCTGCCTTGAAAATCCAAAAAAAGAAAAAAAAAAGAAAAAAAAGATGGGCATGAAAGTCTATGCTTATAATCCCAGCACTGGGAAGGCACAGATGGGTGGATCCCCAGGGTTTGCTGGCTAGTCAGTCTGGACTAATGGGCAAACCTCAGGCTCCACTAAACACCTAGTCTCAAAGACTAAGGTATTTCCTATACACACACATAACACTCCCCCCATATTACATACATACATATAAATAATAAAACAAATAAATAAATTTGTAATCAGGAGGCTCTCGGATATATTTCAATATTAATACTGGATATATTTCAATATTAATCATACTCAAAATCATTTCTCTATGTGTATAAAATTCACAAAAAAGTATCGCTAACCTGTGCACCTTAAGCTTTGGGTCCTTCTTTTACACTGTAAGTCATATGCACTGATGGAAAAAACTTTTAAGTACACTTAATAACTGAAAAACTAAGAACCACAACTGCTGACCAGGAGCCAGGTCATAAGCATGGCATATCATGCAGTCATAACAGAACACTGACAATAAAATTAGTCTTGGGTATACGTATACCACTTATTGGCTGGAACTTGTTGGTTCAGTCAAAATTTCTGATATTCAGCATAGGCATTAATAAAACTGAATAATAACCATTTTCTCTAAATCTTGATGTTTTGGAAATGCTAAAATGAAATCATAAAGATGACAATTCAAACATAGGATGTTCCTGCTACTTGTTTGTTTGTTTGGTTGTTTTTTTCGAGATAGGGTTTCTCTGTAGCTTTGGAGATGTCCTGGAACTAGCTCTTGTAGACCAGGCTGCCTCTGCCTCCTGAGTGCTGGGATTAAAGGTGTGCAACCCCCCCACACACAGTGTTTCTGCTATTTGTTTAACACGTATGAATGAGGTCCTGTTTTTGATCTCAGAAGTGAAATGTATACACATTTCACAAACAATGAATATAATTTAGTAAACACATTTAGTAAAAACTAATCTTTAAGTAGAACTGTTAGTTTATCATTACCTAGTTTCTATCATAAAGAACAGGTATAAACGTCAAACAAATATTGGTAAATTGAAAACATCCATTTTTCATTTTAGCAAATATGTAGGCAATGAATACATGTATCTATTATAGGTACTGGGTACAACATACATAGATGAATAAAGCATAGTTCTGCACTTAAGTACCTTTTGGACTATTTGGAACACACAACAGGCTATAAAGAAATATGTTGCTGAAGCAAGCTATGCAGGAACCAGAAACTTGGCTTGAAAAAAGCACCTACTATGGGCTGAAAAAATGGCTCAATGGTTAAGAGAATTTATTCCTGCAAAGGACCTCTGTTCAGTTCCCAGCTCCAGCATGGCAGTTTACAACCATCTGTAACTCCAGTTCCAGGAGATCTGACTCGCTCTTCTGGCCTGCAAGGGCACTAAGTATACACATGGTACATATAGACACATGCAGCTAGAACACTCATACACATAAATGTAGAAAAGAAAAAGCAGCTGCTGTTCCTACATGTACGGTAGGAAGCATGGTGCCAGTCTCAGTAAACGGCACTAAGACAGTCTCATGACAGTCACTCATAACAAGCAACATGCCCAGTGTCGTAACACTTCTCAGGGGTTACAACGTGTTTTGGGAATTTCAAGTCAGTTTTCAAACACTTTGCATATGTAACTAAGACTCTTACAGTGGTCTTACAGTTCCATGAGTTAGCACAGTCTGGCAGCATCCTAAGACCATCATCACATTGTATATCTGATCAGGCTGCCCACCAGTGGGGCTCTGGATTTCATAAACCAGCATAATCCTTTAACTGCACCTGGACAGACATGGATTAACACTGGTAACAAATTATTCTGAGTATACAGCAACTACAGAGCTTTTTACACACAAAGCAGAGTATCTAATGGTGAAAAAAAAATTATGCTTTATCTCTAACAGCAAGAAAGTCTCTACAAGTAGCAAAAGGACATACTTTAGAGAAAAAGCTGCCCCCAGTAGTACTAACCAAGAGCTACCTAACCTGTCCTGTACCTCAGTAGCTTAATAAAGCTTGGTGAAACATCTGGCAGTTTGCTTGGTTTCAGAATAACCAGTTTTTATTTATCTTATTTTATTTTCAAAACAAGGCCTCAATATGCAGTTCTGGCTGTCCTGGAACTCACTCTGTAGACCAGGCTGGCTATGAACTCACAGAGATCCACCTGCCTCTGCTTCCCAAGAGCAGGGATTAAAGACACTATGCCCCCCCACAAAGAATAACCAGCTTAAATATTTTGCTCCCCAGTACTAAGCAGACTTCTGAGAGGGAGTTTAATGCCATAGAAACACACGGGATCCTAAACGACAGTTACCAGCCACTCTGTGAGGAGACAAGAATGTTCTGGTTTCAATTAGTTCGTCTGAAAATAGGAAGATGGCAATAGCTTGGTTTTTGTACAAAAGCTGTGGAGATTAAATAACATGATACAGAAGAAGAATCTAATAAAGAAATCCAAATGTTCCCCAGTGTTCAAGATTATCTAGCTGGAGGCTGAGCAATTTTAGGTTTGCCTATATATAGTCCAGAGATTATTGTATACATTCAAATTACAAATCAACTGGCCCACGACTCTTCAACATACTACCAAATCTATCAGAGTCCAGAACAGTAGCTGTGGTGTGTGCAAAGAGCAGCTTTCCAGAGATTCTGGGGAAGCTGGCTTAGATCTACAGTAGCCAGCCTGCATGTGCAGTCTCATGTTCCTTAGCAGTTTACGAAGTTTATCAGGATCGTCTGTAAAGTAAAAAATTCTTTCCAAACAGCAAGAATACCCCAAACTTACTTCAGTGTCTGCTGTCATCATTTCCAGGCAAAGAGAACAGGGCTGTTTCCTAAAGCCTCCACTTAAGATTCTGTGATCCTCAGCCTGGCCTCGGAGAAACTGTAGCCCAGCTAGGGCTTCTAACAAAGGCTCCATTATCATGACTCCCTTTAAATCCTGCCAAGTGTGAGCCACAGTCCTCAGTTGGCTCTGCAACTTTACACAGCACTGGCCACTGGCCATCTGCAGCAACTACACAGCAACAATTATTTAAGGGCACCAAGCTGGGTGGTGGTGGCGTACACCTTAAATCCCAGCACTAGAACTCGAAAGGTAGAGGCAGATAGATCTCTGAGTTTGAGGCCAGCTTGGTCTACAGAGTAAGTTCCAGGACAGTCAGGGTTACACAGAGAAACTCTTGTCTTGAAATGCCAAGAAACATAGGGGGAGACAGAGGAGGAAAGGGAGAGAGAGAAGGAGGAAGAGAGGGAGGGAAGGAGAGAGGAAGGGAGGGAGGGAGGGACGGAGGGAGGGAGGGAGAACTCTCTCAGAAGAGTGTAACTGTGTCATCTGGAAGGCCATGCCTGCCATGAGAAGAAAATGGTTCTTACAGATTGTTCTAGGAGAAGGTCCAGCATGTTTTCTCATGAGGATGGTCTCATGCATATAAATTGTAATTCTTTATGGGACTCTCTTTAATAGCTTACAGATTCCAGCAGTGATTTCTGATGCTGAGATCTGTCTAGACCCACCTTGGTTTATTTATTAGCTAGGACCATGATGCAGAGGTCTTATATGAAGAGTCTTTACTCTACCTCAATCTACCTCTATGCCTCATAAGCATGAAGAAATATTTTTTGGTATTTACAATTAATTTACAATGGAGCAAATCTGATCAGCACTACATTAATCTGACAGTGAGGTAGCTTGGAAACACCTCGTATGAGGAACTGATATCCTGTCCCCAGTCTCTCAGTCTGTTTCTTTCTCTTTTCTTTCAGTAAAGGAACTTGCTGTGTGGCTCGGGTTGGCCTCCAATTTACAATCCCTCCTCTTTATTCTCCCAAGAGCCTGGACAACAGTAATATACCACCTCACCTAGCTAATTTTTATCATGTAAACTTGAACAGCTTTACTGTTCTGTTTCTTTTAGACTAAAATACTCTTTTCAACCTCACATGGACCACTCTCCTGAAGTCCTACTACAGATCTATTTGACTGCAAAATTCTTTTCTTCCATGTTCCCACCACTTTGTCTGTCTGTGCCCCACCCCAAGACATGTCTCTTTATGTAACCCAAGATACCTTCAAACTCTTAAAGGACCCCGGCTGGCCTTGAGAACCCATGATCCTGCTGTTTTAGTTTCTTCAGTCATAGTATTACAGAATAGCACCACTATGCCTGTCTTCTTTATAAGGGCCAGTGAGATGGCTTAGTGTGTAAAATCACTTGCTGCACAAGTCTGGCAACCTGAGTTTGATCTTTGGAACCCAACTAAAAGTGTAAAAAAAAAAAGAGAGAACCAACTCCACAGAGTTGTCCTCTAATGTCCCATAAACCATGCAATGCGCACCCAGAAGCACATCATGCATACATACACAATAATAACAACAACAACTTTTTGTTTTGTTTTTTGAGACAGGGTTTCTCTGTGTAGTCCTGGCTGTCCTGAAACTCACTCTGTAGACCAGGCTGGCCTTGTACTCAAGAGATCTAAATGCCTCTCCCTCCTGAGTGCTGGAATTAAAGGTGTGTGCACCACTATCACCCAGTTAATAACTTTTAAAAAATTCTTTATTATAGATGGGGTACATCCTAGTAAGCACTAACTTCTTTTATTGAGTGTGTGTGTGTGTGTGTGTGTGTGTGTGTGTGTGTGTGTGAGAGAGAGAGAGAGAGAGAGAGAAAGAGAGAGAGAGAGATACTTGGGATTGAATCTAAGGCCTCGTGCATGTTAAACACATATCTTAACACCAAATACCATGCTCAGACTCTAGTTTGTTTAAGGATTAGTCACAAATTAGGTAAAATGTGGACATTTATTATTTTTTCTAATCCATTTCTGCATTTCTCCTTAGGAAAGAGTGAATATAGAAGCCCTGAGGGCTGGGGCTATAGCCCAAAAGTAGATTATTTCCCTACTAGGCACAGGACCCCCAAGTTCAAATCTCTGTTAATCTGTATTAAAAAATAAAGAGAAAATTTAATAAATAGGAGGGGGAAAACCCTGACTTCAGAGACTAAGGATGAGCACATGTCCAAATAAGGTCAGGCAGACTGCTCTACTCCAATATGGGAAACTTCAGCCAAGTGAGAAGCATGACGCACAACCAGGGTTGACTCAAGAAAGACAACCTGAAGAGGCCTGGTCTTTCCTTCATCTTAACCTAACCTACAGCTTTTCACTAAGTGCCTTCTTAACCTATGTTATGGAAAATTATTTGCTGCTGTTTACAACCAGGACAACAGACAATAGAGAGCAGAGTGCCGGAGACAAAAGAAACACTTGCGTGCTTTCCTGCACGGTAGAGTCAGCTTTAAAAATACAGGAGGAGCCTTGCAGTCCAAAGTTCAACCCTCCAGCGTCGTAGTTCTGTGACTAACCGAGGGCAATGGTTAGATACAGCATGCCTTAGAGCTACTCGTGCTGTGATGAAACACCATGACTAAAGCAACTTGGGGAGGACAAGGGTTTATATGGCTTAAGCATTCACATTACTGCTCATCACTAAACAAAAACAGGACAGGAGCTGATGCAGAGGCCATTCAGGGATGCTGTTCCCCATGGTTTGCTCAGTCTGATTTCTTATAGAACCCAAAACCACTTGCCCAGGGATAGCACCACTCACAATGGGCTGGACCCTCCCCATCAATCACTAACTAAGAAAATACCTACAGGCTTGCCTACAGTCCAATCTTGTGAAGACATTTTCTCTACTGAGGCTACCTCCTCTCCGATGATTCTAGCTTGTGTCAAGTTGACATAAAAGTCATCAGCATACAGCATATATTTTCTATTTCCTAGGTCCCTCTAATAACATTAAATCATTCATTTGCTCTTCTTATTGCCAACAAAGGTGCTATTTAGGATATCAAAGAAACAGGCCCCACAAATTCCATTTGTTTATTTTGAGACAGGGTCTCACTGTGTAGCACTAGCTGGCCTAGAACTCACTCTGCAGCCTTAAACACACAGAGGTCTTCCTGCATCTGCCTCCCAAGTGCTGGGAGTGTGGGTTTGTTACCACACTCAGAGAGAAGTGGAAGAACCCAAAATAAACACGGCCAGCTCTGCTACACACAGACAAGTCAAGATTCTGGCCAATACAGTTCCTTGACACTTCAACCACATTTAACACTTTAGAAACTCTAATCTTCTTTACATGTGTAAAGGAAATTACTGCAAATAGAAGAAAGCTGAAGAAGAAAATAAAACCAAATCCTTAGTTTGACCAAATCTCCAGTCTCTTTAAATCAGAAGAATAAGCTACGGACGTCCCCAACCCTGCGTGCTGGGAAGTGAATCCAGCTACCACCCAGCTAAATCACCAACCCCATATGAAAGCTCTGGATTACCTAACAATTCAGTTGCTGTGACAAAATACCATGATCACGTCAACTTATTCTCAGTCATCTTATTCCAAGGGTAAAAGCCATCATGGCTGGGAGGCATGCAGCAAGTGACAGGCATGGAGGCAGGAGCAGGAGGCAGGAAGTAGGAGAGAACTGGAGTGGAGCAAGTCTGTGCACTCTCAAAAGCTGCCTCTAGTGCCATCCTTCCCCCATCAAGCTCACTCACACCTCTTCAACCTCCCCCGACAGCACCACCAAATGAGGATCAAGTGTTCAAGTACCCCAGCCTTCTGGGAACATCTCTCATCAAACGACTAGAGGGCATGAAGTCAAAGACACTACAAATAAATCAACAAACAAAAAAATTGGTAAAATGTAACAATTATGAATGTTACAAAAATGCTCAAAACTACTGGGAAATAAAAAAAATCAAGCATCTAAAAAATTATAAACCATATTCAAGAAGAATTAATTAATTCTCCAATACAAGATTTTTAATGTCTAAAAATCAAACACTGTAATACAAATCATACTAATATAATAAAGATTACATATAAAACACACAAACTGATAGAACCCTGATTCTTTCAATGGATGTAGAAAAGGGTCTAAAATTTAATACCTCTTTATGATTAAAAAAATAAGTAAATACCCCATC
This sequence comes from Ondatra zibethicus, assembly GCA_004026605.1. Classification (NCBI taxonomy): domain Eukaryota; kingdom Metazoa; phylum Chordata; class Mammalia; order Rodentia; family Cricetidae; genus Ondatra; species Ondatra zibethicus. Next base: position 334,135 of record PVIU01000128.1, read on the forward strand.
ATCTAATAAAATACAGCTACAAAAATAGCTACATATATCCAATGGGGAAAGCCAGAAAAAGACAAGCAAGACATATCTACCAACCATGTCCCTGTCTTAGTCATTGTTCTACTAGAAGAGACACCATGACAACTTTTTTAAATTGTTATATGCTTATTGGCATTTTCCATCTTGCACAGAAGTTTCTCTCTTCTGGTATTTTTTGTTTTCCCCTAGCACTGGGGATTAAATCCACTCTTTCTCACTTGATAAGCAAGCACTCTAGCACTGAACTACACTCCCCCAGCCTCTTTGACATTTCCTTTTGAGATGTGGGGTTTTTTTAGATTTATTTATTTTATGTATATGAGTGCTCTAACTGCATGCACACCTTTTTGTCAGATCTCACTATAGATGGTTGTGAGCCTCCATGTGGTTGCTGGGAATTAAACTCAAGACCTTTGGAAGAGCAGCTAGTGCTCTTAACCCCTGAGGCATCTCCCCAAACCCATGGCAACGCCTATTAATTGAGGCTGGCTCAGTTTCAGAGGTTTAGTCCATTATCATCATGGCAGGGAGCATGGTGACGTGCAGACAGAAGACACTGTGCTGTAGAAGAAAGCTGAGAATTCTACATTCAGGTCTACATTCAGGAAGAGAGAACCACTGGGCCTGGCTTTGCCTTTTTAATCTACCTACCCCCCAATGACACACTTATTCCAACAAGGTCACACCTCGTAATCTTTCTCAATTAGAGCCACCCCCTAATGACTAAGCATTCAAATACATAGCCTATAGAGGCTGCTCTTATTCAAACCACCACAGTTCTGAAGTTTCTAGCCAGGGAAATGAGGCAAGAAAAAGTAAAATCTGGAAAAAGCATCCAGATGAGAAAGGACAAAATGAAACTATAAGTAATATGATCTTGTACATTTAAAAGTCCAACAAAATAGTCAAACAGCCATTAGAGCTGCATAGCAGAATAAAAAATAAAAGCCATATACCTGTCAGAATCATAAGGAATCACTGAAACTTTATCTTTTGTTAAATTCAACACAGAGTCCTGTAGTAAATTAGACATTATTTTCTATACTTCACCAAAATGTCCTTTTGATAAACACCACTACCAGACAGTACATAGGGTAGCTTTAACCTCATATATAACATACAATAAAAACACTACTATAAAGCATAAATAAAGATACCTATAAACAGATATCTGCAGGTTTTTATTCTTTGTACAGATCTGGTGAATGTTCAAAACCTCTCAGTATAAATTAGCCAACACTTGAAATAAAGCCACGTCAAAGCCAGAAACACATGACTCTGTTCCGGAAATGAGCTTTAGCCACTTCTCAAAGTTACACCACTACTTCTGGTCTCTCTGATAGACAAGATCATTTAGTACCCTACATACATCTGAAAATTTTCTAGCACTTGTTAGTTGCTTGTTGTTTCTGAGATAGGTTCTCCTTTATCCCAGGCTGGCCTCAAATTATGTAGATAAGGATGACGCTGAACTTCTGATACTGTGTCTCCACCTCCCAAGACGGTTTATGCGATGCTGGAGATTAGAACTCGTGCATGCTAGGCACTACAATAACAGAAGTACTTTCCTAGTCCTCAAGCACAATTTTTTCATCCTTCTTACCCATGTCGATATTTTCTTGTGCTCATATTTTCAATGCTCTACAATGGACTAGTAATCAACACAACTTTCCAAGAGTCAGCAAACTCTTACTTTCCTATACTAATTTTTAAAAAGAGGGAGGAAAAAAGGTTCCAGTACATATTACAAAGCTTTTGTCAGTGGCAACAGTGGTGGGTACAGGGCTCAGAGCTACCCAAGGACATCCCTTAAGCATTTAGGGACCTGGATTCTTTATTTACCACAGAAAAGATTTTCAGGACAAGCACGCATGAGGCAGAGATAAGGCTTGAAGACTAATTTTAAGCATGAGAGTTAAGTGAAAAAGAGATAGAAAGAAAAGAAAGAAAGAAAGGAAGGAAGGAAGGAAGGAAGGAAGGAAGGAAGGAAGGAAGGAAGGCAGGCAGGCAGGCAGGCAGGCAGGCCAGGTGGTGGCGGCGCACGCCTTTAATCCCAGCACTCAGGAGGCAGAGGCAGGTGAATCCCTGTGAGTTCGAGGCCAGCCTGGTCTACAAGAGCTAGTTCCCGGACAGATAGGACTGTTACACAAGGAAACCCTGTCTCAAAAAAAAAAAAAAAAAAAAAGAGGGGGCTGGAGAGATAGCTCAGTAGTTAAGAGCACTCACTGTCTGCTCTTCTAAAGTTCCTGAGTTCAATTCTCAGCAACCGCATGGTGGCTCACAATCATCTGTACTGAGATCTGGTGCCCTCTTCTGGCCTGAAGGCATGCTTGCAGGCAGAATATTGTATACATAATAAATAAATCTTAAAAAAAAAAAAAAAGAAAGAAAAAAGAAAGAAAGAAAAGACATCCCAGGAATATGGTATGGACATCTCAAGCACCTATAGAATAGTCAAGTACACTGTTTATGGTAGATTCTGACCTTACACCTCAAAATTGCTAAGTGAAATCAAAGAGTGGTTCCTGAGGTACATAAGATTATACCTAAAAAGGCAAAACCTGGGTCACAAGGATTATTGGGAAGTCAACAATTTTTATTTATTTATTTTTTAGTATATTTGTGTATGTGTGTGTTTGTGTGTTAAGAGTAAGACTATACTTGAAAATCATATAATCTTAGGCCTTAAATATGTTTTATTGCTATTTAACACGAAATATCTCTATTTAAAAGGAATAGTACCTTGGGCTGGAGAGGTGGGCTCAGCAGTTAAGACTACTACTGGCTGCTCTTTCAGAGGACCCAGATTCAATTCCCAGTACCCACATGGTGGCTCACAACTTTTTTGTAACTCTAGTCCCTTTGGACAGCAGGCATGCACATGGTACAGTTGTACAAGCAGGCAAAACACCCATATACATAAAATAAATAACATTTTTAAAGGGAATAGTACCTCTACACTGTAATCTACAAAGCAAGTATTGTTAATTTACTAGAATGTTTCTTTCTCTGAGAGAGAAAAAACTATGTAGCTCTGGAGGCCTGGAACTCTCCACTGTAGATCAGGTTGCCAGCTTCTGCCTCCTAACTACTGGGACTAAAGGCATGTGATCCATTTCTAGTACACTAGAACTCTTGATGCTCAGTTGGTGAGAAGCTTCAGTCAGATTTCTTTCCTTCTCCCACATCCTCAAAATTTTCCTAGCTTTCTATCCTGCCTTACCTTTGTGACTTTACCAATATACCACTATCTACACTCCTCAAACAATACTGCTCATGTAAGTGAATGAATGAGTTCATCTCCAGATTCTAAGAAAGCCTATACGCTTCATTGGGCCAGTCTATATTTTATTCCCAAACAAAAACTGTGCTGACAGCAAGATCTACAGAATGAGGCCATCTCATAAAACAAAAGCAAAAACAAACCAAATACCACCAGGCCAGAAGATGGTGTCAAATGCCTTGGGGCCAGAGTTACAGGTGACTATGAGCTGCCAGGCATGAGTGTGAGAAACTGAATTCAGGTCCTCTAGAAGAGCAAGTGTTCTTAAACCTCTGAGCCATCTATCCAGCCCCAATTCTCAGTCATACTGAGCTGACAGAGTACAGGAGACACATAAGGCTCTTTTATATTCTATAGTATAAAAGCACATTTGTACTTCATCTTGTAGAAAGGAATCTTCAAGTACAATACTATAAGCAATTCAGTATATCACACCACTGTTTACTCTGAGGAACGTCAGCGCCATCAGCCTTGCACACAGACGTGAAACAAAGGTGTGGGGGTCAAAGGAGAGAAGCACCAACAGCACTGAATGTCAGACTCAGGGCTGACTTCATGACCCGGGGGACAAGATAATCTTAGCAACGACTGCCTTTAACATTGCTTTGTATGTTTTTAGAGCTGACCACATGATATTGGATAGCCAGTTAGAGGGATTGTCCCTGAGGAAGACTGATTCTCCCTCTTTCAGGAGTCATTCACTGCCTGTAGTTATCTATTTAGGAGTGGGGCCCTGTGAAGATTTCCCTCATCTAGGTTAACATGTCAACCAGTGTTTAGGTGACCACACTTTTGAGATTTCTAGAGTGCAGCTTCCTTGTCATACAGAGAAGACATAACCTTGCAGCACACTTCCTGATCCTCTAGCTCTTACAATCTTTCTACATCCCTCTTTTCTCTGTGTCCCTGAGCCTCAGGAATATGGGTTGTACAACAGATTTATCAGTTGGAGCTGAACACCCCACAGCCAGTTGTCCTCTGAATTTTGATCAACTGTGGCTTTCTGTAATAGTCTCCATATGATACAAAAAGAAACTTATTTAATAAGTGGGGAGTATAAGGATAAATATTTAGAATGCAGGTAGACATTATACTAGTTTAGGGAAATGGCAGTAGTAGATCCCCTCTAAGTCAGATGCTCTGCCTCCTCAGCCATAAGTAGTTAGCTAGGCTTATAGTACCAGGCCGCCTGAATTCTGTTCTACTGAGCAGGCCTTACATCCAATTAGATGGCTGGTGGTTAGCACTAAGAGTTTTGTTTTGTTTTGTCTTGTTTTTCGAAACAGGGCTTCTCTGTGTAACAGTCCTGGAACTATTCTTGTAGTCCAGGCTGGCCTTGAACTCACAGAGATCTGCCTGCCTCTGCTGGGATTAAAGGCATGCATCACCACCAGCCAGCTGGTTAGCACTAATATTTAAGTGTCATTGTTTCACTGCTGGTTATTTTGAGATTCACAGGCATTACAGCTGGGCAAGACTATTGGCTGCCCGCCCTCCCCTCCCACCCCGCAGCTTGCATAGCATCTCCCATTACTATGAATGCTAGTCTTCATGGAGGTTTCTAGTCAAATCTAGTACAAATCCTCTGAGGTAACCAGGGGCAATGGCAATGAAAGACCTCCGGATGAGGAGACTCTCACTCAAGTCTTGGGATAACAAGACCCCCCAGGAACTCATGAGAGACCGTCCTTGCTGCAATCACACAAGGTTTACTGACCAGCGCTGGGGCTGAGACTCATATCCCCGTGCAGGGGAGGAGTTCGACCCCCGAGTAGCTTGGAGAAGGGGTTTTTAAGGGAAGAAACCACAACCCCGTAATCCAAAGGGGGCGGGGAGGGCGTCATTGGAAAATTCCGAAAATACCAGTGATAATCACAAGGGGGTAACTCCTTGTTTATCAAGATTATAATCTAACTTTATCTTTAGCTAGTTCCGGAACAGAATCACCGACCCAGCTAACCTAGATTTTTTGGCTCTTCTCTTCCTGCTAGAGAGGTCTGGATTTATCCGGGTCTTTCAGCAACAGCCTGTATCATTTTAGAAGATGGACTTCACTGACAGAAAATAAATAATTGTATAAAAGTTCAATACAATAAGTAGTCTGTGTCTTTGGATTGGGTAATTAAGACCTTTAATATTCAATTATTATTAAAAGATAAGTATTAATTCCCATCATTTTGTTGACACTATTTGTGCTCTTATTTGTTTAATTACTTTTTTTTTCTTTTCAGTATTTATCTTCTGTGGGGACCCACAGATGTTGAGTCCTGTTCCACCCTGACTTAAGGTCAGACAGTTTGAGCTTATTTCAACTCTTTCAAAGTTGTTGACAACATGTGTGGCTATAAATATATAAATACACCCTTGACCTAGGGTGTGATTACTTGGTGTTTTGGACATTAAGGTGGCCCACAAAGGTGGATCTGCTCCACCCTGACCAAAGGCCAGAGAATTCAAGCCTACTCCTGCTCCTTCATTTTAAAACAGGAGGTTTGACATAGGGAGTGGCTGCCTACAAGATACTTGGTCTAGGGTGTATTCGCTGCATAAACTGCCCAAAACATCAGAATACTTAACTCAGGAAATAATGGCTTGATGTCTCAAGTATTGAAGCAAGTAACTGTTCTGGTTGTCCTTTGTGTTATGTTAAAGCAGCCAGGTGGCCAGCGGCAGCGGTGCAGGCAGGGGGCGCAGGCCTTTAATCCCAGCACTCAGGAGGCAGAGGCAGGCGGATCTCTGTGAGTTCGAAGCCAGCCTGGGCTAGAGCTAGCTCCGGCACAGGCTCCAAAGCTACAGAGAAACCCTGTCTTGAAAAACAAAAAAACAAAAAACAAAAACAAAAAAAAGAAGCAGTCTTTTGCCTTCTCCCCCCCCCCCTTTTGTATTGGAGTATATAAGCATATGGAAAATAAATGCGGGCAAATTCAGTATTCACTGAGTTGCCCTCCCAGTACTATCCTATGTCTCTATATTTCTTTTGTATCTCTCTCTATTCTGCTTAACATTCCTAATCCACACTCCACCACCCTGGAACATACGAACCCATCGAGGCTGGACCACGACAGATGTCTGTCACCCCAACTGACAATCCTTCTCTTTAGTCTGAAAAACTCCTACAAATATCTTTTAGAGAGATTAATTTCTTTAGAATGCTTTTATTGTGAGTTTTTCTTTCTCCTTTCATGCTTACAGTTTTGTGCCTACTATAGTAGGCTGGATTGGCAGCTGTTGTCTTTCCGATCTTGAAATATATTATTCCAAGTCCTTCTATAGTTTCTGTTGAGAAATATGTGAAACTGCTTGCTATGATTTTATTGAAAATGTTTCCCTATATCTTAAGCATGAAATTCTCCTTCCTCTATCCCATGACTAAATATTCCAATTCTGCCTTATCCTCAAGCCAGTATATTGTCATTCCTCTGATCCATTTTATTCTTGAAACTTCTACAAAGCTTTTATTCAACCTAGTGAATATGATCCCAGTACTTTCATTTGACTTTTCCTTAACCTGCCCCCCCCCAACTTGTTTCTCTTTACTGAGGTCCAGTTTCATGTCCTGTATTAGCTTTCTTTATTTAAAAGCTGTTTTCTTGGAATTAATCCAGGGGTTATTAGTGTTTTCTCCAGCGTTTCTGACAGCCCTGGCTGTCTTGGAATTTGATCTGTAGACTAAACTGACTTGAACTTATAGATCCGCCTGCCTCTCCCTCTCAAGTGCTGGAATTAAAGGCATGAGCCACCACCACCCAACTTAGTGTCTTCTTTTTCTTTGGACATACTTATCATTGCACTTACTAAGTCTTTGTATGGGATTTCATTTAATCAATTACATAAGATTAGTAGTTCTTGGAGGAGTCCTACTGCTTTGTATATTATATTTCTTGTTTTGTGTTTGTTTTTGTTGTTTTATTTTCAGTGAGATTTGTATATATGGGGTTGGGTTATTGGCTAGTTTTTCTTCCTTAAAATTATCATTTTTCCCCATTAGAGGTGTTTAAAATATTTAAGAAGAACTAGGTTATAGTAGGGTTCAGATAATAGATTTCCTCTGTTAAGAAGGACTAGGTTATAGTAGGATTCAGATAATAGATTTCCTCTGTGTTAGGGAAATAGGCTCAATTACCAATAATCTCCAAGAATAGAAAATTGTTAGCAAACTCAATCATTATTAAAGGATAGTTGCACTATGAAAATAAACAACTCGCCGGGCGGTGGTGGCGCACGCCTTCAATCCCAGCACTTGGGAGGCAGAGGCAGGCGGATCTCTGTGAGTTCGAGACCAGCCTGGTCTACAAGAGCTAGTTCCAGGACAGGCTCCAAAGCTACAGAGAAACCCTGTCTCGAAAAACAAAACAAAACAACAACAAAAAAGAAAATAAACAACTCAATAAAAGATCACTTCTTTAATACAAGCATTTTAGGAAGTAAAGAAACAATAGTACTGTGTACAATAATCTATTAGTCACCAAAGATATGAGTGGAGGACAAAAGGATAGTATTGAGTTGGTAGAAACAAAGTAAAAGGAAGAGTAAAGAGAAATGTGGAGCAGTAGAGGCAGGTGGGCATAAGGCAGTTTAGGGTAAAGGCAGGTGAAGAGTGTGGTAATGGGGGTAACCCTTAGTCAGTACAGTGCTCACCTAGCACTCATAGAGCCCGGGCTCAATCCCCAGTGCTGTACAAGCCAAGTTTGATAGTGCACACCTATAACCTGAGCACCTGGGAAGCAGAAGCAGGAGGATCAAGGTCCTCAGTTACAGAGCAAATCTGAGGATAGCATGGGAAAATAAATAAGGAAGAAAAGTTTTAAAAATGTGCTATCAGATAACTGACAACAGTCTCATCTATCAGGAGGCTGAAGTATAGAGACTGGTCTTAAGACTCAGAGATCCACCTGCCTCTTTCTCCTGAGTTAAATGCATTTTATTCTCCTGGAATTAAACGCATGCCCCACCACAACCTTCTATCAGATCTTTTCAATTCTTAAAATGGCAAGTTATTTTTCTAATGAAACATGAACATTTTTACATTATATCATGGTATGGATTTTATGTGAACTTCATGTTTTAGCCTCCTTCTGTGGTATATCTCTGAAATGTAAACTGCCTTATTGTTGCCAGGTGGAGAAATAAGCCCAGGTTCTATCTTTGCCCTCTGTTCACATTCAAGAAGTGAACTCAAGACTGCTAGGCAGTGAAGAAAGTTCTGGTTCTGGCATAATTTTTTTAAAGATTTATTTATTTATTATGTATACAACATTCTGCCTCTATGTCTGCCCACACGCCAGAAGAGGGCGCCAGATCTCATTACAGATGGTTGTGAGCCACCATATGGTTGCTGGGAATCAAACTCAGGACCTCTGGAAGAGCAGCCAGTGCTCTTAACCACTGAGCCATCTCTCCAGCCCCCAGCTGGCATCATTTCTATTGACACGGTGCTGATGGAGGAGCCTGGCTGTGCTGGGAGGTGATGCAGCAAAAATACTGCTTTGGTGCACGAATGTTCCAGGTACTGAAGGGCTTTGTCACGGATGATGTACTGCCTAGTTTTTATGTCAAGTCGACTCGAGGTAGTGTGACTACTGGGAAAAAGAAATCTTAATCAAGAAAATGCCTCCATAAAATTGGCTTGTAGGTAACTTTCTTTTGATAATTGATGTGGAAGGGGCCACTCCGGGCTGGTGGTCCTGGAGTGTATAACAAAGCAGGCACACACCTTTAATCCCAGCACTCGGAAGGCAGAGGCAGGTTGAGCTCTGTGAGTTCGAGGCCAGCCTGGTCTACAAGAGCTAGTTCCAGGACAGGCACCAAAGCTACACAGAAACCTTGTCTCAAAAAAAAAAAACCAAAAAAAAAAAAAAACCAAAAAAACAAAAAGAAAGAAAGAAAGAAAGCAGGACGATGCAAGCCATGAGGATCAAGTCCTCATGTAAATCTTCAAGTAAGCAGCATCCTTCCAAGCCCTCTGCTTCAGTCCCTGCTTCTAGATTCATGCCCTGAGTTCCTGCAATGATAAACTATGATATGGAAGTATAAGATGAAATAAACCCTTTCCTCCCCAAGTTACTTTTGATCATAAAACATAGCAGTAGAAACTCTAAGACAGATGCCAAATTACCAGTGAACTTCAGGAGCTATTTGGTCTCGCCCATTAGTATAGGTCAGCTCCATCAGACAAAGGGCAGTGTTGTGTGAGTCTCCTTTCCCTCCAGTACCCACTCAAAGTCTTTTATGTTATTGATGAGAAAAAGCATGATCAATGCCAGGTGACTGTGGCTGAATTTCATTTCTTCGTGCTGGTACAACTTATAAATCTAACACAGGCCCAGAGTACCTCCCAGCACTGGATACAACTTTTGGAAAGTTTCTTTTGCTATGTGGAGACCTCAGCCTGGGCTGCATAAGATCCTCCTGTCTCAAAAAAAAAAAAAAAAAAAAAAAAAAAAAAAAAAAAAAAAAAAAAAAAAAAAAAAAAAAAAAAAAAAAAAAAAAAAAAAAAAAAAAAAAAAAAAAAAAGAAAGAAAGAAAGAAAAAGAAAAAGAAAAAAAGAAAAAGAGAGAGAGAGAGAGGCTTTCTAATATTTCAATGAACATGACATCAGTGTTTTAGGAATATCTGCAACCAACGTGAATGACAAAGCATTTAAACTCAAAAGCAAGGGTAATAGCTTACATGTTTTCTATCTCCATAGGTACAAGTGGACTGACTTGCAATAAAATACAAAAACAAGCAATCAAAAAACCCAGGGCTGGAGAGATGGCTTAGTGGTTAAGAGCACTGGCTGCTCTTCTACAGAACCTGGGTTCAATTCCCAGCACCCAAATGTAGGCTCATTAGCTATATGTAATTTCAGTTCCAAGGGATCCAATGCTCTCTTATGCTCTTTTCTGGCTTCTGTAGGCAATATATGGTCATGATACACTTACATACACATAAAATAAAAATTTTAAACTTATACATTTAAAAATCAGATTAGTACAAAAAGCAGTAGAATAAAAAAACAAAACAAAACTGATCCCATCCTACATTTCCAAAACCCTCCTCAGAGACAGCTAATGCTTTTGTCCTATATCTTATTTTAGCTTTACTGATCTTCACGCATCCCAGTAAGGCCCTAAACTTGTGGGTGTCTCGGATCCTGGTTCTCCTACTGTCCCAGCACTCTAACAGCAGTCACAGCTTCCTAGATCACTTTCCTACCCCCATCTGTCAGCATTCACATAGTTTCCTAGCACTGCTTTCCATTTTCACTAAGGGGTCAGCACTCACTACTTCCCAGGACCAAATCCCCACCCCTCACAGAAGGCACTACTCAGAGCACAGCTCAGGGCTTGCTGTAGCTACAGTTTCCCACCCTCTACTAAGGCTGCAGGGTTGTGGCTGGAGAGATGGCTCAGCGCTGGCTGCTCACAACCAATGGTAACACAACACCTGCATCTGCACTGCAACATGATGCTGACACATACATGCAGGAAAAACACCCATATACATTAAAAAAAAAAGTTAGCGTGTCAGGCGATGGTGGTTCACACCTTTAATCCCAGCACTTGGGAGGCAGAGGCAGGCGGATCTCTGTGAGTTAGAGGCCAGCCTGGTCTACAGAGTGAGTTCCAGGACAGGCTCCAAAGCTACAGAAAAATCCTGTCTCGAAAAACCAAAAAAAAAAAAAAAAAAAAAAAAAAAAAAAAAAAAAAAAAAAAAAAAAAAAAAAAAAAAAAAAAAAAAAAAAAAAAAAAAAAAAAAAAAAAAGAAAGAAAGAAAAGAGAAAAAAAGTTAGCAAACCCATCAAAGCTTGAAAAGGTCCTTAAAGCAGGAAAACTATCCGGTCCTCTCATGCATATGTGCATGCACACACCAAGCTCCACTATTGAAATATCTGATGCCGCCAAATAAAGGAAATGAAATGACATCAGGATGAGGGGGCATAAAACCTCTACTGGTGGAGGCTGGAAAGATGGTTTATCAGTTAAGGGCACTGGCTACTCTTGCAGAGGACACAGGTTCCATTTCCAGCACCAACATGGTGGCTCACAACTTCTCAAACTCCAGTTCTAGGGGACCCAGTGCTCTCTGAGGGCACTTACTCACAGGGTCCACATACATACATGCAAACAAACACCCATACACAAAGTTAAGAACAAAAACAATAACAACAAACCCTACCACTATTACTAGAGAAGGGTTAGCGTAACACCACAGTCTGTGTGATTTTTGCTTTATATAGCTTATGGCTTTAGAAATACAATGAGGCAACAGTTTAGTAGGTAATGTAAATGATATTCCTGAATTGGGAATCCACAGCTTAGAGTAGTTGTGGGAACTGTAAAAGCAACAAGTGGTTTGATGTTTTTTCTGCCGTTTTAGTGGAATCCTACCTAAGAATATGGTCTGCACTGAGGCAGACTTAAATGATTATCTAAACAAATAAACATTATTGAAATATACTTGCGAAATTAAGCTCTGCTTTCCCATTATGGATTTCGGAAGTTGCTGAGTTTCTCCACCTGAAGGATAGGCTCTGAGCTCTCCCAAGGAAGGAGAGAAAGCTCACTTCCAGTACCCACACTTAGCAATTTATAAAGAACTACCAAGGAGATGAGCCAGGAGGCTCACATAGAGGAAGAGTACAAATGCTAAAATCAATATAGCACAATCCCATAATAAATAAATAACCAAACAAATAAGGGCACAATCCTGATGGATCATTTTCTCTAAGACTGCAGAACACAAAACAATTAAAGCACTGGAATATTAGCTCGGGTGGTGGAGTGCTTGCCTTATATACATAAAGCTCTGGGTTGGACCCCAGCACTGCATAAACCCATGTGATACATGGGTGATACATGCCTTTAATTCCAGCATTCAAGTCGTCCTCGGCTACAGTTAGTTCAAGGCTAGCCAAGGCTATGAGACCCTATCTTAAAACAAAACAAAAAAGCAAGCAAACACCCCACATGACCTGTTTCCCTACTTCACAAGCAGGAACAGAACATTGCAAATTTAGAGACACTAAATGTCACAGCAGTTTTCCTCTGCATAATGGCACTGCCCTACAGGAGCCTGAGGACCCACGGCTGCTCTTCAAGTCTTAGTTCTTAAGTCCTGTTAAAGCTCCCCAAGAATAAAAATTCCATACTACAACACTCATTCAAGAAATACTTTGGGAGTGGAGAGAGATGGTTAATGGTGAGAACACACACTGCTCTTCCAGAAGACCCAAGTTCGATTCCTAGCACCTACATCAGGCATCTCACAACCACCTGTAACTCCGGTCCCAGAGGGATCCTCTGGCTTCTTTTGGTACCTGCACTCACATGCACACACTCATACACAAATTCACACACATAGATCTCATTAAAAATAACAAAAAAAAATACTTTGAAGGCAGTGAGAGTTTAGCCAAATTCTTTACATACAGGGTAAGAATGTCATTTTCCCTTTAAGAGTCCTTGATGAAACAGTACAGTCACTCTGGGATACAATTATTATACAATCTACAAAGTGCATCCTCTTCGCCATTTATTTCACAGAAAGGGAAAACATATGATCACACTAAAACCTGCACACGCCCATCCACAGTAACCTTAGTTTAAGACTGCAACAAAACGCTGCAGACCCATATGACCGCTCAGCAAACAAGCGACAGCACAGGCAACGAAAACTACAATCCCACTTAACTGAGGTGCTCAGAGGTTAGATCCAAAGAGGAGCAGAATGGCACGAGGAACGGTGAACTGTTTGATTGTGTAAACGAACATCAGTTCTGTAGGTGTCTCATGACGATGGTATGGACGTACCGATATGGATATCCGTAATGCCGGAAAAAACAAAAACAGGGCGGGGACGGCACACACAGCGACCAGATTTGTAACCCCAGCACTCAAGAAGCTAGGAAGGAGGATCACTGACAAATTCAAGGCCTAAGAGTGAGTGAGATTTGGGGTCAGCAGGGGATGGGATCAGGGAAGGCCACTAGACCAGAGATACATTCGAGGGTCCTATACAGACACCATTATATCCTGTTCTGCATACCCATTCTTCTTTACAGCTCACATATATTTTCAGTTCCCAATCAACTTAATATTCCACACATCTTTTTCGGTGACAAATGTCCATGGCAAATACAGTAACTGTCCATGACGAATACAATGACTGTACATATGATTAACCCATGATCATCTTCCTTGGTGCCTGAAACCCAATGGTAAGTGTGCATAAAATGCTTCTGCTACACATACCAAAGTAATATGACTATCTCAAGGAAAAGCACATGCTATGTTAAGCACTGAGCTCAATTGGAAGCCCTTTCCTTGAAAATACCATTTTTCCTGCAATAACAGACACGACAACCATGGTGATTTAGATTTACATTTGGTAGACATTTCATTGAAACTGAATTTTGGGGACAACAACTGACAATATTTTGTTGATAAGGAGAAAAGTCACGATTTCCACTGAAAGTTACAATGTTGGAAAATTACCACCTCTTGAGTTTGACAGCTCTCCTGATACTGAAGAATTTAATGAAACTGGTTGGTGATGAGTCTGATGAACGTCATTTAGAGATGTTAATAGATGTGTTAGCATCTGGGACCTTCCTTAATACGTTAAGTCAATACAAAGCCATCACTATGAGTAATAGTTCCATTCAAATACAAGGCAGTTTGAGGAATTTTATGTAACCATGAGCTCGGATTTCACACCAAAACTAGCCTTTAAGAAACAATCTTCTGAACTTATGGCGGAGTCACAAAGAATACCCACAATTACTTGGATAAACTATCAGCATACTTCTCTTCAAACTGTCCAGCCATTTAAGACCAAATTTTCCTTTAAATAATTCATTCAAAACACACCATAACAGACAATGCCAAACGAGAACGCAGCTGCCTTTTCTATAAAGCCAGACACGGGTAGGATTTGTAAAATATGTAATAGGCTGTTCGTCTTAACTTTTCTGTTTAGGTTATACTACTTTCATTGAAATGCGTCATGCATGTTGATATACCATGGATGATTCAATGGGTAAATATTTCACACGTCCGTTTTCATTTTTAAGACAACACATGTATTCGTCTGCGTGGTCCTGAGACCCTCTCTGCCCCGTTCTTCCCATCGGTGAACTACCACAAGCCAAGCTCTGGGACACGCTCTGCCCTCACACCCCGAGGCTGCGCAGGACAGCTCAGCAGGACCACGAAGGCCTCTCCCGCCTCGGGCTTGGGCGGCGCGTGTCCGGGCCTCTCGCCAGCCGGAGGCCGCGCTGGCGGCAAAGGTGCCCGTCCGACAGGCCCAGGCCCGGCGAGGCTCGGGCAGCCGCCGTCCCAGAGCGCGCGCGCGCCCCTACCTGTTGGTCATCCCGGCCGCCACGCCCAGCATCTCGGCGATCCACGCCGCGTCCGCCTGTGCCTCCGTCCCCGCCGCCGCGGCCGCACCCTCTTCCACCGCTGCCCCGGCGAGCCGCCGACTGGAGGGCCGGCCTCAGGCAGGAAGGGGGCGGGACGGGGCGGCCCCGCGGCCTCGAGCCGGTAGCAGCCGGCAAATGGCGGCTCTGACCACGCCCCGGAGAGCGCGGGCCTAGGCTCGCCGGAGGGCGGGGCGGAGGCGGAGAGAGGCCGGGCGGGGGCGGGGCGAAGTCCGGCGGGGGCGGGGCTGAGCGCTGCATCGGTGGGGCGGGGTGCTGAGTCGTCAGAGCTCCCCATCCGTCCACCAGTTCCACTCCTTCCTCGTCCTGGCGCTGAGCCTGCTTTCTCCAAGTTTGGCTGTAGGCGTTTCTCCCTGGCTTCAAGCAGGCAGAGAGGCTTCTGGGTTTTCTGAGGGTTTCCTGGTCTCTCCTGGAGGTACACAGAGTCTAACCCGCCAGGAGCACTTGCTAGAGTGTGACTGGTCAAAGGACGGGCAAGAGTATCATTGGCTAGAGGCTCTAAGTCAACTTGGCAAATGGGCTGCCTGATTCTTTCTGCAGGGCGAAGGGTCTGTACAGGGGTCCTACCCACCCTACGAAAGTCCCGAGGAGATTGTGCTAAGGAGGATGTCGTGCAAGTCAGCCTTCCAGGGGTGGAGGTCACATCTGGATTGGCCACTTCCAGCCTGCGGAAGCTTGGAATGTTTAGGGTACTCTTGTTAGATGTTTAACTTTGTGGGCCTGGCCTACAAGATGAGTCAACAGGAGTTCAATCCCTGGGGCCCTTGTGGAAGGAGAGACCGATCTCCAATTTTCCTTTATCCGCCAAACACATATACACAGAAATATAAATAAATGTAACGAAACAGAATTTAAAAAATTTTGCTTCCCAAAGAAAAAGAAAATCTTGCTGCTATTTTGGGATAGGTGGGTAAAAACTGGCTGCCTCTTGATTAGCGGTTTTTAGTTTCATCATAGTTATGCCATCTGTGGAATGTACTCACCAAGCGATTCTACTGTGGTTGACCAATGTCTGCCATAAAGAAAACTCGGAAAAACATGGTATTGAATGTCTTACT
The DNA here is from genome assembly GCA_004026605.1 of Ondatra zibethicus. NCBI lineage: Eukaryota > Metazoa > Chordata > Mammalia > Rodentia > Cricetidae > Ondatra > Ondatra zibethicus. The sequence continues at coordinate 349,925 of PVIU01000128.1, forward strand.
CTTCAACTCGACAGTTTGTCAGGATAAAAAAGGATGTCTCCATGACAGTTTTATTTTTGTTATGGCTGTCAACAATCAGCCTTTAAAAACAAAATTTGATATTTGGAAGTCTTTCACATATCTGTGTGCACACAGACAAAGCACACACAAAATTTTTTAAAATTATGTGTATGAGTGCAAGTATATCTGTGCACCACCTGTGTACCCTCAGAGACTAGAGGAAGGCATTGTATCCTCTGGAACTAGGGTTGCAGGTGGTTCTGGGCTGCCGTGTGGGTGCTGGGAACTAAACTGGAGTCCTCTGCAAGAGGACATATTTCACTGCTGAGCTTTCTCCAGCCCCACAAGGAGTTATTGTAAAGGATGTATTCAAAATAAATACTTAAAAATGTTTTTTCCCTTATTTTCCATCTTCTTTCATCTCTATCAGATAAGTATACAATAAGAGGGCAAGGGAAATTAATTCCTGCCCCCAAATAACAGACTAATTAGATAACTCTTATAGCTTCAGCACTGAGTTTTATTATACTTTCATCTGGTTTTGTTATAATAGAAAAAAACTCATAATGACGAAGTCAAGAATCCAGTAGTTGCTCAATCCACAAGGCAAGATGTTCTGGCAGTCCAAATCTGGTGCTGAAGGCCTGGAGCAGTCCTGGAGAGCTGCTTGTTTTCCGTCTACATTGGAAGCCCAAAGAAGCTAGTTATCAGCGAAGTAATGCCACAACAGGGTGGACAGTGAGGGCAAACAAGCGAAAAGCTAAGTTTCCTCCCATGTCCTTGTATCTGGGTGCCACCAGGAGGTGCTGTCCACATTTAGGCTTCAAATAATCTGATTTAAAAAAAAAATCTTGGAGCAGGGGAGGTGGCTCAGAGGTTAAGAGCACTGAGGTCCAAAGTTCAATTCTCAGTAACCACATGGTGATTCACAACCATCTATAATGAGATTTGGTGCCCTCTTCCGGTATGCAGGCATACATATTTATTATGTATACATAATAAATAAATCTTTTTTTTAAAAAAAGTCCTTCATAGGAGTGTCCAGTGGGTTATATTTTAAATGATTATGGATGCTATCAAGTTCACAACCAATATTAGCCATTACATTCTTTGAACACCAAAGGGTCTTTACAACCCTGAGAAAGGAACCCAGGGCTTCCTGTATAGAAGGCAAAGACTGTACCACTGAGCTGCATCCTTAGTCCCATTCTTATCATGTTGGACTAGAAGACTATTTGCGCAAGATGTTTCTGGGAAAAGGACAGCGTTGCATTCCTAAAATTCCACTCCACTGAGTTGTGCGTGAAGAATCCCATTACTCACTCCCACACTATCACGTATGAGATCAGTGAAGTTTACAAAAACCCAGTCTGACTTCATGTTTAAGTATTTATTTTGACTACCGCATTTACAGTATTTCTTTGTGGAACTGAGGAAATAATAGCTCAGCAGTGAACCCAACTGATGGATTGTTGGGAATGAATATGGGGCGGGAGGGACCTTGTTGGAATGGGTGTGGTCTTGTTGAGGAAGATGTATAACTGGAGGTGGACTTAGAGGTTTCAAAAGCCCAGGGCAGGCCCAGTCTCATTCTCTCTGCCGCTGCCTGCCCATCAGGATACAAAGCTCTCAGCTACTGCTCTGGCACATGCTCCCCACCATTATGAGAACAGGTTAAACCTCTGCAACTGTGTGCAAGACCCCAATTAGATGCTTTTATAGGAGTTGCCTTGGTCATGGTGTCTCTTCACAGCAGCAGAACAGTAACCAAGACAGTGAGTTACAATATTATGTGAGACATGGGATTTTTGTAACCACTATTTTTTAATTTTTTTAATGTATATGCATTGATATTTTGCTTGTATGTGAGGGCATCTGATCCCCTAGAACTAGAGTTATAGACAGTTGTAAGCTACCATGTGGGTGCTGCGAATTGAACCCAGGTCCTCTGGAAGAGCAACTAGTGCTCTTAACCACTGAGCTATCTCTCCAGTCCCATGACCACTATTTTTTAAAGGTAGGATTTCACCACATAACTATGGCTGGAACTTGCTACATAGACCAGGCTGAGATCAAAGGGTGACCTGTCACTACACCAGTTTCATAAGCACTTTGGCGATAGCTATTCTTGGTTGTCAACTTAACTGTATCTGGACTGCACTACAACTCAGAAACAGAGGGCATGCTCATGATCCGAATCTTGAGGCTGGAAGACACACACCTTTAATCCAGATCTTGAGGCTAGAAGGCACACCTTAAACTGGACCACACCTTCTGCTGGAAGCCTATGAAGAAGCAAGGGTGTTTCTTCTTCACCTGCTTGCCCTTTCCTGGTCAGCACATCCTTTTCCTTTACAGGCATTACCGCCTACTTCTTCAGGATTCCAGCATATGTAGAAGACCAGCTGAGACACATGCCTCGTGTGAGCAAGGCTCAAGAGTGAGCAACTACTAGATTCATTGTTGGACTAGATGGACTGCAGCCTGTAAGTCGTTCCACCACTTGGCGTTAGCCCTTTTTACCAGAGATGATCTCATGAATTCTACACACCAGAACTTAGCCTTTAGTCTAAATACCTAGTCTATGGTTTTCTTTATTAAAAGATGTACATTGTATTTTTCCGCACCTATTAGGAAGTTGGAGGCTTTCTTCAGTCGCACTGTTGAGAATAGGTTTTTTTTTTTTTTCCCATTTGTATTTTTCAAAGTTATTTCAAGTCTTCTACCATCCACTCATTCAAGATGTTAGGGATCTCCAGCTCGGGGACCCAGTCCCAAACCCTGCCCTCAGCACACCAAGCAGCAGCTCTCTGAAGCTCTCCAGACCCTGCCCAAAGAAGGCCCTGCCAAGGGTCAACTCCTCCTCTGGGGCTGCCCAGGACCAAGCCTAAAAGGTATTAAGACTTGGTTGCCAGGCCGGGTGGTGGTGGTGGTGCATGCCTTTAGTCCCAGATCTCGGGAGGCAGAGATGGGCAGATCTTTGTGAGTTCGAGGGTAGATGGGTGCCATGGTCAACTGTCAATGGATTTCCTGTATTTCTCATAGGCTTCTTCACTCGTAATTCATCTAGCTCTGAAGGGTCACTCGGTGTCATCTTGATCAGCCAACTATCTTCATAACAGAATTTGTTGATGAGCCCCAGGTTTCCTTCAGGTGTTTCACTGACTTCAATTACCTCTCTGGACAGAGGAGCAGACAGCACTGGAGGTGAGGAACCTGCCTGACTCCATTTTGAAAGCAGGAGATATTACACTGTCTTGTTAAAAATAAGTCTATTTACTGTAATTGCTGAGCTCTCTGTCTCCTGGAACATGACCTTCTCCAACCTTGACTTGTTTTTGAGAATACTTTACTGCCCCTGACCCCTTCCTAATCACAGGGTAAAGAGTTTTTTGAGATTTTTTTTCCTGTTATTTCCTTATTGCCCCATTATCTCTCATCTGTAAAACTACTTGTATTTTTACTCCTTTTAAGGTTCCCAAGAAATGGATTCAGGGTAGCTCTTTTTTTGTTTTTTTGTTTTGTGACAGGGTTTTTCTGTGTAACAGTCCTGGCTGTCCTGAAACTCACTTTGTAGATCAGGCTTGCCTCAAACTCACTTCTTAGATCCGCCTGCCTCTTCCACCCAAGTGCTGGGTGGGATTAAAGGCATGTGTCATCACCACCCAACAGGAACTGTCTTATTCTCGCCGTTGGGATGAACACACCACCAGTGTGGGTACAATACTAATTCAACCACTGATTTCCAGGTTTATAAGCTATTTCTTTCAAATCAATATTGAAAATCTTCTCCAGGGCTGGCAAGACGGATCAGCAGTAAAGATGCATGCCAGATACAGCCTACATTTGATCTGGTATCCACATGGCTGATGGAGAGAACCAAATCTTAAAACTTCTCTGACCTCCACACACATGTGGCATGCACGCACACACACATGAGGTGGTTCAGAGGGGAAGAGCACTGGCTGCCCTTGCAGAGGACCTGGATTCAGTTCTCAGCACCCTCATAGCCACTTACAATCACCCGTAATTTGAGTTTCACTGGATCTGACACTCTGTTTTGGTCTCCAAGAGCATTGTATGTATATCATGCACATATATACATGCAGGCAAATACTCATAAAATAAAAATAAGTAAATCTCAAAAAAGAGATCCCTTTCATTGAAATGTAATCCTTAGCTGGACTTCAGCTATGCATCTTTGTTCTGATGGCCTACATCACAGCTCTGCAAGGGGGAAGGTTCCCACTGAGACAAGCAGCCATAAAAAGGCATCGCTGAATAACGTAATATTGTGAAATCAGGATAGCCGGAGTCTGTTAACAGACTCACTTCCTTGGGAAAGCTGGTAAAAGTAAACACCAAGTTGAAATGAAGAGGCTTCCCAAGGGAATGTGATATTTTCATAACTACTTAGCTAAGAAAAAGAGCAAGAAAGGAGAGCATTATCTGTATCCAGCATGATATCATGTAGAGAAGCAGCGAGGAGCTGGGGTGCAGTTCAGTGGTACAATGCTTGCTCAGCATGCACTAGGTCCTGGGTTCTATCCCTAACAGGCAAAATAAATAAATAAATAAAAAGATTAAGAAGTAGTGAAGCATAGAATTACTTAGAAAAATATGTTCTATTTGAGCAAACAAATAAAACCAAGCACTTGTCTTCTCCAAGGTGCCAAAAAAACATTCAATGAACACAGCAGCAGAATTTGCAATCTTCTGGACAAGAGGTATTTCCACACTTTTGTCAGTGTGGAGGATCTCAACCGTCACGTATGTGACTTAGAAGTATTTATGTTTCCCAAATGGGCAGCAAATATTTTAAAGAGTACTCAGCATTGTCATCCACCAGGAAATGCAAAGTAAAACTACTTTGAGGTTCCATCTTATCCAAGTTAGAATTCCTGTCATTAAAAAACAAAACAGAGCAAAATGAAACGCAGTATTCAGGAGCAGCTATACTAACACTGGAACAATACCATGAAGATTGGGATGGCCCTGCACAAGGACGACACACAAATTAATGAATTGGCCCCTATTAAAGAACAATAATTGGGCTGGAGAGATGACTCATCCATTAAGAGCACTGGCTGCTCTTCCAGAGGATCTGGGTTCAATTCCCAGCACCCACATGGCAGCTCACAACTGTCTGTAACTCCAGTTTCAGGAGATCTGACACCCTCACACTAATGCACATTAAATAAAATTTAAAAACAACCAACAATAACAAAAACCTAAACGAAGGCCACTACAACAATGGCTATGGAAATTACTGCCCATTACTGCCAAGCCTGATGACCTTGGAGGAGAGAATCTATTCCCACAAGTTGTTCTGTGGCCTCTAAACCATGCTGTGAGCCCCATAAATGAATGAAAGTACTTTTAAAAAGTGCTAAGTCATCTCTCCAGCCCCATTTTTCTTTTAATGCGATCCTTTTATTTTGTGTGTATAAGTATTTGCCTGAATGTATAGATGTAAATCACGTGGGTGTCCAAGGACACCAGAAGACGGTGTAGAATCCTTTGTAGTTGGAGCTATTTCCAGTTGTGAGCCTCAGTGTGGGTGCTGGGAGCTGAATCTGGGTCCTCTGCCAGTGTGAGAGGCAAAGTGATGTTTTAAGTTTTAATTACTATGCCTTAGAGATCCAGGAAACAAAAATGCCCTCCGACCTGCAAGCCCCTTTTCCAAGGACAGATGGTTCCTGAAATGCTGGAGGCTGTTGTTGATGGGAGATAACAAGTCATGTGTTTTCACTCCCCCGAATAAGTGTGACCCATTTGCACTGAATGGGCTTGATCACATGTGGGGGGAGATTCACAGGCAGGAAATACATCAGGATGTATGCTTGCCCCTGATTAGATGAGGCTGCAAGTAAGTCAGGATGTATGTTTGCTCCTGATTGGACCTGCTGGGAAATACTTAAACCATGACTCAAGGCCATCAGGGCCATTTTCTGGAAATCCAAAGGTGGACCTGGCCAGAGCCCATCTACCTGGCCAGTATTTAATTAAAGCTTGCTCCAAATTTGGCTTTTAATTGTGGTAGTGGTCTTATTCTCTATTGGTGGGATTCAGACCAGAACAGAGGTACTTTTAATAAAGAGCCATTGCTCCAGGTCCAACAGACTTACCTTTTTTTCTTTTCTTTTTTGAGACAAAAATGCCTCTGATCTGCAAGCCCCTTGCCCAAGGATGGATAGTTCCTGGAAGATGCCTGAGCACTGGTATGCCACAGAATATGTGACAATACACAGATTAATAGAAATGGGTTAATTTAAATGTAAGAGCTAGCTAGTAATAATCCTGAGCCACCGGCCAAACATAGTTAGCATAAACCTCTAAGTGGTTATTTGGGAACTGGTGGGCAGGAGAGAAACCTCCATTTAAAAATTGCTCCCAATGTGGGACTTGAACCCTTAACCCTGAGATTAAGAGTCTCATGCTCTACTGAACCTGTAAATCTGAAAAGTATTTTCTTGATTAATGATTGATATGAGGGTCCAGTCCACTGGGGATGGTACCACTCATGGGCAGGTGGTTCTGAGTTGTCTAAGAAAGGCTGAGACTGGAGAGATGGCTCAGCAGTTAAGAACATTGGCTGCTCTTCCAGAGAACCTGGGTTTGACTCCTAGCACCCTCACAACTGACTGTAACAGTTCTAGGAGACAGGATGACTCCTTTGGCCACTGCTGCTGGCATTGCATGCACATGGTGCCCAGGCATACATGCAGACAAAATACCCACACACATTAAAAAAAGAAAGCTAAACAAGCTATGAAGATCAAACCAGTGAGCAGTGTTTCTCCATGGTCTCTGCTTTAGTTCCTGTCCTGACTTCACTTCATGATAGACTGTGATCAGGATATGTAAGCCAAATACATCCTTTCTTCCCCAAGTTACTTTTGGCACTAACTCCAATACCAACTTGACTACTCAAATCTGAGTCTAACATCCCATAGAATGTTTTAAATGTCATTCCTATCAGAGTTATCCATCCTCAGACTGCTTTCTCAGCATGGGAAGTTTCCCACCAAATACAGAGTGGCAGGAAGCAATCCTCCTACTTGCTAGGTGCAACGATTATGTTTTTGTTTTGCTTTTTGAGACAGGGTCTCACTGTGTAGCTCTAGCTGGCCTAGAATGTAGGCATCACCATCCTGAAGGCGGGGGTTCAATGCTGAATAAAAAGAATCAGTGTGGCACAGGGTATTCACAGCTCTACTTTGTGACGGTGGATACAGTGCGACCTGCTGCCTCACATGCCTGCTGGTCCAGCTAGAAATGCTCTACTCGGCACACTTTCCTCTCCATAGGGAAGGCATTCTCACACGGTGAGCTGTGTGTGTGTGTGTGTGTGTGTGTGTGTGTGTGTGTGTTGGGGGGTGGGGGCCCCTGCAAGTGTCACAGCTTATAGGGAAAGAATCCGCATGAGGTAAGAATGAACCTTCGTTCAGCTTGACTTAGCCAGGCTGGATCAAATTTCTGGAGTCTGATACTAGGCAGTTTATGGTAAGCATATTTAAACATAGTACAGTTTGAAAAACAGCTTCCTAATACAATCCCTGGTGAACAAGGAGGTGTAATTACGTCGAAACTCAACTCTAAGTACATGTCATTTCTACCAAGAAGATGGGCTCTAGAGATAGGCTACATGTGTTAAAGGCCTAGGGAAGGATCTGACATGGTCTTAGTCATTCAGACAGCATAAAGGGCATCTGAGCTATGAGCTATTAGCCACCTTTGGTCCTGGCGTGGGCATCTGACGGGAGCCCTTAGCTATACAGTGTAGCACCAATCCTAATTGGTCTTAATAAATAAAACCCAGACTCAGATATTAGGGAGTGAAAGCTGAAGGATCAGAGAAGCAGTGTGGCAGCCACTGGAGAAACCGTTTACATCCACTAATGCTTAGACTGCAGGGGTGATCCTGTCCTGACTGCTACTCAGACCGACTGCTTCACTGCTCCCTCAGACTGCACTGAGCTCCTGTCTCCTTCCTCCTTATATTCCTCTCTCCACCCAGTCATCACTCCTGTCTCCACCTCCCCAGCTCACCATCACCTTTGTGTGAGCTCTGTTTCTCTTTTAAATGGGATCGATTTTGTGTAGGTCAGGGTGGCTTTGAACTCATAGAGATCCCTCTGTCTTAGTCCTGGGATTAAAGGTGTGTGCCACCACTGTCTGTAGTCTAGTGGCTTAGCTCTGCACTCCGATCTTCAGGCAAGCTTTGTTAAAACACAAACAAAATATCATGACAATACAGATAATGTAAGGGTCATCTAGATTATCAAGTATCTCCAGTCCTGGTTGTGAGAGCTTGATATGGCCTGGCTCTTCAGATAATGCAGATCACCAGGCTATTAGTCACCTCCAATTCCCAACCTTTTGGATGGAAAAACAGGTTATCCATCTTTCTCTTTGAAAAGACAACACTAAATTTCACTGGTGATCGGTGGGTGCAAGGACCTCTGTGCTCCAACAGTGAAACCAAGGAAAGCCTTCCTTCCTTAAGGTTCTCTTTCATCAGGTATTTTGTCACGGAAATGAAAAATGTAACCAATATAGCATGTAACAATTAATTAAACGTGGAACCAAATAAAATTAAATTGATAAAGTTCTTTGAGAAGAACATGAACGCATCTGTGAGCCTGCATTAGGCAATAGTGCCTTCAACATGAGGCTAAAAGCACAAAAGACAAACAGAAACAAAGCAAAACGAAAAGTCAAAAAAAAAAATAAAACCCACAAAAGAGTAAAAAACTTCACTGAAGATAAAAATTTTGGAATTCAAACATTATCTTTAAGGAAATAAATGGAGCCAGATGTGGTGGCACATGCCTTTAATTTCAGTACTTGGGAAACAGAGACAGGCAGGTCTCTGTGAGTTCAAGGACAGTCAGGTCTACACAGTGAATTCTAAGTCATCCAAGGCTACACATTGAAGCCCTATCTTTAGAAACTACAACAAATAACAAAAATGGGCTGATGAGCTAGCCCTGTGGGTAGAAGGGAGGGACCAATCCCACATGTCCTCTGATCTCCACAAGCACACAGTGGCACATGAGTGTATATGTACATGTGTACATATGTGTGCGCACACACACACTTTTTTTTTTAAGATTTATTTATTATGTATACAGCGTTCCTCTGCATGTATGCCTACATGCCAGAAGAGGGCACCAGATCTCATTACAGATGGGTGTGAGCCACCATGTGGGTGCTGGGAATTGAACTCAGGACCTCTGGAAGAGCAACCAATGCTCTTAACCACTGAGCCATCTCTCCAGCCCCCCCCCGACATTTTTTAAACATTAAAAAAATATAAAAAGACAATCCATAGAATCAAAGAATGGGAAAAAATTTGCTAATCATACAGCTGACAGAGGACTTACCTTGAACACATAAAAGATACTTAAAGTGACTTGAAAAACTAACAGGACTTTAAAAATGGGCAAGCAAATGAAACGACATTTCTCTAGAAAAGACTGAAAACATAAAAACTTTTATGCAAAATGGCGTGGTGTAGCAGCAAATTTTATGACAGCCAACAGTTGGAAACATGAACATGTCTGTAAGTTAATGGATAAAAACGGTGACTCGTTCAATGGAATTCCCTGAAAAATGAAAATGGATAAAGTATTAACAGCTGCTACAACATGGGTGAACCTTGTAGACATGCAAAGTGAAACTACTCACAAAGAGGCAATAAAGAAAAAAAATGACAGCAGATGTAGCTTAGCAACAGAATCTAGACCCAGAGAAAGAAAATTAAAAGGTGCCTCAAATTTGTAGAGATCCACCTACGGCGGCATCCTAGGATTAAGGGCATGGGCCCCCATGCCAGGCTGTCTGTGTTCTCTGAAGAGGCTGGCGGGAGGTGGTCTCACAGGCTGGCCTCAAGTCCCTAAGCTGAAGGGAATTTTTCTGCCAAACCCTCCTGAGTAGCTCAGTCTGTGTAAGACATTGTCTTAAGTTCCACCGGGTCCAGCCACGGAGAGGCAGCACCAAGAGTTTGCACTCCACCTCACAGCCTGATTCAAAACTCCAAAGAGACAGTGCTTAACAGAAAAAGGATAGTCAGAGAAACAAAATATACAGTTAAATGTGTTTAATAGAAATATCGATCATTATAGTTCCTTATTGCTGGTCACAAAAAGCATATATGTCTTTTGTAATCAAAGTAATTTTTACCATGCAAAAGGCATTTTTATTACATTCATATGAACAGACTAGATTTCAAAACAAGTTTATACAGACTTCAAAAGGTGTAGTAGGCCCAAAGAAAAAGTGGAATTTATTTAAATATTACTAAAATTACATCAGATGCCACTGGGCATACTCATATTCACAGTTTATGAAGTTAAAAATACTCAACTTCTAAAGTCAGCTCTGAGATAGATGCATTTAATCAATACATTCACTAGTTAGGTCTGTTCTAACCTGGGGGAGTGGACACTGAGAGATAATCGCTTGAAGAGAACAAATTCAATATGTCAGCAGCAAACTTCAGCTAAACCAGGCTGGAAACCAATGTTCATAGTGACTGACATACAGAGTCAGGGTTCTAGCTGAGATTGAAAATTGAGAATCAACCATAAGCTTAATAACTCCAGAGAGCACTCTGTGGTTATTTATTAACAAACTGCATATTAAAATATAATCCCCAAATTTGATTTAAGAGCACAATTTTAATCTAGTCAATGGACTATTTCCAGAGACATAAAGGCAAGTAACACATCCCCAGCTAGGCTTATTCACCAAGAGTTAAGCCTGAGCCCTCTCGGGGTCATGCTTGGGGAACAAGACTACCAGAACAATACTGGAAGCACCAGGTTCATGTGCAGATTTAATGCTGAGTCAGACAGTCACTGTTCTGAGAGGTAGGGAATTCTCAAAACAGACTCATGGCTTAGGAGCAATGGCGGCACACCAAGAGCCTAGAGATGCCACAGAAACACATCAGCTGAGGTGGGCTCCATCTACTCAAGGTCAGCGTCATATCACCAGTACCAGGGTAAGTTTTGAAATAACAAGTGGGGGGGACGTTTTAAAGCAACAGACTGAACTGCAATTTAACTTAGCTCATAATTAACTGTAGCATATGTGCTGCATAATTCCTCAATAAACATGCCAACCTCACCAACAAAGCATTTCCTTTATCTTGAAACATCATTTTAAAAGTTTAAACTCTCCAGTTGATATGGTACCAAAATTCAAATCACTTTCAAAGTTCACAGTACTACTTAGAAACGAGTGGCTCCTGGGGTTCCAGAGCGCAGGGTGAACGGGAGATCACAGAGACTGAGGCCACGGTGCTGAGCCACAGGGCCGTGGGCGACTGGTACCATTGCTTCAAGCTCTTGTCCTTTTACTAAAGTTGAGAGTCTAAATTCATCTGCTATACATATATACAATCATCAGGGATGTGAACAGATATGCGTACTTCCTGCTCAAATAATGATAACCATTTTTCCCTCAAACGAATTCTGTTGAGTTAATAAAGCATTTTCTTTCCATCAATCTATCGAAGTCCAGACCAGCTATGCAGATAGGATGCCCATCCAGAGGAACGGGAAGCACTTTCTTCTTCACCTTTAAAATAAGAAATTATTAAATATTATCAATGTGAAATCTAAAATAAAATAAAAATCTTTTATTTACTATCTCTGTCCTATTCTTTTTCTTTTGCTCCTTATAGAACTTTTAAAATTTATCAACATTATTTTATGTGTATGAGTATTTTTTCTGCATATATGCCTGTGCAACACCTTCCTGTTGTGGTACCTGCAGAGGCCAGAAGAGGGCATCAGGTTCCCTGGTATAGTTACAATTGGTTGGGAGCTGCCCTGTGCTTGTTAAACCCAGGTCCTCTGAAAGAACAGCCAGTGCTCTTAATCACTAAGTCATCTTTCCAGCTCCTTGAACTTCGCTGTTGCTAAGGGCACCATTTATTAAAAGTGTTTATGCCAAAATACATGCACAATTTCAGACTAACCCAGGTACCACTGACTAAACTCAAATCTCTTCGATTCTCTTCTCCAGAGATAAACTGCTTCTTTCAAATTTCCCTTTCTAATCTAGAAAACTTGTCACAGGCCCATGAGGCTAGTGCAAAGCAATTTTTCTTTTTCTTTTTTTTTTTTCTTTCAGTTTTTTGAGACAGGGTTTCTTTGTGTGACAGCCCTGGCTGTCCTGGAACTCAGTCTGTCGACCAGTCTGGCTTTGAACCCACAGAGATCTGCCTGCCTCTGCCTCCTGACTGCTGAGAATAAAGGTGTGCCCCACCGCCTGGTGTAAAACAATTTTTCTATACAGTCATTAGCTATCTTTCTCCAGAGGTCTGAAAAACTTTCCCAACTTGTCTGAAAACATTTTTTTTCCCCACAAGAAAATTCACTTTGTAATAAACAACAACCTTTGCCTGCCCAAAACACAAGGTCTTATGTATCTTAGACTGGCCAGTCAGTGATGACCTTGAATTCCTGCCTCTTCTACCAACTCCCAAGAGCTGGGATTAGAGGGGTGTACCACCTATTTTAGGCAGTGATGGGGATGGAACCCAGGGTTTTCTGCATGCTAAGCAAACACTACTGAGCTACATTTCCAGCCCTTTGTCTTAAAACTCTGAGCTAAAACAGGAAATGGACAGCCTACAAAGGACAGGACTTCAACTAAACGTCTGTCCAGTGCTTCCTCTCCCCAGCTTTTCTAGGTCTTTCATCTATTTCTTAACCCTCAGTTCTACATGATTCCTTCTTACTTGTGTCCTGCTTCATGCATCTGTCAACCGTATCTATGCCTGTGATAACCTATCACATTTTTTAATTTTGTGGGTTCTCACCTCCTATAGAGGTGAGAGAAGCGGCAAACAATCTTTTTTGATGGGGGGAGTTGCAGGCAGGGTTTCTGTTTTTGTTTTTTGAGCTTTGGAGCTTGTCCTGGAATTAGCTCTTGTAGACCAGGATGGCTTCGAACTCACAGAGATCCGCCTGCCTCTGCCTCCCGAGTGCTGGGATTAAAGGCGTGTGCCACTACCACCAGGCTCAGGTAGAGTTTCTCTGTGTAAGTCTTGGAACTCGCTTTGTACACCAGGGTGGCCTTGAACTCACAGAGATCTGCCTGCTTCTGCCTCCTGAGTTCTAGGATAAAAGATGTATGTTATCACTGCCTGGCAGCGGCAAACAATCTTTTTTTTTTTTTTTTAATTTATTTATTTTGTTTACAGTGTTCTGTCTGCATGTGTGCCTGCAGGCCAGAAGAGGGCACCAGATTTCTTTACAGATGGTTGTGAGCCACCATGTGGTTGCTAGGAATTGAACTCAGGACCTCTGGAAGAACAATCAGTGTTCTTAACCTCTGAGCCATCTCTCCAGCCCGCAAACAATCTTAAGAGACTTAGGAAGCCCTTTAAAATAAATTAAATTTCAAGATTTATATTGAAGGGCTGGTGAGATGGCTCAGTGGGTAAAAGAACTTGCCCTACCAGCCTGAGGTCAATTGCTGGGACATAGCACAGATGGGGAGAACTTCCCAAAGTTGTCCTTTGCCCTTTACACGCATTGTGTGGCCTGTATATGCCTGCATATGCATGCACAAGCACCTTTAAGCAAGCTTACACATTAACTGGCTTGAACAGGAAATGTCACCCACAGGCTCCTGGGTTTGAACCCTTGGTCTCCAGCTGGTGGCTCTGTTTTGGGAGGTTATGGAACCTTTAAGAGGTCTTCCTGGAGGAAGCATGTTATTGTCTTTGAGGTTTTACAGCCCAGGCCCACTTCTTGCTCTGTCCCTCTGCTTCCCAGTACCAGGCTGGGCTCATGTTCCTGCTGCCATGTCTCCCCTGCTACGATTGACCCAGTGCCAGGCTGGGCTCATGTTCCTGCTGCCATGTCTCCCCTGCTACGATTGACCCAGTGCCAGGCTGGGCTCATGTTCCTGCTGCCATGTCTCCCCTGCTACGATTGACCCAGTGCCAGGCTGGGCTCCTGCTGCCATGTCTCCCCTGCTACGACTGACCCAGTGCCAGGCTGGGCCCATGCTGCCATGTGTCCCCTGCTACGACTGACCCAGTGCCAGGCTGGGCCCATGCTGCCATGTCTCCCTTGCTACGATTGACTGTTCTCCCCTGGAACTGTAAGTCAAAAGAGACCTTTCCTTTTTCCTTAAGTTGCTTTTGATTATTATAGCAACTGACAGAGTTAGTATGCAAAAGAACTAATGCAATAAAAAATGAAATTAAAACATAAAACTAAAGTGTAAGAAGTGTTTTCCTGTTCATTCACAGGACTTAGAAACACATGCCTTATAGTTCTAGGTTCTAAGAACTCTTACATATTTTATGAAATTATTAAAAACTCTAAATCCTCTGAAGTTAGTGTCTTTTAAATTTGTTAATCGATGTAGAAGGCACAAACTCACAGATATACACTGTAGCAACCAGGAATGTTAAGCACATAGGCTTGTCTCTTGCATAAAGCTGCTTGTGTAGACCAGCACCATCTGTTTTCCACCCAGAAGGCTGGGAGTGGATGTTGTTAATAACCTGGTGACCTTCATCTTGAGCTTTGTTTCTCAGTCAGCAGAACACATCCTTTGGGGAGATGTCACAAGTACCTTATAGCCTGATGGCCTATACGCTGTCTCGGCCAGAGACCACACCAGACCCTGAGCCCTTAAGTTATAGACCCATCTTCATGGTGGAGGTCACATGTATTTTTCAAAAGAGTTTTGGTGTAGTCATGCCTTACACTTTACTGTGCACACGGGAGTGAGACAATGCTCACCAGGAAACGTTTTTCCAAAATTATACTGGACTTAAATGTGCCTAAAATAAACTGCCCAGGGTCAGATTCCAAAGGTTTGAAGTAGCCTGGCTACCTCTGTTACGTTGAACTGAGTTTCCTTGTCTCTTGTGGTTCGTTTTTCTGCTAGCAGTGAAGCTTGCAGGACCCCTACAAATCAAGGGATTCAAACTTAAAACTGGGAGATACTGAATGTTTATAACATTTTATATTAGGTATACTGGATAAATAATTGAGAATGTATTATTGTTTTATTAAAAGCTATAGAAGGAAATACATTTCATCCCTGAAGTATTAATACATTTTATAATGAAGCATGGTGGTGCATGTCTTTAATCATGGGGAGGAGTGGGGAGGAGGAAAGGCAGACAGGTCTCTGAATTTGAGGTCATAGAGTGAGTTCCAGAACAGCCAGGGCTACAAAAGAAACCCTGTCTCAAAAAAACAAAACTCAAAAATTTTATAATGAAAAAGTAGGTTTAGTTGGAGAGCATAAATTAAAACAGACATAAAAGCAATTAAGGGTAATTATTTATTAAAATATATATGATATGGCTGACAACATGGCTCAGTAGATAAAGGTGCCTGCTGCCAAGCCTATAATCTAAGTTGTATATCAGGAACCGACATGCTGGAAGGACAGAATCAAGTCCCATAAGCTGTCCTCGGACTTCCATGTGTGTGCCATGGCAAGATGCACAAGGCACATATCATAGATACACACAACAATCAAACAAATAATTCATTTTTATTTTTTATTTATGTGTGTTGGTGTTTTGCCTGCATGTCTGTCTGTCTGAGGGTGTTGGGTACCCTGAAACTGGAGTTACAGTTGTGAGCTTTCATGTGGGTGCTGGGAATTGAACCCAGGTCCTCTGGAAGAACAGCCAGTGCTCTTAACTGCTTAGATATCTATCCAGCCCCAATAAATGGTATATTCTAATACTGAGTTTCTTTTGTTGTTTGAGATAGGGCCGGGCTACATAGCTGTTGTGGTTTGGTATTCATTCTGTAGCCCAGGGAAAACTTGAACTCTTGTAAGTATATAGCATCACGTCTGGCTTCATTTGACTACTGTTAAATGTGGCTACAGAAATCTGCACTATAGTAAGTAAGTATAGTAAGAAATAAGAGTTTTCTAAGTACTGAAAACATTCTTCATTAGGAAGACATGATACACGAAAACAGATTTAAAGGAACTACAAATACTTGTTATAAAGTAATCCTGCCAAACATTAACCCTGAATCTCATCAGTCCTAGATCCAGATCTCCTGAGACACAGCCCCAGACCACAAGCACCAGCTTGCTTAAAATGTAAAATCTTGGGTAAGAGCCAAAAGGTAAATCTTACTAAGTATACCAAGTAACTGAATTCTAAGGGCCATTCTTTTTTTTAGTTCATTTATTTTATGTATATGAGTGGTCTATCTGCATATATACCCTTATGTCAGAAGAGGGCATCTGACCCCCACTAAAGATAGCTGGGGGTCACCATGTAATTGTTGGGAATTGAACTCAGGACCTCTGGAAGACCAGTCAGTGCTCTTAACCTGAGCCATCTCTCCAGCCCCCTCAAGGGTCATTCTAAATTTATTAGTTTATTTAGGATGTATAACAGATAGAGGAACATGTTAAAAGAATATTAAGATGAGAACATCAGTCCCAAGTTGGTATCTATATATTCTGGGCTTAGTATGGAGATGCCATACATAGTAAGTACACAGTACACCTGTGAGGTACTTATTTTGCCCAGATGCACCTAGATGTAAGCCGAAAACTGACTTCCTGTCTATGTGCAGATTGTTAAGTTAATATATGGTTTATTAAGTTTATAACATGACTTATTATAACTAGAAGGGGATGAAAACAAATAAACCTTAAACAACTAAACCCTCACAACCCTTCAACTAAACCTGAAAAACTGCAACAAAACAAAGCTAAAAGGAGAACGTCAATACTAAATGAGGAGTACAGACCGTCTGTGATGGCACAGCAGCAATAAACAAGAGCTGAGGAGAAAAGAGAACCAAGGAAATGGTACAGGATAGAGAATTTACAAATCTCTTGCTCTATTTCTTCTAGAAAAACTGGCTGTGAGTTGAAAACTCAGAGACTGATGACAGCTACAAGGGACTAAATTACCGCATTTTCTCTGTATGCTTGAGAACAAAAACATTCTAGACTAATCCAAAAATAAAACCGTGATTCTTAATCTGCAGTTTGAAGTCAGGCAGATCACAACATTTGAAAAGAGTCTATGGGAAACACTGTTAACCTAATTGATGTGAACATAACAATCCACTGTGGGGCAGTATTAACTCTGGATGCATGTTAAAAGTATATTGGGTCACATGACCAGTGTCCCTCTACTGTCTGGGAGTGGAAGTAGAGAAAGGGGAGGTGAGTGAGGAGGAAAACATGCCACCCCCCCCCCACCAAACACATCCAACTCAACACCAGGCTAGAGATGTAATTTCCAGAGATGGAAGGCAGGCCATCTGCCCCAGACATTAAAAAGCTAGCTGACAAAACTCATCACAGTGAAGGAAATTTAAACAGGGAAAGGTTGCCCACACACATCCACATTGTGGTTAGCACAAATGGTTGGTCACGCACCAGTGAGTGCCTCCTGCCACCCACCTTGAGCAACTGTGGCAAGCTTTCCCTTTTCTTCAGGGCTGAGCTGCAGCATTGTGTCTATCACAGGAAGAAGCTGCTCTCTTTCACTCCCGGGCTTCAGGAAAATGAACCGTAGCAAGACATTCTTCAAGTACTCCAGGTTAGCCACTGACTTTTCTCGCTCTTGATTTCTTTCCAGTCTTCTTATCTCACTTTTGAGAAGCTAGTGTTAGAGAAATCGGTTACTGCTGCATTTGGGAACTTCTGGTTGAATCTAGTAAACTGAAAACACACACTTATCTTCTCCCTGAGCAATCCCTACCTCAGGAAAATAAAGCGGAGCTGAGAGGGGCGAAAGGAGTGAGAACTATTAACCAACTCCAAGAAGAGTGGAAAGAGGCGAACAAATGAGGTGCTTTAGTCTGGCAGTCTCAAATGCCCCAGGAAGAGCAGGTGCCTCAGAGGCACAGGTGCCAGAGAAATGCTGAAAACTGGAGAGCAATAGGAAGCCCTAAGTGTGCAGCAACTAGGACCATAAGCTGGTCCCACGAGTCCTCCTCCTTCTCCTCTGGGGACATGGCTGAACGTGAGCAGGGGCAGGCTGCAAGCAGGTGAGGAGGTAGACAGCTGCAGCCTCTGGTGATCTCTTCCCTCCCCTACTTGGAGAGCCAAGCTATCAGGATGTCCAGAGCAAACAGTACTTTTTGTACAAGCTCAAGAACAAGACAAGCTCAGCTCAGGAACACTAAGGAGCACCAGGCTAAGTCTCACCATGTAGCTGCAGCTGACCAGGAACTCCGGAATTTGTTATGTAGACCAGGCTGGCCTTGAAATCAGAGCTCTGCCTGCTCTGACTCCCAAGTGCCAGCATTAAAGGTGTGTGCCCCTAAGTCTGGCTCAGTTTCATTTTCCAAAGGTTCTCTAGACATTATAAAGATTATGGGGCTGGAGAGATGGCTCAGTGGTTAAGAGCATTGCCTGCTCTTCCAAAGGTCCTGAGTTCAATTCCCGGCAACCACATGGTGGCTCACAACTATCTGTAATGAGGTCTGGTGCCCTCTTCTGGCCTGCAGGCATACACGCAGACAGAATATTGTATACATAATAAATAAATAAATATTAAAAAAAAGATTAAATGATACAATAAATGTAAAGCGCAGGACTAGAGGAAGGAAATATCTAATTTGAGCAGTCTTAGCTGACTATGGTGGTCCCCATGCTTGTAATCCCAGCATTTAGGAAGCAGGGGCAGAATGACTAGATATTCAAGGCCATCCTTGGCTACATAACAAGTTCAAGACCAGCCCAGGGTTTGTTGCAAGAAATAGAAGGCGGAGAGGAAGAGAAACAGAGAGAGAGGGAAAAGCAGAGGGGGAAAAAGGGAGAGAAGGAAAGGAGGAGGGGAGGAAAGTGGAGGAAGGGGGAAGAAGAAAGAGAATGCCTTGAATTCTTGGTGCTCCGCTATCCATCCTGAGGACCCAAGGACATATACTCATGTTTTTACTTAAGATATGAGGAGCAATGACTTGTCAGTGTCTGCCCAGTTGCTATACTTATCTTTCTTAGGAAAAAAATGAATTAAAAATGTTTGTTTAACAAATATAAAAGCAGTAGTTTGTATCATGAGGAATCTAATATAACGAATCTAGTTACTATGTTTACATTGAAATGTGAACGTGTAAAATGGGGCAATACACACAAAGGGTTAGAAAAGCAACTGCCACAGGGCATGCCAGGGTAGCCAGGCTCCACCCGCACCTTAATCTGTTCCATAAGGATGGCGTTGGTGGCCTCTGTCTCCCGAAGCAGGCCGTTTAAGTGATCTGCACTCTTCGTGGTGGAACTGAGCTTCTCAGCCAGTTCTTCTTTGGTAAACTCGGCATGCCATGAATGGGGTTCCACAAAATGCTGTTCTAAAAAGTAATTGTCACAATCAGAGATTACAGACTCTAAATAAAAAACTAAGCATCTTACTTTGTAACACTTAAGTCCACTCTTTGTTATTTATATATATGACATACCTCAGCTCAAAAAGGTTCTATTTAAAATAAGGCTAAATTTCTGCTGTAATATAAATAGCTTGGCTCTATAAGCCCCTCACAGTTTATGCTTTATATATATAATTTTTTGTTTGTTTTTTGGTGGTGCTGGGGAATCTAATCCAAGGCCTCATATCTGCCAGGGAGTACTGGATTCCCAGTGTGAGTTGGGGCCTAGAAGAACAAAGTTGGGTCACAGGAGGCATGCCCTTGAAAGGGATGCTGGAAACCTGGCTCATTCCTGTCCACTCCTTGGCTGCTGCAGGTACTCCACCATGCTGTTGTGTCTTGCTGGTGTCAAAGTGCTAAGGCCAAATGACTCTGGGTGACTAACACAATGTTGGATATAAAAACAGTCCCAAAGCATTCGAAAGATGAGAATCCCCTTGTATTATGGACAATCATACTCACTACAGGTAAGAACAAAAACCATGGGACTGGAGAGATGGCTCAGTGGTTAAGAGCACTGACTGCTCTTCCAGAGGACCCGGGTTCAATTCCCAGCACCCACATGGCAGCTCACAACTGTCTGAAGATCCAGTTGCAGGGGATCTGACACCTTCACACCAATGCACATAAAATAAAGTTAAATAAACCATAAAAATATTTAAAAAAAGAACAAAAACCATACCAAAGCTACACTGTATCTACTACAGCACATTGAGCAAACTTCACTGTAAGGAATCGCCTGACACTAAATTTCCTAGAGGGTGAGGCAGCAGTTCATTTACTTTCTAATAGCAATACAGGACTTCCCATCATCCACTTCTGATTCAGCCCTATGCTGAATCAAGTTTTTAGGTTTTAAAAAGATCTATTTCATACTATAAGCTCTTTTGCTGGGACAGCTCAAAAAGCATAAAAATTAAGAGTATATTTATCAAACAAGACAGCCAAGTTAAACCATTCACACCAAGCCACCTACCAAACTTGGTGTCAGGAGAACTCAGCAGTTGTTCTAAAGATGTAATATGTGTGCCAGGCGAAGACACGGACTCGCTGTCAGTTGTCTCCATCCCTTCTCCCTCCTCCCGGGCCACAGTGTGCATGTCCAGGAGGGGGAGGTCTGTGTTTCTTCTTTCTCGAGGGTTTTTCAAAGGTTGGTGGGAAGAAGCGGGGCCTGTTAAATATTTTAAAAGACGTGAAATTGTTAAAGACCAATGGATTTGACCCTAACAAAGATAGCCAATAAAATTAAAGGCAGCCTTTGAGCGTGTCAAATGTTAAGGAAATTAAACAAACAGCAAGTAAACAAAGGGCGTCTAAAGAAAGGATGCTAAACAGTTACAAACATTTAGTCACTTCACATTGAGCTATGCTAGCCTTCCAACAGAAACAATCTATCCGTCGCCACTTGCTGCCTATGACAGATAGCTGGGCAACACGGATTTTACAGAACACCCCATACTACAGCGGCTGTGTGTTGGCAGTCCCCATCACTGCCCTGGCACCGCCACCTGGGCTGGTGCTTAGTGTTGCCTGCTCACAACTACAGCGTTCAAACGATAGAACCCAGAGTTCAGTGTAGCGAACTAACTGGTTACAGTTCATAGCATTCTTGGGCCTTTAATCCTAACATTTGGTTTGCACAGTGAGTCCCAGGCCAGACAGGGTTACATAGTATGATTTTTGTCTCAAAAAAGGAATAAAGGATTTCTTGCTTGCTTATAATGAACACTCATATAGAACTGAAAAGCTCATATGAGACTTCCAAATGCATTATGTGATTGACTCTATACAAGGTCTCATAGCTTAATCCAGGATTTTTTTAAGTTTCAAAGTTCATTTGTTTTCAATATTATGAACTGTCTCCCAGTCCTTTTAAAGCTCAGTTAGCCTCTGCCTGCCTTTCTGGAGCACTTTCCTGGGTTTCTGATTTTTTACCAACTGTTGATTACACTGTTGACTCCTACAATACAATCCGCTTGGCATTTCCCATGGGAAACAAATTGCTGTGAGCACAAACTAAAAATCACTATCATGACTGACCTTTTCTTGTTTCCTTCTGAAGCAGAATAGAGGGCACTGGGTGAGGCTGAATGACAGACAACTTCACCTCACTAAAATCTGAAGAAAGAGCCAGGTTGTGGTGTACACCTTTAATGCCAGCAGAGGCATAGGGAGGCAGAGGCAGGCAGATCTCTGTGAGTTTGAGGTCAGCCTGGTCTACAGAGTGAATTTCAGGGCAGCCAGAGCTGTTACACAGAGAAACCCTGTCTCAGAGGGAAAAAAATCTGAAGGAAGAAGCTGCACTGGCGAAAGACTGGACAATTACAATGCTGCCTGGGGGTTAGTGAGTCCCCTGTTCTGCCCCAAAGCTTCCGATAAGGAACATATGCATGAGAGGGCAAACACTGGGTACCAAGTGACAGATGCCAGAATCAGGACTCTTGCCATGAGACTGATAGGAATATGTGTAAGACAAAGGAAAAAAATACATTATACAGAAGATTACATAATTATGAAAATCAGTAGTCTAGGAAGCTGCATAGGCTGCTAATAATCAAGAAGGGTTCAAATGATTCAGATTTACTTACAGTAAGAAAATTCATATCTCATTAATTATGAAACTGACACAGGTTGCTATTCAGTAAATTTTTCTTTTTTTTACATTATTATTTGGTTTTTCACGACAGGGTTTCTTTGTGTAGCCCTGGCTGTCATGGAACTGTAACTATGCTGACCAGGCTGGCCTTGAACACACAGCCCTCTGCCTGCCTCTGCTTTCTGAGTGCTGAGATTAAAGGCATGCACCACTAGCTAAGTTTTACATATTTTTAACTCATTATTATTTATTTTTCATTATTTGTATCTCTGGGTATTCTGCACATAGTCTGTGTACCACATACAGGCAGTGTCCTCTGAGGCTGGAAGAGGGCACTGGATTCCCTGGGACTAGAGATGAATGTGAACCACCATGTGAGGGCTGGAGATCAAAGCCATGTCTTCTGGGAGAACAGTCAGTGCTCTTAACCATTGATCCAACTCCCCAGCCTAGTATTTCACTTTCTTACGAATTTCTGAACAATGTCTTAAGTGACATAAATATGCCAGAGCCCAGAAGGTCAATCCTGCCACAGACATACACTTACTTCTTGTGGACGGCTCACTCTTGAGCTGGAAGAGCTGAGCTTCCACCTTGGAGAGCTGGTGTTGCAGGGTCTCCACTGTCTTTCTGTGCTCATCCTGCAAATGTCGAACTTGGTCACGGAAGCTGTTATGGAGCGCTTCATTCTGGGATGTTAGCTGACACACCGTCTGGGCGTGTTCAGACTTCATCACGGTATTCTCGGATTGGACTGAACACAACCTAAAGGTAAAAGTTTAGTTCATGAGAGCCTTGAACTGCAAATGCTGACCCAGCCTCTGTCAGCTGGATTCTCCAAAGGAAGTCCTAAGTCATCTACAGAATGTACAAAGAAACTTCTCCTCCATCTCTGCCAGATGCTGGAAGCAAAGGAATCAGAAGTTTAAAGTCACCCTCATCTACAAAATGAGAAGATGAGACTAGCCTGGGCTATAGACAACCTTGTTACACACTTAAAGACACACACACATACATACACGTGATGTGGGAGTCCTCTCTGTATGCTATGAATATGTTTTATTACCATTGGTTAATAAAGAAGCTGCTTTGGCCTATAGCAGGACAGAATATAGCCAGGCTGGAAGAGATATAGAGAGACAGGAGGTGGAGTCAGAGAAACGCCATGTTGCTGCTGAAGGAGACAGAATCCAGATCCTTACCAGTAGGCCACAGCCTCGTGCTGAATCACAGGTTAATAGAAATGGGTTAATTTAAGATGTAAGAGTTAGTTAATAAGAAGCCTGAGCTAACAGGTGAAGCAGTATTGTAATTGATATAGTTTTTATATGATTATTTGGGTCTGAGCAGTCAGGAAATGAGCAAGCAGTCTTCATTTACAAAATGGGGTCCATACATTTGGGGCTAACTCACATGGCCAGCTATACCCTTTGGGTCTGGGTGCTATTATGGCAGCTCGGGATTAGGAGGAAAGCAGCTGAGAGCATGCCTGCTGCTCAGCACCCCCGCCTGGGAAAGCAGCTGCATTGGGTCTGCTAGGCAAGCACAGGCAGGAAAGCAGGGCAGATTATCGCTGCCATACATAGAGACATTTCCAGGCCAAGCACCACGCTGCATGGCAGAAATCTTTTAAGACAAACAGGATTTATGTGCTGCACGGTGTTTCCCAGAGTTGAGGTGGTGAGCACAGCTCCTCACTCAGCAGTCCCAGAGCTGGCGGTAAATGTACCTCTGCCATATTGAAAGGCCAAGAGAGATGGAGCCAGCACTCAGGGCTGCTGCAACCACATTGCTCACCATTTTAAAATGCTCCATGTCAGAAAAGAATTTCAGCTACACAATAGGACAGATTCAGACATAAAAGACCTCTAAGCGAGATATAGTGTGTTTAAAAAAACATATATAGGATTGGGAGAGAAAGGAAAAGGAGTATAGACAGTTATAAAAGAGTACAGACAGCCATATATTAAAGGAGTAAGGATAATAAAATAAATATTAAACTTGTAGAAAAATTAATAGAGTAAAAACAATAAACCATGTAAAGATGGAGTATACAGAGAGTCTGGATTATGTATATTATTGTTTTTTCTTTGAATTTTTTGACTGCTACTGAGATAACTGCAGAGAGACATTTGATTCAGGGGCTGCTAAGTTAAACCAATATAAAGGTATCTTGATTTCAAAATTTGGGTTTAAGGATTTGTTGCTTTGGAAAAGAGTTTCTGCTTTTGTTTCCATAGAAGATGAGAACCTGTGGATTCCTTCCAGGCTAATGTGGTATGATGGAAAAAGAGACTCCCTCCCCCCGAAGGGTCTCTGTAAATCCTAAAAATTCTTTGCCCAATAAACAGCAGGAAGCGGTTTGGAGAAAACAACCCCCAAATTCCCAAAATGATTGTTTGTAGATGTTTGTTTTCATTTAAAGGGGGATATAATATAGAGATGAATACTTTGCATTGGTATGGATCTTGAGCTATTGATACAAATTTAAGGTTGATTTCTAATACTGGGTATATGTATTTTTCCTCTTGTTTATGGTATTATGTTTGTGCAGCTCATTTAAAAATGTATAATTAAGGAATAAAGATTAATAGATAGTCATCTATAATAATCAAACTTTTAATTACATTAGTTAGGTTTTCTAGATATGCAGAGATATATTTCAGTTAGATAGATATTCTTCAACACTTCAAAGACCTACAGAATATGGCATTTAAAATGTTTTAAGAATTTAGGCTTTTCTCAACAATAAGACATGTCTGCTTCTGGCAGCACCAATTACTTCAGAGAGGTTGATGGGCATTGAAGAAACTTGTTATGGAATTTGCCTTCAATGTGACAAAGCTAGTCATTTGGCAAGAAACTGCTCTTGCCTGAACTGATTTATGGTATGCTGTATGAACTGGACATGCAGGACCCACAAAAAAGTGACTGCTGAACTTTCCAAAAGACAATGGTCCTTCAGGGTTTCTGCTTCACAGAAGAAACTGCCAGACATTCTACAGGAAACAAAAGAAAGTAACTGATGGATTTTGCCAGTACAAAACAGAACAAATTTCTTGCTTTGTGGAAAAGTTAGCCAGATACTATGGGCCTATAAGCTGAAGACGGATACCCCAGTGTTACAGATTGCAACTGACCAGGCAGCAAGGTGTCTCTGTCAATTCTAAAGTTTTCGAAGTTGCTTACAACGCACTTCCTGTTTACTTAGGTAATATTATATCCTTCTGGGTCTTTGAAGAGTTGAAGACAGATAGTTTTAGTTACAGTTTTCCTTAGTTATGATAAAAGATAAATTAGATATAAATATTGTAACTGTAATTCTTGCTTGATACCTGTTTCGTTATATGTAATTTTACTATGTCCTTTTTATTTAGACAGAAAAGGGGAGATGATGTAGGATTCCCCTCTGTATGCTGTTTTATTACCATTGGTTAAGAAAGAAGCTGGTTCAACCGATAGCAGGGCAGAATATAGCCAGACTAGAAGAAATATATAGGGAGAGTAGGTGGAGTCAGAGAGATGCCATGTAGCTACCAAGAAAACAGACACCAGAACAGATCCTTACCAGTAAGCCAAAGTCTCATGCCAATACACAGATAAATAGAAATGGGTTAATTTAAGATGTAAGAGTTAGTTAATAAGAAGCCTGAGCTAATAGGCCAAGCAGTGTTGTAACTAATATAGTTTCTGTGTGATTATTCGGGTATGAGCAGTTGGGAAATGAGTGAGCAGTGGGCAGCTCATATAAACATAAGGTTAATCTATATATTCTATGTTAACTTGAACATGTGAAAAAGAGTACTTTTCATAAAGTCCTAAGGAAAATATCAATTTTTGAGTGACTCAGCAGGACATCAGAATTGCTGGGTGACCTTGTTTTCACACTACAGCTGCTGACTCTATAGCAGCGGTCCTGGGAATTGGCTGCTATCAGCAGCTCTCCACCGACACCAGCTAGCAGACCTACAATTTGGGAGCAACTACTTTTATTGGTTTAAGTTTCTTCTTTTATTATTACTGTGTGTGAGTGAATGGTGGGTGTATCATGGGCACACATGGCAGCTAGAGGACAATTTTGTAGAGTCAGTTCTCTCCTTTCACTACCTGGATTTGGGGACTGCATTCATGTTACCAGGCTCACATGGCAAGTGTCTACCTGTTGGGCCATTTCAGCACTTGAGCAAACTACTTTTTACCAGTTTATTTGTACCCTTGTTATTTTTTTTTAATATTTATTTATTATGTATACAATATTCTGTCTGTGTGTATGCCTACAGGTCAGAAGAGGGCACCAGACCTCATTACAGATGGTTGTGAGCCACCATGTGGTTGCTGGGAATTGAACTCAGGACCTCTGGAAGAGCAGGCAATGCTCTTAACCTCTGAGCCGTCTCTCCAGCCCTACCCTTGTTATTTTTTATGTTTGTTTTTTGCAAATCTCAAACAGAAAATAAACATAATTCCCAGAAATATTTGCTCATAAAAATTAGGAGCAATTAAAAACAAAGTGAAAGCTGTCCTCTCTTGATTCTCATACCTGCTGTCTCAACATGATTCCAAGGCAAACTGAACATATTAAACTATTGGGAATATATTGTATTAATGTTTTTTCTATCCGTTATAAATACATACATCATACTAAATTGAAACACATTTAGTGGCTCAAGATGAAAAGGTGATACAATAAAAATAATTGTTTTTTGTTTTTTTTAAAGACAGAGTCTTACTATGGAGTTCAAGCTGTGACTTACACTTGTTTTGTAGCCCAGGTCTCGAACTTGAATGGTGAGATTACAAGTGTATGCTACCATGCTTGGCTTTAGAAAAAGGTTATCCTAATTACCAAGTTTATAGTGACTAATAAGATACTGTACATAGTGTTTTGCAAGCATTTTGTTTAAAATAGTTACCAGGAATGTAAAGGACGAAGCATTAGCAGTTACAACCACTTTCTCAGGACTGGGGATACAGCTCAGTGGCATGGCACAGGTCTGTCTTTAATCTCTAGCATCATTGACACTCATACAAAGGACATTTTAGTACTAGGGTAAAGAAATTTCCTGAGTACAAAGGCTGTAAGAGAGGTGGGATATCAGATGAATAGACAAATGTTAGGTGTTCTAAAAAAATGCTAAAGATAAAAACAGTCTGATGGGGAAGGTTGGTGGTAGGTAAGGCAAAGTTACCAAGCCTCTGTAAGTCCCTACTGCTTATTGAAATCCCAGGGAGGGGCATAGTGTACCAGGCTGCTTGCCTGGTACAACAGTATCCATTGCTGCTGGTAGTCTTACTTTTCCCGAAGTTCTGCCTCTTTGGTCACGGTCTCCTGCAGCATCCGGTTGTGCCTCTCCAGCAGAGTGTCATGCTCAGACTGCAGTGTCTGGAACTCTGAAACACTGATTTGTAAACTATTTTGGCTATCCTGTAACTTGATTTTCAGTTGGTCAATCAGCATTTGCAGGTGTTCCCTGAAGCAGAAATAAATAGTTTAACAATGTTTATGATGGTGGCTTCAAATATATTTATTGTTTTAGTGTCATACTCTGTGACTGTGGAGGATGCTAAAGGAAATATAAGAATTCAAAGACTAGAATTAAAATAATTTTTAAAAGATGTTATACAGATTTTACAAAAATGTCTCGAGTTTATTCATTTACTTAGTTTCTTGAGAGTCTTGCTATGTAGCCCTGGCTAGCCTGATACTTGCTACAGAGCACAAATTGACTTTCAATTTGTGGCAGTCCTCCTGTTTCAGCTTCCTGAGTGCTGGGATCACAAAGCTTGGGTTTGTCTCAGTCTAAAATTTCATATTAAAATGACATAGACTATCATATGGTATAAGACTAGGCTATGTTAAATGTTATAGAATTAACATTAAACATCAATTTCACACAGTTCTATGGTAGCTGTTATGAGAATGGGATGTGAGCTCAAAATACAATGAAAAAAAGGAAGGAGTCAGTTTAGAATTAGAATAAAATCTTGGTGGAAATAATTAAAACCCACAATTTTTCCATAATGTATACATTATTAGTTCCTTAAAAGATGCATAAAGATGGACATACTGCCAGGCAGTGATAGTGCATGCTCTTAATCCTAGCACTTGGGAGGCAGAGACAGGTGGATCTCTATGAGTTCGAGACCAGTCTGATCTACAGAGCAAGTTCCAGAACAGGCTCCAAAGCTACAGAGAAATACCGTCTTGAAAAACTAGGGGGAAGAAAAAAGGAAAAAAAGAACATATCCTGAGGGAAGTGACATTCTCTAAGGTGACAAGTCTCTCCCCCAAAATCTCTAATAAAACAATTCATAAAAATAGGTTTAAAAAAAGGCTTAAAAAAATCACTAGAAAGAACTTAAAAGTATCACATTCAAGTAGTCTGAACTCAAGATTCAGGTATGCTCAAATGGCTCTTACAAATGATCTTTACTAAGTGTGTCAATACTTTATGATAGCTATGGGTAGAAGACTATAGACTGCATTTAATAGATTCCTAAACAAAAGTAACAGAAGCATGAACAGAAGCATGCAAACATTACAGGACCATTAGTCCTGTTCCAAGCCCCAAAAGCAGGTATAAAAACTATATATAACCCAACCTCTACTACAAAATCAAAACAAACATATCAAAGGGTGTCTTAAAGTATAAAAAGACAAGATCTCCTGAATAAATTGGGAGCATGGGGACCTTGGGGGAGGGTTGAGGGAGGGAGGGGAGTGGCAGGGAGGGGAGCAGAGAAAAAATAAAATAAAATAAAAAAAAAAAGAAAAAGAGAAAAAAAAACCCAAAAACAAAAAACAAAGGGTGTCTTAATGCTCATCTCTTTCAGAGACACGGTCTCACTATGTAGCCCTGGCTGTCTTGGGACTCACTCTGTAGATCAGGCTAGCTTTAAATGCTCAGAGATCTGCCTGCCTCCACCTCGTAAGTGCTAGGATTAAAAGGTATACACCACCACACCCAGCCCATCTCTTGTTCCTGGTAAATTTTAGAACAATTTACAAAGTGGATCTGGAAGCTAATTTGACTAGTACTAACGTACTATACAAATCAAATAGAAGTAGTCATAAATTCCATAATGCAAATTTAATTTTAATGCCTAAATTTGTACTATGTCCAGGTCTTATTAAGACAAGAGTCTATAGCTCAGAGACCACATTCTGGCTTCACTGTTGATTTTAACACCCTTTAGAGTCTGCAATAGTCCTCTTTGTGTGTACTTTCCTAATTATAGAGAAATATGGTGAAATCAAGAAATACTCTGTTCACTCATAATCACAACTAAAATTCCAGTCAAAAGCAATAAAAATGAGACTTTTAACCAACTTGGGGAACAACCTGTATTTGTATGGGGAAAACCTTAGACTTTACCTTTCTTGTTTAGCTCCCTCAGTTTCAGCCTGAGACACAGACTTATTTTTCTGTTGTTTTAGAACATTATGAACTCGGACTTTGTAGCTCTCAAATTCAGAGGTGACAGCAGCTTGTTCTGCCTATAACATTTAAAAGAGAGAGAAAATTGTCACTGTGACACGATCCTTCTATGTCCTTTCAGAGTCTAATGAAACGAAGTAAAAAATTCTGTTTGTGAAAATGAAGAGAATAGCTCATATCCATTTTAGCTTTTATTAACTTTAGTAAAATGTGAGTTCCGGGGCTGGGCATGGTCGCTCATCCCTGCAATCTCAGCACTCAGGAGGAGGAGGCAGTAGGACTGCTACGAATTGAGGTCAGCCTAGTCCATACTAGGAGTTTCAGGTCAGTATGGGACATAGAATGAGTCCCTGTCTCATAATGCTAACAAACAAAAACCCCAAATACCAGACTTAATCAAAATAGAAACCCAGTCCTCTTAGCCTGACCCTTTTTAAAACCGCTGACTTCATGTTTCCTCCACAGTAGCTAACTCACGACTCACAAGGTTCATAATGACACTGTTTGCTTCTATTACTTCATACATTTTAACCTATATGTTCTCTCATTTTTCTTTCTTTCTTCTTTTTTTTATTTTTGGCAATGTTTCTCTGTGTAACAGTCCTGGCTGTCCTGGGATTCACTCTGTAGACCAGGCTGGCCTGGAACTCACAGAAACCAACATGCTTCTGCCTCCCAAATGCTGGGATTAAGGCATATGCCAACACCACCCAGCCATGTTCTCTTTTTCTGGGGGTGGGGGAGACTAAACTGAATTCTGGGAGAAAGAAGGCAGAGTCAAGAAGCCACCATGGAGCTGCCAGAGGAGAGAGATACAAGGAACCTTGCCGGTAGGCCACGACCCTCATGGTGAAATATAAAATAATAGAAATGGGTTAATTTAAGAGATAAGAGTGGGCTAGAAATATGCATAGGCTAATAGGCTAAGCATTGTTGTAATTAATACAGTTTCTATGTGATTATTTCGGTTCTGGGCAGCCAGGAACAAACTAGCGGCCTCCTACTATAAAACATAAATGTAAGGTAAGTATACTCATGCTTTTCCTTTTTGAAAAAAATGCCATCAAGAGCTAGAGGGATGGCTAACAGTACTAGCTGTGCAAGCCTAAAAACCTGAGTTTGAGTCCTGAAACCCATGTTTAAAAAACAAAAGCCAGGTCAGAAGATATGCATTTATCATCCCTGTGTTCAGATGGAAAATCAGGAGGCAGAGATAGAAGAAATATATGGGGCCAGCTGGTTTGGAGCACAAAGTGCAAAAAAAGAGAAAGACACTGTCTCAACAAGGTACAGAATCATCTCCTCAAAACTGACCCCTGACCTCCACACATACATGATGGTACATGTGCTCACATTCACACAGACATAATAAACAAACACACACACACACACACACACACACACACACACACACACACACACACACTTAAATAGTACCCCAATTGTCAATGTGTCCATGCTGTTGGGTGTAGAGCATCTGCTAAGTGCTTTTAATTACAGAACACTGCAAAGGGTCATGTGTCCCTGGAGTAAGAGAATCTCAGTGGCTTTGGTCCTGAAGAACACACCTTGGCAGCACGGCTCTCTTCCTGCAGGGCCACCACCCTCTGCTGGTATGCGCTCAGTGTGCGCTGATGCTGCTCTGCAGAAGTCTTCAGATGCTCGTGGATTTTGTGCTTCTCGGATGTTATCTCTGCCAGCTGAATCTGGGGAGAGACAGATTAAACGGCACAACTAGGAGTGGATTGTTTTCAGGTATTATAATTATCTCAAAAACAGAGAGAGCGTGAATAATGCTTCCTTACTATCAGGTTGATTTTTTTTTCTTAAACTAGTATCTGCACAATTAAAAACCATATATTTATAATGTCTAATTAAATAGCACCAGATATTATACATAAAAAATATAGCAAATATTCGACCACCTCAAACATTGCTTCTTGCAACTGTAAGGATTCAGATGAAGTTTTCGGCCACATTTATTTTATATGCACTGTTCTAGATAATACAGATGCTCAAATACATGACAGTCATTTAGCTTGAGCTAAGTAGTTTCTGCTTCCTCAAAACGTTGAGTAGTCTTTCTAAGTATCCCTTAAAGGGTAACTTCTTACCTGATTTAGAAATTTTTCTTTCTTTAAAAAAAGTTACTGTTATTTTTTATGTGTATAGATGTTTTGCCTGTATATATGTCTATGTACCACATGTGTGCCTGGTACCCACGGAGGCCAGCACAAGTTATCAGAGTCCCTGGAACGGGAGCAGTAGGGGGGGTGTATGGATGGTTGTGAGCCACCATGTGGGTGCTGGGAATTGAACCTGGATCCCCTGAAAGAGCAGCCAGTGCCCTGAACTGCTGAACCAACTCTCGGGTCCATCTATATGGCACTTTATTTCTACATGGAAAAAGCTTTTCAAAAATTTAAAAATCTTACTTTATAGACTTCTACTTGTTGCTGGCTTGCTTCCAGCTCGCCCTTTAAAGACGCCTGAAGTAGTAGGTGATCACTTTCCTATAGAATGAGAATCTGGTTAAACAATAAAGTGATTCAGAACTGTAAGTCATAAAATATGGTACTGAGAAATTAACATACTGCTTGCTTTGCATCTGCCAGCTCCTTTTTGGTTTTCACGAGCAGCTGTTTGATTTTGGTGGTTTTTTCCTCATAGTGCTGTACTGAAGACTGCAGGGAAGCTAGCTCGGGAAGTAATGTCAGCAGAAAGAGACAAAACAGATTTTTACTAGTGAACATGACACACAAGGACATATTAACTCATTTTCTTCATATTAACTTACAAGAAACTCATTTTATCTCTTCCTGTAGGGTGTTTCAAACACAGCTGACAATGCATTCCTCTGTGTCCAACACTTACTAACACACAGCCAATCTTATTGCACCATGACACATTCATCAAAATGCAGCTCACTGGCTAGTTTCCCAAATATAGTTTAAAACAGAACACGCTTAGGCTCCTTCATGTACACATGGTCTATGGCTGCATTAGCATGTCACACTGGTGTCCTGAGGAACCACCACATGGACTATGTAGCCTATAAAGCCAAAATATTTACTACTTGGCCCATTATAAAAGAAATGTGCAAAGTTTGGATCTACTGGATTATTTTAAAGCAAATTTGTCAATTGGTAAATATTTAAGTATCTATAGCTTAAATAAAAGCATACTAATATTTAGTGTACATCTAGCAGTAGTAATTTTTAAAAGCACTTCAAAAAAGCTGGGTGTAATAGTGTATGCCTATAATCCCAGCACTTGGGAGGAAGAGGCCAGCTTGGGCTACAAATTAAGTGTACGGCCAACCTAATGTATATGAGACCCTGTCTCAAGAAAAAAATCCAAGTCACAATATAAAAGTGTCTCAAAGGTACTGTGTATTTACAGTTGTACCACACAGAAGGCACATCTGTGGGCATCTGCTTTTGTGATAGCGAGTCAGAGGCAATAACATTTTTGTGGGATGATAATGAAAAAGTGCTCACTAAGGCAGAAACCAAAATATAATAAAGACAAAAACCAAGAACAAATGACCCATGCCCAAAGGTTATAGGAACTTAACACGAATGAGGGAAGTTTCACAGGACAAGAAGCATTCAGGATTAGAAGGATTCCTCGGGAACTCCAGAGTGGGCAGGAAAGGGGGAAGTACAGAAAGGAGAGGCAAACCTGTGGTAAAGTCACAGGCAGAGAGAAATGTGTAGTGCTTCATCTGTGGAGAGTAATGAGTAAGCCCCATGCAGCTGCACCCTTGCCCCTTGAGAACACCATGTGGTTTCCTTCTTTACCTGGACTCTTTACTCCACCCTCCCATGATCTGTACTGCTACGGCAATTTCCCCAGCTTCTGATCATGTTTCTGTCTTTCTTCTGGTTTCTAGCATGCTTTCTGACACACTTATGGAGTTGACAAAGAGACATAGGAAGTGCCTCAGGGAGTGACCTTTTATCTGATTTTACTGTGTGGTTTTACCTTAGCATTACCTTTTATATTGCCTCCTCTTCATTTACATATCTAAAGTCTTCACATAACTTATGGAAATTCTGCTTCTGGTCATGAGGGAGTTAACAGGGTCTAGACTTAAACTTTCTGGTTATAAACAATTAAGCAACTGATTAACAGCACCTTTCCTACCCACACATCAGAAGAATAAATAGTGACGAGGAGATGGTAAACAAAGGTGAGCTATGCTTCTGTCCTGGCTCTGTGCATGGGAGCAACTTGTAGAATATGACACAGGAGTGGGAATCTGAGATATGTGGAGGCCCAAAAATGTGAGCCTATTTTCACCTTGTCTGAAGATCAGAGAGTTTTAACTTGTTCAAAGTTGTTTCAAAGTGTGGTTGCTTGGTCTTTTTGTCATTAAGATGGGCCATATAGGTATATCCACTCTATCCTCACCAATAGTCAGGATATTTAAGCATCTGCTCCTTCTTTTGAAATAAGAGGTTGGAACTTGGCAGTAGCTGCCTTTAGGATACTTGGTCTAGGGTGGGTTCACTGCCTAAAGAACAGAATGCTAAGGACTTGATGTCTCAAAGTACTGAAGCAAGTAACTGTTCTAGCTGTCCTTTGTATCATGTTAAAGCAGTCTTTTGTCTTCTTCCCCCTGTTGTATTGGGGAATAAAAGTGTATGAAAAATTAAATGCAGGCAAGTTTCAGTATTCACTGGAACTCCCTCCCAGTACTATCCTTTGCTTTCTGTTTTATTATTTTCACTTGCATCTTCATTCTCTTTACTATTTTTCTAATCCCCATGCACCTTCCACCAGTGTGTGCGACTCAGCAAGTTTGACTCTGAACGAAGCATCAGCTTCATCCTGTCTGATGGAGAGTTTGAACTCATGAGATACCATACTACCAAGGACATCATCCTTCCTTTCCGGGTGATCCCATTGGTGTGGGAAGTGGGACGCACCAAACTGGAGGTCAAGGTGGTCATCAAGTCCAACTTCAGGCTCTTACTTCTGGCCCAGAAGATTGAGGTGAGGATCTCAACCCCACTGAACACAGGCGGGGTGCACGTGATCTGCATGAAGGGGAAGGCCAAGTACAAGGCCAGCGAAAACGCCATTGTATGGAAGATCAAGCGCAGGGCAGGCATGAAGGGATCACAGATCAGCGTGGAGATTGAACTTCTGCCAACCAATGATAAGAAGAAATGGGCTTGACCCCCCATCTCCATGAACTTTGAGGTGCCATTCACGCCTTCTGGCCTCAAGGTGCACTACTTGAAGGTATTCGAACCGAAGCTGAACTACAGCAACCATGATGTCATCAAATGGGTGTGATACATTGGCCAAAGTGGCATTTATGAAGCCCGCTGCTAGCTGCCTAGTGGCAGGTGGCCCACCTCCCCACCCACCCTTTCCACAGGTCCAAGTATCCCCAGTGACCACTCGTCAGTGTCTTTCCTTCCGCTTGCTTTGCCTTCCCTTTACATCAGCCCCTGAGTATAGGTCTGAACCCGCCACAGTGGGACTGCTGACAGTTCTTGGCTTCCTGGGCAGGGTGGTTTCTGAGGCTTCTCTTCCATCTGTCTGTCCTGGCTTAGTGCCAGGCCCTGAGTTTTGTGACCAAAGCCAAGTGGCTCCCTCTCCTTTCTACCCTTGTGGCAACACCTCTGCAGTGGGAAGGTTGACTACCCCTCCCCTCAGAACTCCCCCAAAGGCCAGTAACATCCCCAGCCCTTAGTCCCTACTCTGCTTTGGGATAGTATGCTTTGTTTTGTATGCGTGTGACTTGGTCCAGTTCTAAACCCAATAAACTGAAGAGTAGAGAGAAAAAAAAAACAAAACCCTTGTGAATGCACAGGGATTTGGGAGGAGACTATGACGCACAACTAGGAGAAGAGAAATGCACAGAAACAGACCCATATTTTATAGAAATGATCAGCAAGCAAAGACATTAAATGGGTATTAAATATATTAAAATTTAAAGGGAAATATTAACATAGCAGAAAATCTAAACAAATGAAGCAAACAGAACTTCTAGAGATAAAAATGGCATTCGATATATAATGTGAAATTTTCACTATGTATCTAATCCTATGGATCAGTGACTATGAAGACACAGTGATAGAAACTTCCAGAAACTTCATTCTATGAATTCACTACTTAAAGGTAATCAATGATAAACTCAATATGTAAACTAAAAATCTAAATTACCAAAATCAAAGTACAGTAAATTAGTAAAAGGGATACAGTGATTGAAAAAATAATTTTTAAAAAAGAAGAAAAAGCAGAGACCAAGACCAGAACCACTATAAGCTCCAGACTTCATAGGCAATCACTCTAAAAATGGCTCAAACATTTCAACAGCAGACACTTAGTTTGGACAAAAAAATAAGGCCCAATTATAATGCTATCTAAAAGGTCATGGGAGTTGGAGCAATGCTCAGTAGTTAAGGGTACACTACTGTTCTTTCAGAGGACTAGAGTTGCATTCACAACTGCTTGTAACTCCAGTCTCTAGGGTATCTGATTCCTCTGGCCACTGTGGGTACCTACACTCTCATGCTTATATCCATACAGTGGCAGGCAGACAGACAGACAGACAGGTAGGCAGGCAGACAGATACACACACACACACACACACACAAAATTAAAAATAAATCATCTATGTAAAATATAGAAAAACACATAAGGGGTTTAGGTTAGTCTCTGGGTTCAATCACCACCAGGGATTGTGACAGAGAGCATACCACAAGAGCTAAATGTAAAGACATTTTGGTTAAAAGTAAAATGTAAATTACAACCAAAAGAAGGCTAGAATAGTTTAAGTATTAGTAAATATGGGGGTTAGAAAAGGACAGTCACAGCAAGAGTGATCAAATCATTAGGAACACGGAACAATTCTAAGTGTGACTGTAGCCAACACTGGAGTTTCTAAATAACTGAAGCAAAAAAGTGACAGAACTGAGAAGAGAAAAAGAGGTCACAATTATGGTTTGAGATTGCAACACAGCTCTCTCTCGCTACATAGTAGAAGAGAGAAAAATCATTATGACTTGAAAATGACCCAAATCTCCACCAACTGATAAGACCTAATTGATGTCCAACAACTGGTACACAATAACACTGTTGCCAAGCATACAAAGGAAAGTCACTGAGAGACATCACACGGCAGGCCAAATCCAAAACTCAACACTGGAAAGTACTGTAACTGCAAGGGACTTAAACTGGAAGTCGATAAGAATATTTGAGAAGTCCTTATCATTAGAAAGTAAACAACACATTTCTACGTGACTGAGGGGTCAAAGGAGCAGTTACTATGTTGACTATTAACCTCTTTCTTTTCCCCTCTCCGAGATAGGGTTTCTCTGTAGCTTTGGTGCCTGTCCTAGAACTAGCTCTTGTAGACCAGGCTGGCATCAAACTCACAGAGATCCTCCTGCCTCTGCCTCCCGAGTGCTGGGATTAAGGGAGTGTGCCATCATTGTCCAGCTGACTATTACCCTCTTAACAGTAAATGGTTTGACCTGCTTATGGTCTTTAATAATTTGAACATTGTCTGTCACGTCTGCTGGTGATTAACGGTTTGTATGAATGGCTGGGTGTAGTGGTACAAACCTTTGATCCCAACACTCAGGAGGCAGAGGCAGGCAGATTTTTGTGACTTAGTTCTAGGACAGCCAGGACTATACAGAGAGACTCTAAAAAAGAAAAAAAAAAAAAAAAGAAAGAAAGAAAAGAAAGAAAAAAAGGAAAAAGTGAATTATTTTACTCACTCATTTCTTCTTGTAGGGTTTCTTGTTTCTGTTTTTGAATTTTTATTTCTTGCTCCAAATCTTCTATCTTACTGTTTTTATTTGTTAACTTCTGATTTAATTCTTTCGTCAAACGTTCGTAATCTGCTATTTCCATATTCATCAATGTGGTTTGCTGGGCATCCTGCACATTATGAAAGACTTACATATTAGTAGAGCAGTTAACCTGTGAAACTGCTAAAATCATGACAGGTTTATTTCTGTAGCACAGACACAATGTAAGAAATAAGGAAGTAAGAAGCTCCACAGTTTGCAGCTCTAATTTCATCAAGTATTCTCTACAAGTTCAAAACTCAACTTTTGGAACTCTATTTTATTGACTAACTTTAATTAGCCATAATTAGTAGTAATTCTAGTCTTATGGAGTTCTCATTTATGAGATATTAATATATTAGGTAACATAATACCTTTTATAGAATATTCTGAAAAAGTAGTGAGAAATTAATTCAAAGTAAATTTTAAGCTTTGAAATTAATTAAATCTTCATGTTTTATACTGCAATCACATATGATCCTAGAGTCTTCTGAACAGACAACTGTTTCGATTTACTGAGGCTAAGAGTTGATAAAAGATTATTTTAGTATTATAACCAATACTTAAAATATTTTTCCCGCATATGGAACTGCAATAGTATGAGCTATGTTGTTCTAAAACACCTCTTTGTTTCTGAGGTGCTGGGAATCAAACCCAGGGCTTCAGGCATGCTAGGCAGGCACTCTGCCACTGAGTTCTCTCTCTGGAGAGTATTCTTTGTACCTTTTTAACCAGCTCCAATTCTTGCATGGTTTTCTGAAGCTGCTTCTTTTCCTTTTCAAATTGGAGCTGGAGTTCTTCAAGCTCCTTTACAGCACTGGCATGTTCCTAAAATTAAACAACCCACAGCACAACCAACATTTGTTAGGAGGTATAAAGTACATGCTATACACAAACACACAAGATGTTTTGTAATGTTTCAAAAACTTTAAAACCTGCAGGCCCAGAGAAAACAGAGCTTAGGACAGATTCTACAATGTAGAGTTGGCGTACATTAAGGAATTAACTAGGATATATGCATACATGTACTCAGCAAGACTCTTCATTCAAGCAATATGTGATTAAAATGCCACTGTATACACGTGAACAAATCTCAGGGCTATTCTTACCTTTATTTTCTGTTCTTTCTGAAGTTTTTCAGCTTCCAGTTCTTTATCTACTATTGCTTTGGCTTTCTGGACTTCCAAAATCTGTACTTCTAATAACTTAGCATTAGACTGCAGAGTCTCAATACGAGCCAGGAGATCCTCGTTGTCTGAATTTAGCTTTTCACACTAGAATACAAATGACTCATTACAGTGAGCACACAACTTAAATAGATAAAATGCTTAATGAGAACATTAGCACAGTATGAGAAGTGATTCACAACTGACTCCATAGAATTACTCTTAAGGCAAGAATTAAGATTAAAAAACAATCACTGCTGACATTGACCTGGCAAACCTTGCAAGCCAGAAAGCTTCTAAGCCTCCCACAGTGTGAACACAGTGAAAAGCAAAAAACAAAACAAAGCAAACAATAAAAACCCAAACCCAAACCCTGGCGGCTGAGGCGGGCTGGGGTCTTCAAGCTCACGCACACAGTGCCGTGCTCCTAAAATCAATGCCGACCAGAGCCCCCAGTCAATAGTGAGAAAGGGCTAAGCAAAAACAGGGTGTGCTAGCTATTTAAATTCCAAATTCTTCTCCAAACACAGAAAAATGCAAGAGAAAGAATTTTTGCTTCTGACTAAAGTTTAACTTTCTATGCAAGAGAAAAATGAGATTAAAATGCATTTGCTACAATTTGTTTGTTGAACTTACCTGACAAGTTGAATTTCTTAATTGTTTGGTAAGGTCTTCTATGTGATGTTCAAACTTATTAGCGCGTTCTTTTTCCACATCTAGCTGTTCTGACTGCTTATCATATTCTATCAAAAGATTCTTCAATAAAGACAAGGTTAAGTTTAGCTTTAAGTTACAAAGCATCCACTAGGTGAGAACACAAATCTAGACATCTTGATGCCTTTAAAGCACATTTGAGATTCTTAAAATATTGACTAAAAAATATGAAAGTAAAACTAGCACTTGGCAATATGACAAAAGATCAGCACCCTTAATATATACACAGTCTTATAACTCCATTAAAAACACATTTAAAATTTAAATATGAGCTTATTCATCTATCATGGGTCAGTTACATTAGGATTTTGCCTTTTACCCCCCCCAGAGACAGTGTTTCTCAGTGTAAACAGGGTTTTGCTTTTTTATACTTTACAGTTCCAAAATCTACTATTTTTTGCATAACTAAACTAGGTCAAAGTTTAATCTTTCAATTTTTTTAACTTGCAAATTCAAAAATTGCTTTTAGATTCAGAAAAAGTACTTGGTACCAGAAGTCAGTAAAGGATGGAGGATTTTATTTTAGATATTAGAAAATGTTTCATACATACAGAATTTATTTTGATGTGAGAATGTAATAAAGACTGGATGGTTTATATTTTTCTCAAATACCTAATTCTTTCTTCATTTATTTCTGTTTGCAACTCTGTGTGGTCTATTATAACATAGTTGGCAAATGAACAGAACGGGAACAACTGGCAAGATTCCCATTCTGTTACATTACTAGTCCCCTAAGACTGTAAGGCTGTGGCCCAAGGCTCTGTGCTTCGGCCTGCCCACCCGGATGCTGGTGACGACAAGATACTTCTACTGGTGCTTCTGAGAAATAGACATGTAAGACAGGTAAGTGTTTGGAAGACAGTCTGTCATATGTGTTGGAATCTCTATACCTTTGGTTAATCTGTCCGAGTCTGACATTAGAATTCTACTGTTTATCCTCTTTCCCTAGTCACGGTTCTACACAGCATCTATCCTGTCCTTTGCCTACCTGTTACTGCTACCAGAATTTAAGACTAAGAGGACAAGAATTTAGGAAACTCTGTTGGTCTACCATCAACTGTCTAGAATTGGGAATTTAGCCCATCCACATAAATATTGTTGAATGATTAAGTATATGAAGAAATGCAATATTTACTTTGCATTTAGTGATTTTATTAGATTTTTAAAAATTGTTAAAGGAGTCTCATGTTATTAAACAAATATATTACCTCCAAGTAATTATGTTCCTACTTACTTTTCTGATAGATCTATCTATCTAGAGTTTTAGATATATTCACTTAGTCATGAAAATATTAAATCAAAATGGCCATCTTTTTCTCACATTTAATACAAGGAAATCCCCAAATAGACTTTACTTTTAAGAAGCAATAATTTAAAGGCACTATTTAAAGGCTAACTTTGCCAGGTGTGGTGGCACATGCCTTTCATTCCAGCACTTGGGAGGCAGGTGGATTTCTGTGAGTTTTAGGCCAGCCAGGGCTACATGAAAATGAAACTTATGCACCAGCAATGCGGAAACATGCATGGGCAAACTGTGTATGCTGGTTCTGTTGAACTCGTCCATATTGGGTTTCATGGTCTAAGTTGATGAGGATGACTGACCAGGTGTCTCCTCAAGAGGGCACCAGATCTCATTACAGATGCTTGTGAGCCACCAAGTGGTTGCTGAGAATTGAATGCAGAACCTTTGGAAAAGCAGGTAGTGAGCAGCCTGCTCTCAAGCCCAGGGGCTACATAGTGAAACCCTATCTAAAAATATCAAAATCCAGATACAATCAAAGACTAACCCTTTATGTATAATATACAAAAACAAATACAGGGATATTTCTATCTTACTAACAAACAAAAACAATGTATTTTATGTACAAGTTTTACAATTCTAGTATACCTATTACTTATGAAAAAGACTGTTACTATAGTAAATTTTACCTTATAGTTTTCTGCTCCTTGGATGAACTCCTTCATAGAAGCAGACAGGCGGTCCTTTTCTGACCGAACAGATTCAAGTTCTTCCTTTAGTGTCTGGGCCTGTTGTGAACACAGTGAGTGATTTTTGTGCACAGAAACACTTGATTTTCCACAACACAGGATTCTGAAATCTGGGGCCTGTATGTTGGCTTACCTCTTTCCTGTTAGAATCCAATTCTTTCTTTGCTTTCACAGCAACTAGTTTTATCTTACTTATTTTCTCATCCTTGTCTTTGGATTCTTTCCCCAGACTTTCTAAAACAGAAAATGAAAGGACTGGGTATGAAGTTAAAAGGAAAAACAGTGAAATTATTTAGCTTAACTCCAGAAACGACTTTATTCTTGGACACAGAATTTGCAGCTTGAACTTGACGTTAAGTAGCTAGAATTTTTTTTATTTCTGTTAAGAGAAACCTTAATTATTCATTAGCCATGTGAGGTAAATTATGTCAAACTTTACATATCTGTTAATGGTTCATTTTTAAAAAGTCATTTTTTAATTACCTAGGAACTGGTACTTACGTAAGTTCTTAATGCTGAGTACGAGAAGACTGCAGATGGTTTGTAAATCAGGACAAGTAGGAAAGATGTAAGGCACAAAGAAGTAACCATGCACAGGCCTCCTCTAGATCAAGCCTGTAAGCCTCTCCTCCTTCACCCTATTTGGCTAACTCTTCTAGCTAAACTTGAGGATAGGACATTACTTTTGTTATCTTTTCTTAACTGAAGTTAAGAGTTCTGCTCACACCCATTAGTCTGGGTGCACCCATGTACAGTGGATGATGTAGTAAAGGTCACTGTCACACTTTCTAAAGAGGGCACTAGATCTCATTGCAGATGCTTGTGAGCCGCCATGTGGTTGCTGGGAATTGAACTCAGGACCTATGGAAGAGCAGGCAATGCTCTTAAACACTGAGCCATCTCTCCAACCCCACTGTCACACTTTCATGTTTCATATATGTCACACGTCTCTGCTCCTGTTCAAGCATCAGAAGAGCAATTCTTCCTTTCTAGTGGATTTATTTTTCTCAACAGTTTATAAATGTAACAAGAACATATCTTAAATTTGCTCTTCTTACAGAGCAAAACCCTTCAAGAGTTGCCTGCATATAATCTCAAGTTTCTCTTCCCCTATTTTTTTCTAGAAGCCCATTACGACCAACTTTTGACCCCGGCAGACTGGGAAACTGTCCATTGTGTGCTAACTCAATGGATACCTGTCAGGACTCATGACATCACCAGCATCTGCCTGGCTGAAGGTTTTGCCATGTGTGTAACTTGCACATAACTTAATTTGCATTTTTGTTCAATGATTCCCTACCTACTAGCTGCTCTTTCTCACTCTTCTTGGTTGTTTATCTTTTTTCTTTTTTGGTTTTTCGAGACAGGGTTTCTGTGTGTAACAGCTCTGGTTGTCTTGAAACTCACTCTGTAGACCAGGCTGGCCTGGAACTCACAGAGCTCCACCTGCCTCTGTCTTCCGACGTACGCTGCCAGCGCTCTGCTCCTTTGTCTTTTTTCTATATTGCCTTGGGGAGCTCAACCTTTGCCCTTTTATGCCTGTAATTTGACTGTGAATTTTCTACCTTTAGGCTAATTATCCCAAGTCCAGATTTATGTAGCATTCTATGTGGTAACTCACTTGAAATGGTATTTAAATTTAGTCTAAAATTGAGAATCCTACTTCACTTCAACTGTCTTTGACAGAAAACAAGGAGTCATTCTGAACTCTTTTCCATTCTCCTTTCTCCAACCTAATGGGGCACTAAACTGAAACATCATGGATTACATCACACAACACTCGTTAAGGCTTTATTTCCTCAGCTTTTAACAGGAACAGAGCTAGTCTATCAAGTTACTAATAGGGACAAATGGATACACAGGAAGGCTCAACTCGTCTGTACACTGCACTAGTTTATAAAAGATCAACCACCTCCTCGGGAACTTTCTGGTGCTCCCTGATGTCATAGAATATCAACAGACAAGCACCTGTTCTTTCTTTTGCTACAATACTTTTTCTTCTTGCATCATACCTCTCATTTCCCAAGACCCAATGGAAATGATTTTTCTTAAAACAGGAAGCTTCCTATATCAGCATTGGTCATACCTAACACCAAACTTAACTTCTTGTCAATGAGTTCTTTGAGTATACTGTCTGGACGTCGCTTGCTTTGCTATTGCCATTATATAGAACAGCTCAGTACTGAAAATGTCTAAGTGGGTAAAAGAAAACCCAAAAAATAATTCACAGAATCAGTTATGAACAGAGTTACAACAGGTTTTTTTTGTTTCTTTTTTTTTTTTTTGATTAAATGACACAAAGTGGCATTTGAAAGAAAAGGCCAACAGATGGCAGAGGGCAAGTGGTGAATGAGGAAAAGGCAGCTTATTACTGTATATTTAATAACTCATTAACTGAAACTATATTTCTCAATCTATCTTGACACTAATAAGATATTTGTTTAATTAATGGTGACAACATATATAAAACCATAGTTACCTATTTTTTCTTCCAGCTCTTTTACCAATGAGAGTTGATCATTTTTTACAGAAGGCGATTTCTCTAAGGAATCCTAGATTTTATAGGGAAAAAACAAAACAAAAAACCCCTAAACCAGAATTCATTTAATTCCCCACAATAAAATTGTCATCATTTTAATCACAAGAAAATCTTTACCAAGAGAAACCATATGAATAGCGATTTGGTTATTTTTGTTTTCTATTGATAGGGCAGGTAATACTAGCTTTATTGTGTGTATGGCCTTTGCTAAAATAATACCAAAGTCAAGATGTATAATATGACACACACCAAATACATATGTAATAAAGAAATGACTATATAGTCATCACTTATCATAACTTCACAACACAATTTCTAAGAGAACTTGAAATGTTTAACTAAAACCAAATACCCTTATAGCTCATTTTCTTGATCAAAAATTCTTTAAAAAGAAAAACACTGTCTGTGTCCTGAGGGCAATTCTGACATTTCGTAGATCAGTCTTCTGATTACTAGTCACATGTGACCGAGATACACCACATCAAAGGGCTTAATTCATTTGCCAGAACTATCACCTGAGAGTAAATGCTAAAACTTCTGATTTCAGACAGTAAAAATGTTAATGCATATTATTTTCTACAACCTGTGACCAGAGCTAAGAATTTATTCAAATAAATAAAACTCAGAATAGCGGCACCTGCAGCAGTGTCAGCTCTGCTCTCACATCTTGTAGCTCAGACTCTCTCTGTTCCAGCAATAGCTTGAGGTTCTCGTGTTCTATTACAAGAGGCTTTTCATTGTGGTCTTCATTTTTGCTGTGTAATGTCTGAGATAATTCTTCAACTTGAGCTATAAGACTCTGATTTTCAAGGCTCGTTTTTTCATTAGCATTCTTCATTTCTAAAAGATCAAGTTGCAGGGCCTCTTTTGTTGATGTGGCTTCTTCTAATTCTTTCCTTAAGAGAATTTTCTCCTGCTCAGAGTCTC
Source organism: Ondatra zibethicus (assembly GCA_004026605.1). Classification (NCBI taxonomy): domain Eukaryota; kingdom Metazoa; phylum Chordata; class Mammalia; order Rodentia; family Cricetidae; genus Ondatra; species Ondatra zibethicus. The sequence goes on from PVIU01000128.1 coordinate 394,518, forward strand.
TAAGTAAAGCCCTAAGTTCTTCACACTGAGCTGCACTCTCTTCTTGAAGGCACTTAATCTTTCCTTCTAATTCTAACACTCGCTCATCATATCCACAGACCAAGTCATGTCTTTCTTCCTTTATTTTTGCTAAGGATTCACCCAGAGCTTGTAGAACTTTTACAACATCTTCCTCTTCATTCTCTTCTAAAATGTTTGGCCCCATTTGTTTAAGATAGTCAGATAACTGAGTTTTGACAAATGACTTCTGAACTTGTTCATTTTCAAATACTTTATTTAAGTTATCTCGCTCTTCAACCATTAACTGGAGTTTCTCTTCTAATTCAGCAACATGCTCTTTAATGGCAAAATCTTTTTGAGACTGAAGAGTTTCCAAATCTTTACTCAACTGGACCTTTTCAGAATGTAGTCTATTATTTTCCTCATAAAGAGACTTGATTTTAGATGACAATGCTTCTTGGTCTTCAGTCATAGTTTTTATTTGAGCCATAACACTTTGGTCATTTTGACTCTTTTCTCTTAATATTGCATCGAGTTTCCCTGTTAACTCATCTACTCTTTGTCTCAGTTCACTGTTGTGCTGGGTGGTTTGCTCTGCTGCTTCCTTGAGTTCTATGGTCAATCTCTGTTCCTTTTCCCATTTCTGATGGAGATTATCTATCTCTTCATGGCAAGTTTTCATTTTACTTACAAAATCATCTTTTTCTTCAGCAAGAGAACTTAGTTTTGCTTCTAATTCTTGTAACATGGTATCTTTTTGACCAAGACTGGCTAAGTACAGGCTATTGTCTGCCTTAAGGCTGTTTACAGTACTTTCAAGTTCAGGTACTAATTCTTGTTGAGATAACAACTTTTCATTTTCTCGTTGGAGGTGATTTACAGTTTCAAGGAGAGCATCTTTTTCATTAAAAGCAGTTCTCAGCTTCTGCTGAAGCTCATGAACATCAGATGCCTGCTGTTGCTTCATTGTTTCAAACTCTTGACTTATTTTTCCAGCAGATTCTCCGAGCTCTGTTTGTAAAATTTCCATCATCTCTCGTAAACTCTCATAATTTAGGATTGCTTCTTGCTTTTCATGTTGTAGGTTTTCACACTGTTCCTTAAGACCCTGTATTTCAAACATTAATGCTAATTTTTCTTTTTCTGAACCTGACATAAATGTCTCACTGAGTTCAGAGACTTCCTTCTGATGGAGTTCCTGAAGGCGCTGTATTTCTTTATTATGATGTTCCATAGCACAGCAAAGCTGTCTGTTTAAATCTTCTTGCTCATATTTTAATTTTTCTACTATACAGCCCTGTTCTTCTTTAGCCAGCAACAGTTCATTAATTTTAAACTCCAAGTCTTCTCGTTCATGGAAAAACTCATCTTTTATATGTTGGGCCTCCATTTCAAGTTTTAACTTGAGATTATTCATGTAAGTCACCTCATCTTTTAAGATACTATGTTGAGATTCCAGTTCTCTTAAAGAATCTTCCAACTGTCTGACTTTATCATATACTGTTTGTTCTGCAAAAGGATCTTCTTGTAAGGGCACAGAGCAATTTTGGTTCTCCTGGCTTGCATCTGAGGTGCCATCATTTACGTTTTCTGATTCATGTTGGTATTTCTCCTGATTGCTCTCAGTTCCCTCACATTCTTGCACTCTGCTATCTTTCAGCTTATTTATTTCCGCTTCATGTTCTTTAGCTGATGCTTCCATTTGAGATATCAGCTCATTAACTTCTTCTTTGTGTGCAGCTCTCAGCTGCAAAATCTCTTCTTGAAAAGTATTAATATCTTTTTGGTAGTGCTGAGTGTTCTCCTCAATGACTTTTTGGAGATGAATAATCTCTTGCTTCTTTTCATCACTGGTAGCTTCTAACTGCTTTTGTAGACAGAAAATCTGTTCCTCAAATCCTGCTGTAAGGTTCTGAATCTCTTCTTGCAGTTGTTTAACATTATCTTCAGAGTCACTCTGAGATTTAAGCTGTTCTAAAAGCTCTAATTGTTTATTTACTGCTTCCTCCAGTTCTTTTTGTAAGCTGGCTTTGTCTTTACTGTGCTCTGAGCGTGCTGCTGTCAATTCATTCTTCAAACTTTCTATTTCATTTACATTATTTCTATGTGACTGCTCAAACTCTTTGTGTGTATCTTCCAGTTTAGTTACCGAGTCCTAATACAAAAAATAAGCACAAATAAGTCATGAAAGGTGAAAGTAATCTCTGTCTTCATGAAAGGGTTAACTAGATGGGAAAAGAGATGAACAGAATATACCTAGAGAAATGTGATACTCAGATTTCAAGAATTTTGCCTTACTTAAGTAGAACTACTATCATCAACATAAAATCTATTACTTAAAATAATAACTAACAACTAGGAAACCTCTGTACTTGATTATCTTTTTAAAGGTAATACATTATTTAAGTTAAAAGGCTTCAATTTAAAGCTCCTGACCAGATTAATAAGAGACATTTTAGAGAAAATAAGCTTAAACTTTACAGACAAGAAAGTAAAAATATGCTACTAAATATCCTAAAACTGAACAGATAATAGTATTTACAGTTGGGGAAAACCTCAAAATCTTATTTAAGACTTTTATTAAAGAATGATATGGCTATAAGAAAGATTAAATGGTGGAAAAAGTAAAATGTTAATCTATCTCTGCATAACTGCATGCTTTTAGTGTTGTTAGGTGAACTGGGACTTGAATCCAGGGCCTCAACATCTAGGCAAAACCTCTACTACTGGGCTATATCCCTACACCTCTTTTCATTTTTTGACACAGGGTCTTTATTTTTGTTTCCTTGTTTTTCAAGACAAGGTTTCTCTGTAGCTTTGGAGCCTGTCCTTGAACTCCCTCTATAGACCAGGTTGGCCTCAAACTCACAAAGATCTGCCTGTCTCTGCCTCCCGGGTGCTGGCATTAAAGGTGTTCACCACCATTGCCCGGCTGCACAGGATCTTACAAAGCTGTTCAAGCCTTGCACTCAGACTGTAGCCGACTGGCCCTGAACTTGTGACCCTCACACCTTTAGCCTCCTGAGCAGCTGGGATTTTGGGCCTGTGCTTTCAGAGCTGACTTTTTCATTTGTGATAAAGAGGTAAGACTGGATTAGGTACACTTTAAAAACACTAAATTATTTATTGTGTGTCAATGATGTGGGTGTGCACGTGCCATGGCACCTGTGTGGAAGTTACAGATAACTGTAGGAGTCAGTTTTCTCTTTCCATCATGTAGATTGAGGGCAGGTCACCAAGCTTGGAGGCAAGGACCTCTATCTGCAGACCCATCTTGCTGGCTCATTTTATTAGAGACAATGCCTTGCTAAGTGTCTCAGGCTGCACTTGACCTTGACTGACATCTTGCCTAAGCCAAGTGCTGATCTGCGTCCCCACACTTGGCTGGATTACATGCTTAAGATACCATTCAGCTATAAAATGCATGAATATTCAGTTTAAGTTAACAAAAAACAAAAGTAAAGACAAACAAACAAATAAAACCCAACATTAAATATCTTACCTCAAGCTCTTGCTTCATTCTCATGTTTTCCTTTTTCAGACACAGACACTGTTGTTCTGTCTCTGCTTTTTCCAGAAGAAGAGTATCCAGGCGCTCAGTGAGTACCTGTTTTTGGAATGACATGATTTGTTTGCCCAAGGCTAAAAAAATAGTGTCTTGCTCTCTGTTCCCCTAGACCCAACCTAGTCTTAACCCCAGCTGTGCAGCAGAACACCTCTGGCGGCTTTCACTGCCCCCCACTCCTGTGGATCCCACTTCTAACCTTCTTCCCCCCACCTGTTGCTCTGTCCCAGACCCCAACCCCAGCAGGCATCCTTTGCTAACCCAGGGGAAGCTCCTCTCAGGGCAGCAAGTAGGCCTAGGACTGAGCTACACCTTTCCTGCTTCTCCTGAGACTCCCCCTCCCCTAGTCACATTCCCAGCTCTGTAGCAGGAAACCTGCTGAGGTCTCCCTTTCCTCTGGGATCCAAGCCCAAAGGATCACAAAGACCTTCTCCTCCAACCTTCTTTCCCCAGTTCATCCCAGAACCCTAGCCTCCAATACCAACAGGCATTCCCTGTGAACACATCCGCTAAGCAGGTAGATAGCATTAACAGTAAAAATGGCCATCCTACCCAGAAACACTCTATAGACTCAATAAAATCCCCATCAAAATTCCAAAACAACTCTTTACAGATCTTGAAAGAACAATACTCAACTTCATGTGGAGAAATAATAAAAACAAGATAGCTAATACAATACTGAACAATAAAGGAACTGCTGGAGGTCTCACCATTCCTGATTTCACATTGTACTACAAATCTACAGTCATGAAAGCAGCATGGTACTGGCATAAAAACAGACAAATTGATCAATGGAATAGAATCGAAGATCCAGACATAAAGTCACATGCCTATGGTACCCGGTTTTTGATAAAGAAGCCAGAAATACACACTGGGAAAAAAAAGAAAGCATTTCCAACAAATGGTGCTGGTCAAACTAGATGACTGCATGTAGAAGAATACAAATAGATCTACATCCATCACCCAGCACAAAATTCAAGTTCAAGTGGATCAAAGACCTCAACATAAAACCAGATACATGACCTTTTTGTCTACGAGGTCCTTGGAGCCAGGCAAGAGGTGCCTGCTCCTATGCTGAGAGGATCCAGACAGGAAGAGATGGGCAAGCGCCAATGCAAGAATTCTTCCAACAACCAGAAAAGCAACATGATAACACCAGAATCCAGCAAACATGAAACAGGAAGACTTGAACACCCTAACCAAGAAGAAGTAGAAGAAATCGACTTTAAATGTAACCTTAAGAGAATAATCGAGACCCTTAAACAGGAAGTGAAAAACTTCTTTAAAGAAATGGAAAAGAAGACAAACAAAAAGTTAGAAGAAATGAATAAATCCCTCAAAGATACCCAAGAAAACCAAGAAAAAGCAATCAAACAGGTAAAGGAAACAGTTCAAGACTTGAAAACCAAAATGGAGGTAATGAAAACACAAATCGAGAGGTGGCTAGATATGGAAAATCTGGGTAAACGAACAGGAATTACAGAGACAAGTATAACCAACAGAATACAAGAGATAGAAGAAAGAATCGCAGGCGCTGAGGATACTATAGAGGAAATAGACTCATTGATCAAAGAAAAAAGCAAATCCAACAAATTCTTAACTCAAAACATCCAGGAAATCTGGGATACCATGAAAAGACCAAACCTAAGAATAATAGAGGTAGAAGAAGGCCCAGAAAATATATTCAACAAAATTATAGAAGAAAACTTTCCCAACCTAAAGAAGGATATTCCCATGAAGGTACAAGAGGCTTACAGAACACCAAATAGACTGAATCTAAAAACATCCCCTCGCTATATAATAATCAAAATACAAAACATACAGAATAAAGAAAGAATACTGAGAGCTGCAAAGGAAAAAGGTCAAGTAACATATAAAGGTAAACCTATCAGAATTACACCTGACTTCTCTATGGAAACCATGAAAGCCAGAAGGTCTTAGATAGATGTGCTGCAGACACTAAGAGACCATGGATGCAAGCCCAGACTACTATACCCAGCAAAGCTTTCTTTCACCATCGATGGAGAAAACAAGATATTCCATGACAAAAACAGATTTAAACAATACGTATCCACAAACCCAGCCTTACAGAATGTACTAGAAGGAAAACCTCAACCCAAGGAAGCCAATAACACCCTTCCGGAGGTATTACCATCCCTGACTTCAAACCCTATTACAGAGCCACAGTAATGAAAACAGCATAGTATTGGCATAAAAAGAGACATCGACCAATGGAATAGAATTGAAGACCCAGTTATTAATCCACAAACCTATGAACATCTTATTTTTGACAAAGAGGCTAAAATTATACAATGGAAGAAAGAAAGCATCTTTAACAAATGGTGCTGGCATAACTGGATGTCAACCTGTAGAAGAATGAAAATAGATCCATATCTATCACTATGCACAAAACTCAAGTCCAAATGGATTAAAGACCTCAATATAAATCCAAGCACACTGAACCTGATAGAAGAGATAGTGGGAAGTAGCCTGCAATACATGGGCACAGGAGACCATTTCCTATGTATCACCCCAGTAGCACAGACAATAAGAGCAACAATAAATAAATGGGACCTCCTAAAACTGAGAAGCTTCTGTAAAGCAAAGTACACTGTCATTAAGACAAAAAGGCAACCAACTGAATGGGAGATCTTCACCAATCCCACATGAGACAAAGGCCTGATCTCTAAAATATATAAAGAATTCAAGAAATTAGACATTAAAATTCTAAATAACCCAATTTAAAAAATGGGGGTACTGAACTGAACAGAGAATTCTCAACAGAAGAATTTCAAATGGCCTAAAGATACTTAAGGACATGTTCAACTTTCGTAGCTATCAGGGAAATGCAAATCAAAACTTTGAGATACCATCTTACACCTGTCAGAATGGTTAAAATCAAAAACACCAATGATAACCTATGCTGGAGAGGTTGTGGACTAAGGGGAACACTCATCCATTTCTGGTGGGAATGCAAAGTTGTACAACCACTTTGAAAATCAGTATGGTGGTTTCTCAGAAAATTGGGAATCAACTTTTCTCAGGGTCCAGCAATACCACTCTTGGGAATATACCCCAGAGTTGCCCAATCATACTACAAAAGCATTTGTTCAACTATGTTCATAGCAGCATTATTTGTAATAGCCAGAATCTGGAAACAACCTAGATGCCCCTCAATGGAAGAATGGATAAAGAAAGTATGGCACATCTACACATTAGAGTACCACTCAGCGGTAAAAAACAATGACATCTTGAATTTTGCATGCAAATGGATGGAAATAGAAAACACTATCCTGAGTGATATAACCCAGACCCAAAATGATGAATATGGTATGTACTCACTCATTAGTGGATTCTAGCCATAAACAAAGGACATTGAGCCTATAGTTCACGATCCTAGAGAACCTAAATAATAAGGTGAACCCAAACAAAAACATATATAGATCCTCCTGGAAAATGGAAGCAGACAAGATCACCAGGCAAAAGTTGGGAGCATGGGGGTGGGGGTGGGGTGGAGGAAGGGAAGAGGGAAAGAGAGAAGGGAGAAGGGGAGGGTTGGGGAGCTTGGGGGAGTGGGATGGTTGAGATATAGGAAGGAAAGATATGGGAGCAGGGAAGAAGATATCTTAATTAAGGGAGGCATTGTGGGGTTGGCAAGAGGCTTGACTCTAGAGGGGGTCTCAGATGTCCACAGGGATGTCCCCAGCTAGAACCCTGGGCAGTGGAGGAGAGGGTGCCTGAACTGGCCTTGTCCTGTAGTCAGACTGATGACTATCTTGAATATCACCATAGAACCTTCGTCCGGCGATAGATGGTGATAGAGACAGAGTCCCACATGGGAGCACTGGACTGAGCTCCCAAGGTCCAGTTGAAGAGCAGAAGGAGGGAAAATGTGACCAAGGAAGTTAGGACCGTGAGGGGCTGGTCCACCCACTGAGACAGTGTGCCTGATCTAATGGGAGCGCACCAAAGCCAGCTGGACTGGGACTGAATGAGCATGGGATCAAATTGAAGCCTCTGAATGTGGCTGACAATTGGAGCAGACTGAGAAGACAATGATAACGGCAGTGGGATTTGTCTCTTCTGCATGTACTGGCTTTTTGGAATCCTAGTCTATTTGGATGCACATCTTCCTAGGCCTGGATGGAGGGGGGAGGGCCTTGGACTTCCCACAGGGCAGGGTACCCTGCCTTCTCTTAGGATTGGAGGGGGAGGAGAGGAGGGGGAATGGGGGAGCAGAGGGAAGCGGGTGGAGGGGAGGAAGTGGAAATTTTGATTCCTATTATTAATAAAGTAAAAAAAAAAAAACCAGATACACTGAACCTGATAGAAGTGGGAAATAGTCTTGAACCTATTGACACAGGAGACAATTTCCTGATCAGAACACTTATAGCACAGGCACTAAGACCAACAATTAATAAATGGGACCTCAGGAAATCAAAAAGCACCTGTAGGGCAAAGGACATTGTCAATAGGACAAAACAGCAGTCTACAGAATGGGAAAAGATCTTCACCAACTCCACATCCAATTGAGGACTAATGTCCAAAATATATAAAGAACTCAAGAACCTAGATATCAAGAAAACAAATAATCTAATTTAAAATGGGGTATAAATCTAAACAGATCTCAACAGAGGAATCTAAATGACTGTGAAACACTTAAAGAAATATCCAACATCCTTAGCCATCAGGGAAATGCAAATCAAAAAGACTCAGAGTCCATGTTACACCTGTCAGAATGGCTAAGATCAATAACACAAGTGACAGCTCATGCTGGCGAGGATGTGCAACAAGGGGAACACTTTCCATTGCTGGTGGGAGTACAAACTTGTACAGCCACATGGAAATCAATATGGCAGTTCCTTAGAAAATTGGGAACTGATCTACCTCAAGACCCAGCTATACCCCTCATGGGCATATACCCAAAGGATGATCAATCATACCGCAAGAATACTTATTCAGTTATGTCCATTATGGCTTTATTCATAATATGCAGAAATTGGAAACAACTGAGATGTCCCTAAACCGAAGAATGGATAAAGAAAATGTGATACATTTACACAATGGAGTATTACCCAGCAGTTAAAAAAAATGACATCATGAAATTTGCAGGCCAATGGAAGGAACTAGAAGAAAAATCCTGAGATAACCCATTCAGAAAGATAAATATGGTAAGTATTCACTTGTACGTGTATATTAGCCATGAAGTAAATAAGAACCAAGCTAAAATCTGTAGACACAGAAAGGTTAGGTAAAGAGAAGGGTCTAAGGGAAACACATGGATCTCCCTGGGAGGGGGAAATAGAATAGATTTTCAGGCAGACTGGGCAGAGGTGGGGACAGGAGCAGACAGGAGCCCCCATGGGAGTTGGGGAGCTAGGTTAGGAGGGGGAGTTGGGGTGGAATGAGTGTAGGGAGAGACAGCTGCAATTCTGGGGCATTTGGGGGATGGTGTGGAATTGTAGTGCAGAAGAAACTTCCTGGAATTTATGAAGGTGATCCTCATGAGGACTCCTAGGAATGGGGGATATGGAAGCTCAACTGGCCATCTCTGGTAGCCAGGCGAGGTTTCCAGGGTGGGACTGGACTGTGTTCAATTGAACTATTAGCCAAGGGGTCCCATGGAAATCCCTAAACAACCTAGGCTATTGCTAAGACAAAGGGTTGTTCTCCACAAACTGATAGTGGGGCCCATTGCGGAGGACAAAACCCACACAACTCATTGAACATGGAGAAGTCAAGCTGGTGCCCACATGTTCTAGGAGTGCATCATGTTCTAGTCTCTGGTACAGGAAGGTACTCTGTAAGCTAGGAAAGAGAAACCTGGACACCAACTCAGCCACAAGCCTTTGACCTACAGTCTGTGATCCCTACAAAATATGCTAGGGTGATGGTGGACAGAACTTGTGGGAGTAGCCATCTGATGTCTGGTTTGACTTAAGGCCACTCCACAAGCAGGAAACCACATCCAACACTTGTTGGGTAAGCAAGAACCAGAGACTAGCTACCTAGGATAAAACCAAACACTACTGGTTTAAAAAAAAAAAACAAACCAAACAAGCAATAAAATGGTTCCTAATGATATTCTGCTATACTTCATAGATCACTGCCTTATCCAGTCATCATTAAAGAGGCTTCCGGCAGCAGCAGATGGGAACAGATACAGAGACCCAGAGGCAGACATTACGCAGAGAAAGTATCTAAATGGGAAATTTCCGTTAAGTCCCTCCCGTCAGAGCTCAGGGAGTCCTGTGGAGGAGGGGATGGAGGGGATGGAGGGAATCGACTAAGCAAGGTGCATGAGCACGCAGAGACTGAAGCAGCAAGCACAGCCTACATGGGTCCGCACCAGTCCTTTGAGGATATACTATAGCTACTGGCTTAGTATTGTTATTGGACTCCTGACTCTGAGCACAAGTGCTACTCCTTCCCTCCTGTTGGGCTGCTGTTTCCAACTATGAGAAGACTGTTTTGCTTTCTCTTACTATATTTTATTTTGTCGTATTTCATTGTTACTTCTTGAAACCTATTCTTTCCTAATGAAAGACAGAAAGGGAGTGGATCTAGAGGGGAAGGGGTGTGTGAGTGACAACTGGGAGGAGTGGAGGGAGAGGAAATTATTGTATGAGAAAAGAATCTATTTCAATAAAAGAAAAAACAACAAAAACAGAAACAAGCCTTGATCCTCTACAACTGTGACAGATAAATCTATGGTTTATGAACAACAACAGCAACAACAAAATAATGCCTGGACCACATGTATAATTATCTCCATACCCAAGCTATGTTAAATGGAAATGCAAGATTCAAAAAGGTAGAAACATTAAAACAAAGGAAAAAAGATGTCAGGGACCTAAGACTTCAACAGACTTTTGGAAAACAAAGTGACGGAAGATAAACTAAGAGAGATAACACTCTAAAAGGATTTATGTAGGGAGGTGTACATTAGAAACTGGAAGTCTTGAGACAGGAGATCGTAGAAACTGGCCATAGCAGGCGCTAAGGGCACAGCTCAGTTAGTAGAGTTCTCTTGCCTACCATGAGTGAAGCCTGGGTTTCATTTCCAGCATTGTAGAAACAAACGAACAAGCCAAACATCTAACAAATTAGGAGTAACAGGTAGTATCAAGGGAAGTGTAATGTGTGGGTCTTACATGATTGAGAACTGGAGGCTATGCAGGCTGAGGGACTAAGAGGACACACTGTTCTTGCACAGGACCTGAGTTCTGCACCCCAGCCCTAAACTCCAGCTCCAAGGGATCTAACGCACTCATTTGGCCTCTCTGGGCACTTGCATTCACACACACATGCACACATACACATCTACACATAATTAAAAAAATCTTTAAAAACATTGAGGATTACACTGCACATTGTGGTTCATACTATAAACCAGTGGTTCTCAACCTTCCTGATGCTGTGACCCTTTAAAACAGTTCCTCACATTGTAGTGATCCCCAACCATAAAACTGTTTCTGTTGCTATTTCACAACTGTAATTTTGCTGTTATTAACCTTAATGTAAATATCTGATATGCAAGATATCTGATATTCAAACCTTCTGAAAGGGTCCTTCAACTTCCAAAGGGGCCGAGACCCACAGGTTGAGAACTACTGCTATAGTGACACACACTCTCTCTCAGACAAATAGGAGACTGGCTGACAGTCTGAAGAGAGTATAATTAAAAGAACAGGCAAGAAATAATCTTGTTTCTTCTCTTAAAAGACAGACTGACAACACAGGTACGATGGCAGAAGTCCTTAATCCTAGCCCTTGCTGTGCACAGGCAGGTGGATTTCTGAGTCTGAGGCCAGCCTGATGTATAGAGTGAGTGCCAGGACAGCCAGGGCTGCACAGAGAAACCCTGTCTTGAAAACCTCTTTAGACAGATTTATCTTCTTTAGAAAATCTGTGGGATGGCAAGTCAATGAAATGGAAACCAGATCAATAAGTCAAGTCAGTTCTTTTTTTTTTTTTTTTTCTTTTAATTGGTTTTTCGAGACAGGGTTTCTCTGTAGCTTTGAAGCCTGTCCTGGAACTAGCTCTTGTAGACCAGGCCTCGAACTCACAGAGATCTCCCTGCCTCTGCCTCCTGAGTGCTGGAATGGATAAAAATTCCTAGAAAAACACAACTTTACCTACTTAAGAAACGTTATGAAACAGAATACTGCTTATTAATGAAAACTGTAGAATAATGAAAATAGAAGGCATGAACATAAGTTTTCAAGGAACAGAGAATTATCTCAGTTTCACATGAACTTGTCCAGACAAAAAGCAAAAAATAATTTCTAAGATAGTCTACAAAATCAGCATAATGCAAAAACAACTGACGTAATTTATGGAAAGAGCAAATCAAAGATCCATTTTACTACAAATCCTTATGCTTCTAATCAGGATTACATCTACTTTCAAAACTGTGACAGGAATATCTCTTGAGGCAGGAGTTCAAGGCTGGCCTAGGCAAAAAGGTGAGCTCCCATTCAGCACACATCCCCTCCAATATATATAAGAAAAGGATTGTAATTGCCAAACATAAATTTCAATATTGTAATGGAAAAATAAAAGTCAAAGTTATTTCTAGACAAAGTGAATCATAGCTTATGAAAGATTAAAAAAATCTTTTATAGATTTTATGAGCATTTACAGGACAAACAAACAGGACCTATAGGTAGGTAATCAGGACCTACTGAATGTCACAGAAGTAGCTACATATAAGATTAATATGCAAAGCAGTTCTATTTTAGATATTTGCAGCAAGCATTTAAAAAACACAAATCAAGAGACCCAGCTTAACTCTTTGCCACTGACATTCTCAGCCTTTCCTTCTAACCCATCTCCATTCCTTTGTGTCCCCAGACAAACTTTGTATCAGGGACCCCAGTGGCCACACTAGGCTGCGAATCAGGGAGTTGTTTCTCATTATTCTTCTGGTCTTCCATTACCCTCTGTCAAGACTTACTTAATTCTGAGTACTGTAGCAGTCTGCTTGCAGAAGCCCTGCCTACGACCCCAACTCCATTCGTTGGGGACTCTACCTCTTGGTGGGGACCCAGGGTCCCATTAACCCTTTATCTCTGTCTCTCCAGACACCTTTGTACTCTCTACCAGAGACACCAGAGCTACACTTGCCTAGGATCCAGAGACGGCAACAGCAACCAAAGAATGGAGCAACCACTAAGACCAGATATCAACACCAAGAAAAATCTCAAACCTCACTTGAATGAAATAATAAAAACAGTTCAAGACATGGAAGTAGAAACAGAATCACTAGAAGAAAACCCAAGCCGAAATAAAACTGGAAATGAAAATTTTAGGATGTCAAACCCCTCAGAGCTAAGCCTCAATGGCATACAAAAGGAGCTGTTAATCCAGTAAGGAAGTTAGACTAAGAAACCTAGCAAATGGGTGTGCAGGATAAGGAAGCAGTGCTAGCATTTACAGGATCACTGTCAAAGCCCAGACCGAGACGACAGCCAGAGCAATTCCTCGCGGGAGACAGAAGGCTTCAGGACGCAGGCGTGCCACGCAAATGTAAGCGATATCCTGGAGCAGCAACAGGTCTGTGGTGACTGTTCCAGGTAGAGGATAAAGGAAACAGGAAACGACTCTAAAGTTAAATGGTGCCAAATCTGGTGACGACACTGACCCACCAAGAAATGGGGATCTGGCAGGTTGAGTTGACATAACAAGTTAAATGTTTCAAGATCTCCCCCCACCCCAACACACACACACACACACACACACACACACACACACACTGCAGGCATCTGGAAGGGCAGCTATTAAACCTGGGTCAGTAGTCATTACTCAGTGGTATGGATCTATTTGCACATCATTGAAGTGCTACATGTTTCCTGAGGAGGTCAGAGCAGGAAGATATGGAAGCAATAAGCATAGTGACGGAGGGCTATTGACTTTTTGACTGAAATGAGTCAACAGCCCTCTCTACCTCTCTCCCCTTCATCAGGAGCTAAAGAACTAAAAAGCTAAACCAAGGTCAACAAGGAAGTGAATGAACAAAAAGGAAGATGTTTCTAGCAGGCAGACAATCCTCAGGGAGCCTTCCCCTCCCTGCCCCCTTGTGGTTTTTTTTTTTCCTTGTTGTTTTTGTTTTTCGTTTTTGTTTTTTTTCGTTACAGGGTTTCTCTATAGCTTTGGAGCCCAGGCTGGCCTTGAACTCAAAGAGATCTACCCTGCCTCTGCCTCCTGAGTGCTGGGATTAAAGGCATCCTCAAGGAACTTTTTATCTATTACTAGACATTTTCTATAAGCAATCAAAAACTGTTTTATTACCTTAATAATATCATCAGTTCCTCCATCAACAGATTTTGATTTGAGTTCTTCAATTTCTTTGTCTAGTTCTAAATAAAAAAGATTCAAAAATTAAGAAATATAATTACTACTAAATTGACAATGACATTCTAAGAAGAATCCCAAGCCTATAATTAGAATATATTTAAGAAGTCAATACTTGGAGGATTATTAACTCTATCCAAATAATAGTATTGCTTTCTTCTTTTTCTCTATTAATATGAAAATATTTATTTGAAAGAGTATGGTCTAAGTATCCACCACGCTGCTTTAGTGCACATGAATGATTCTGTTTCATCTGAAACTGCATTCACTTCTTCCCTTCCTGTCTTTTCTTATTCATCCACATGTATATGGGGGTCTTGCTATGTTGTCCAGGCAGGCCTTGAAGTCCTGGGCTCAACTGATGCTTCTGCCTTTACCTCTGGAAGCAGGGACCAGGTATGTATACCACTTTGATTAACTACCCTGATAATTTTCCAGCATGTCTAGACATTCTATTATTTTTGCTATTAATATTTTTTGTATAATCTTAAAGCAAGAATTAAATCTATCAAACGTGTATATTGATCTGTGTATTTCATCAATACACCTCCAGTTCCGAAGCTTAGGTCATGTTCTCAAATAGCTTACTTTCTTGATTACAAACTGCTCCAATTTCTAAACATAAATTTGGTCTGTTCTGGTTAGAAAAGAAACCTTGGCAGTTAAAAATTTTAATAATTTTTTTAAATTAGTATGAACTTGAATTCATAGTAACAAATTAATCAGTCATACTAAAAAAGGTCACTAATATCATTTGCCTTTCGGAATTAAAAAAATAAAAGCCATCAAATAGGAAGTCAAGCAACTTCAGCATACACTTCAAATTTCCATGAAAGTCTTGGGGGTTACACTTCAACATTTCAACTGAAAAACATAGTTTCGAAGAATTTACAATTAATGTGAAGTAAAAAGGGTTTCATTTTACAATTAAAAATAATCCTCTCAGGCTGGAGAGATGGCTCAGTGGTTAAGAGCACCGGCTCCCCTTCCAGAAGTCCTGAGTTCAATTTCTGGCAACCACATGGTGGCTCAGTCATTTATAGTTAAAGCTAATGCCCTCTTCTGGCGTGCAGGCATAAATGCAGATGAAGCACTCATACATAAAATGAACAAATTAAAAAGATTATAACCCTCTCTCTCTCCTTATTTATTCAAAGGTAACTGTAAGGCAGGGCATACTGGTGTAATGAAAAAACCATGTAATTTCAAACTCATTACCTGTACACCTTGCTTTGGCTTTCTGTAGTAGCATCATTTGCTTCTTGGCAAACTTGATGAGATCTTCTCTTGCCAATGTTTCCAGCTGAAAGATATTGTTATATTATTGACTTTTATAACCCATGCTCCCAGTATGTCCCCCAAAAGAAACCCAATGTCTGCCTAAAAACAAAACCACTCTCAACATTCAAGCCAATCATAATTTTAAAATTAACAAATATAACTTCAACAACTTTAATCGATCAGATGAATCAAAAAGCAAACAAAACCCCAGCCTAAAACTCTCTCTCTCTTTTTTTTTTTTTTTTTTTTGGTTTTTCGAGACAGGGTTTCTCTGTAGCTTTAGAGCTGAGCCTGTCCTGGAACTAACTCTTTGTAAACCAGGCTGGCCTCGAACTCACAGAGATCCACCTGCTTCTGCCTCCGAGTGCTGGGATTAAAGGCATGCGCCACCACTGCCTGGTTAAAGTAATTTGTTGTTGTTGTTGTTTTTGGTTTTCTGAGGCAGGGTTTCTCTGTGTTGCTTTGAAACCTGTCCTGGAACTAGTTCTTGTAGACCAGGCTGGCCTTGAACTCACAGAGATCCACCTGCCTCTACCTCCGGAGTGCTGGGATTTAAGGTGTGCGCCACCGCCTCCCGGCGCAACATAAAACTCTTAAAGATACATTAAATTAGTCCTCCAAGTGTCCAAGTGGGGGTTGAACCTAAAAGGTTTTGGAGCTGTAAAATTCATTCTGTTGCAAGCTGAAAAGCCATCCACGTGCACATGAAAACAAACCTAACTATAGTCCACGTGGATCGGGTAACATTTAGGGTTTAACTAAAATATCAGGCTTTACTAATTCTGAAAATCACTTAATCCTTGTGCACTTAGTTTCCTCGTCTGCCGAATGAGAATAACGAGGTAATTGTTTCAGGAAGCTCAAATGAAAGAATTGAAAGCTTAGGCAAATGCCTGGAACTCACTATGCAAACGATACATTTTGGCCAAGAAAACCACTGTCTTTCAGAATCACTGAACATTAAACATTGCACAGGGCTCTAAGAAGGACCTTATTCAATCATCGTTTGACTATGGAACTGGAGCCAAGAGGATATAGCTTCTTGATTCTTCCCCTTATTTAATCCCCTCTTCATTGCATCACTGTGTAAACTTTCATAAAACAGTCAATAACTAGTCAAATGTCTGAAATATAGCAGGATCTCTCAGCATAGCGCCAACAAAGAGCAGGAAGTAAACAAACTGCTTGCCCATCAGGAAATTAAAAAAAAAAAGAACAGGAAATCAATGGGTGATTATAAATTAAAATGGAAATCTCTGAAGAAAGGTGACTTTTTTTAAAAGAAGAAATCCTTTTTCCCATGCCCAAGTTTTCCAATTCATTACCCTTCCGCGCTCCAGGGAACCTGACAGTACAGGGCTCTCCTCACCTTGGATTTCCCGGTCCCGGAGGGTGCCGCAGCCACCCCATCTTGAACAGGATCCTGCAAAACAAAATCGTCACAAGAGTTCATCCCAATTCCGGGAGCAACGCGCGGCCAAATGATCTTGGGGTGAGGAAGACCCTCCTCGGGAGCAAGAACCAGGGGCCATCGCCATGGCAAGCGCCAGACCGGGCTCTACGCCGAGCGCAGCGGCGGGGGCCGAGCCGCCGAGCGGGGACAGATGCTGGCCGTGCCCTCCCACTAACTCGAGTGGCGCAGAAGACCAGCAGGGCGGCGCGACCCCACCATTACCTCCATCGCAGCCACAGCGACCCGCGGTCACCGCCGCCTCTTTAGGAATCCTGGCTGCTACGGTCTCCGACGCGGCCGAGTGTGGGGTCAAAGGTCGTGCTTCGGGCTACGCCTCCCCGCGTCTCCAAGGCTACGTGGAGCGGCACTTCCGTTTCCTCCTTGGCATCTGAGAGGAAGTTCTCTGTGCGCAGGTACACTGGACCGAGCCTGCCGCGCAAAGAGCCTTAGCGAACCGCTCTGGGCCGAGTGATGGGTTTGAGTACACGTGTTCGTTTATCAGTTTCCTATTTTTTGTTGCTACAGGGTTTCTCCCTCTAGCTTTGGAGCCTGTCCTGGAACTCGCTCTGTAGACCAGGCTGGCCTCGAACTCACAGAGATCTGCCTGCTTCTGCTTCCAGAGTGCTGGGATTAAATCCACCGGCGGGGTGTTTCCTAAATTTTTAAGATGTGGTTTATAAGTTTAAGTATCCCAATTAGCAGGCATATGTGGAACAAATAGTTTATAGGGATGTAATTCTGTCAGTTGTTTAAAATTTGTTGTGTTGTGGATAATAATTAGGAATGTCTGGATCCAGTAATTTATCACAATTGCAAAATGCTGGCATGCTGACTTTTAAAAATTAATTTATTGGCTGAGATCATTTTTGTGCTTGTTAATATTGTCAATTTGAAAGGATCTAGAGTCATCTAGGAGATCAGCCTCTAGGTGTGTTTTTGAGTGATTTATTTAAATTAGATTCATTGAGAGAGGGAGACCCACAGTAAATGTCGGTGACAGCATTTTATGGGTTGGAGTCCAAGGCTGCATAAAAAGGAGGAAGCAAATGGAGAAACAGCATTCATCTGAAAGAAATCATCAGCGTCATAGTGTGGGAAATTAAGAGTGACTAGTGTCGACAGGCTCCTTCCCTTGTGATTCCTAATGAGAGCCGGCAGGGTACAGGGATCTATGGGTTCTGTCAGAGAGACCCACAGGCCTTCCCTTTCCTCGTGGTTTCTCACAAGGGGATGAAGGCAGGATACGGGAGAAATTGCAGAGAACTCTCTAGAGGAAGGCAAAGAAGAGGTGGCAGATATTCTAATAGATTTTTGTTGTTGTCGTGTAGAGTGGTCACAGGGCACCGCTAGGCTGATGTAGGCCTTAAAGAGAAAGTGCCTGATAGTTTCCTATAGTTAAGCCTGGCCTAAACATAAACTAGAGGATGTGACATGTGTCTCCACTGGGGAGTATCAGTCACAGTGTTGCATTTTTGTAGGTAAGAAGGGCATTCATCCATCAGGTTTTTCAGGATGTCTTCTTGCAGGTGTAGACATAACTAATTACAAGTACAGGCCTTTGAGCAGTTTGGGCCCCCTCCCGAGGATAGCCAGAGAGAATCTCAACCTACACACGGGTAAAGGGAGATATTTTTGTTGGCTTGATCCTCTTTAATCATGGGTTCTGGAAGCCATATGGCATGATGTTACAAAAATGTAAGGATGTCAGAGGTTTACCATTTCAAAATCAAGTTTCCTCCCTGATAATACTCTGAGGAGGGGAAATATCGTTGCCTCCCCTCAGTCCTCATTCTCAAGACACAGCACGACAAGCAACCGAGTCCTTCTCTCGCTTCTCTGAGCCTTCAGAAGCTGGTATTTTCTTCAGCTTTACAGCAGAATGAACGCCTTTTATTGGTCAATTATCATGGGCTATTTACATTCAATGAGAAGCTGGTTCCAGAGGTGCGATTATTCTCATAGACTCAAGCATTTTTGTCTCAAAGTCTCCTCCCAAGCTCCCTGTCTTGTGTCACACTGGTCTCCCTACACTATAACAAGGAGAAAGGAGAACATCAAAACAGCCCCACAGCCTGGTCTATAAGAGCTAGTTCTAGGACAGGCTCCAAAGCTACAGAGAAACCTGGTCTCATAAACAAAAAAAACAAACAAAACAAAACAAAAAAAAACCAGCCCCAAGGTAGAAATGTAATATACATTGTGCCCTTGTATATAGCTAAAAAGGAAACTATCTCCAAAAGAGGGTACTGTTTAACCCGTGATATAAAAGTGGCTATAGTACCCTGAGCTAGAACTGACCTGAATTTCTGTTCCCTGTGGATTAGCTTTCTCTGTGCCAGAAGGCACCATACAAGCTTCCAGAGATGGGAGGCAACCAACTATGACACCCATCTGTGATACCTGTGAACCACATCAGCCAGCATGACATGATAACCAGGGTGCAGTAGTGGCACATATACCTTGGACTTAATTGGACTAATTGGACCTAAGACCTGCTCAACCAGAGGGCAACCATGCTTGGTACTAGAAGCCAACTTAACTACTCAGTGCTAGTGAGGTTGGTTATTGGAGGAGAATTTATAACTACTCCTTTGCTAAACCAACATCATCCCTATCAACAATCTATAAACATTTGCCCTTATCCCTACAGAGAAGTGGAGTTCTCACCCCCATCAAGGCAACTTCTCTTTGCAACAGATGGAGACTACAGAAAACCACAATCAATCAATATGCAGAGTTATGGAGCTCAGTCCCAATGGTACATGTATAAAACACTCCCACATCTAAGGCTCAAGGGAGATTGAGGAAGAGGGAGTGGAAAGGTCGTAAGAGCCAGAGCATCAGGAAGTTTGCTGTGTGAGGTTGTGTCTCCTAGTAAGGTCAGAAGCTATGCCCATAAAGTCTCACCAACATGACTGCCCAAGAATGAACAAGAATGACACCAATGGCCATGCCAGAGTGGGCAGAGAAGAGCCCATGAAGCTTCAACCCCACATAAAGAACTACAGACAACTGGGGAAAGCTGTGAACAGGAGAGGTGGTCCTCCCCAGGGAAGAGCACACCAGTCCAGTTGGCCAGTGTCAAATAGTCAGCCCTGAAAGCATCCCTACAACTAACACGGACTGAAGAGGGTATATTTAGAAATATACATGCATATATGTATGTGTATATACATTATGCATGCAATAATAGTTAATGACATAGAAGCCATGCGTTTGATGGAGAGCGGGGAAGGTTCTATGGGAAGGGTTTGGAGGGAAGAAAGGGAAGGGAGAAATGTAATTATTACCCTCCCTTGCCAGGGAGACTAAATCTCTTCCAATTGAAAGTTATGTGAAACAATCTACAAGGGGGGAATTGGAGAGATGGGCTCAGTGGTTAAGAGCACAGTAGGTCCTCAGTTCAATTCCCAGCAACCACGTGGTGGCTCACAAACATCTGCAATGAGCTCTGGTGCCCTCTTCTGGCCTGTGGGCATATATGCAGACAGAACATTGTATACATAATAAATACGTCTTTAAAAAAAAAAAAAGCTCTACAAGGGATAACCAGTGACTCCAGACTTAAGAGTTGTGTGAATAAAGCACTTCCCACCTTCATTCTTAAAGCGAGCAAGGCGCGAGGTGACTTTTACAGTGAGCTTTAGCAAATACAAGCGCACCTGGCGGTTTGGTTTATCACCTTTGGTCCTCTCAGGCCTTTGCCTTTTCCGTAGAGATGATGTGCACGCGCCATGGCATTCCCTCGATGCCCTTGCTTTCAAGTGTGTTCACTCACGCTTTGTACAGGCCCTTCTAGAAGCGCACCCCGCGGGAAGACCATTCTGCGCTCCAGCCGTACTTCACTGTAAGTTCGCAGTTTTTTTTTTTTTAACACAGGCTCCTGGAATTATAATCTGAAGAACACTTACAAAAAGAAATACAAATGGCTAGTAAGCTCTTTTTTATTTTTGAGACAGGGTCTCACTATGTAGCTCTTGACTGTTCATGTGCAGACCAAGCGTGGCCTGGAACTCACAGATATCTACTTACTTGTGGCTTCCTCATGCTGGAATTAAAGGTGTGCGCAATAGCCAGCTAGAAAACATTTTCAAAAGTATTTGATGTCTCCCTACTCAGGAAACACAGATTCAAGCTACTTCAAGACTCCATCTCACTGCAGGCAGAATGGCTATGATCAGGAGAAGTGACAAGCACACTGCTGTGGATGTTCAGAAAGGGACACATTTATATACCTCTAGTGGGGATATATACTAGTATAGCCACTCTGAAATCAGTCTGGAGGGTTCTCAAAAAACTCTAAATGGATCTACATAATGTAACCCAGCAATACCACTCCTGGGAAATAATCAAAGGACCTCAGTCTTACTGTACAGCTTGCAAATCCTTGTTAATTGCTGCTTCAGTCACAATAGCTAGAAAACAGTGTTGTGCTGGTTTGAATGGAAATGGTCCCCATAGGTTCATAGGGACTGGCACTATTAAGAGATGTGGTCTTGTTGGAGTAAGCATGGCTTTGTTGAAGGACGTATGTCACTGGGGATGGGTCTCAGATGCTCAAGCCAAGTCCAGTGTCTCACTGTGTCTCACTTTCTTCCTGCTGTGTGCCTATCCAAGTGTAGAACTCTCTGCTACCTCTCCAGCACCACATCTGCCTGCACGCTGCCATGCTTCCCACCATGACAACAATGGACTGAACCCCTGAATTGTAAGCCAGCCTCAATTGAATGTTTTCCTTTATAAGAGTTGCCATAGTTATGGTGTCTCTTCACAGCAATAGAAACTGTAACTAAGACAAGTATCAAACTAGATTTCCATCAACTGTTGAAGAGATAAAGAAAATGTAGTACATTTACACAGTGGAATGTTACTTATATGTAAAGAAAAAATCCTCAAGTTTGCTGATAAATGGATGAAAAATAAAAAATATGTGCTAGAATGAGGCTTAGAAAGACAGTCTACACATGGTTCTATCTCATATGTGGCTCTTAGCTTTGAATCTTTTTTTCTTCATGTGTTTGGTGTAGGAATTCCTTCTGTTTGTGTGTTGCTTTCATTATTGGTTAATGAATAAAGAAACTGCCTCGGCCTAGTTGATAGGGTGGAACTTAGGCGGAGAAAACAGAACTGAATGCTGGGAGGAAGAAGGGCAGAATCAGAGAAGCCATGGATCCTCCTCCTGAGACAGATGCCGGTTAGTATCTTGCCGATAAGCCACAGCCACGTGGCGATACACAGACTAATAGAAATGGGTTAAATCAAGATGTGAGAGTTAGCCAATAAGAGGCTATAGATAATGGGCCAATAGTTGATTTAATTAATACAGTTTCTGTGTGATTATTTTGGGGCTAAGCTAGCTGGGTGGCTGGGATGAACAAGCAGCCCCTCTTTGTTACATGTGTTTAACTTGGAATACATGTAGAACCCAAGTAATTAGAAACAGGCTGTTGGGAGCATACCTATTAAGGGAAGGGAGATAATAAAATACAGTAAAATTAAGATAGAGATGGACTAGGGTAGTGGTTCTCAACCTTCCTAGTGCTGTGATCCTTAATACAGTTTCTCATGTCATAGTGACCCCCAACCAGAAAATTACTTTGTTGCCACTTCATAACTGTAATTTTGCTAGTGTTATGACTCATGATGATATGCTACCTCATGTGAAAGGGTCACTTACCCTAAAGGGGTCACCATGTACAGGTTGAGGACCGTTCACTAGGTCATGGAGAGGAGTGGAGGATGGAGAAGTGAGGGGTGAAAAAAGGCTTAACCAAAATGAATGGTGAATGAAAATCTATATGGAGACCTGTGATCTCACTACACAAGTAAAAAATATAATTAGGGGTATATTAGAAGACAAAGTGACATTAAAGAATATAACAAATACTCTGAAGTAAAGATTTCAGTGGTGGATGGGACCAGAGGGATGAAGAAAATGGGATAGAGGGTGTGGTGGTTTGAATAAGAAATGTCCCCCATAGGCTTCCATATTTGAGCACTTGATCCCCATTTGGTGACCGTGTTTGAGGAAATTATAAAAGGTGGAACCTTGCTGGGAGGTGTGTGTACCTAAGGGTGAACTTGGAGCATTTATGGCCTTGCTTCACTTCCTGCCTACTCTTTCTGCTTTATTTTTGCTGTTGAAAATCAAACTGTAAGTCAACATAAATTCTTTCATGAGCTGTTTTTAGTCAGAGTAGCTTCCCAGAGCTAGTGAAGAATCTACTGCCACCACTTCTGTAGACCAGCATAATTCTTTTAAATCTTATTGTTATCCCCACGGTTAAGTGAAGCTACCACCCCTTATCTAAGACTCCTCTCTTTAAAGAAAGTGGTGACTATTACAGAAAAGCACAACTGGACACAATGCAGAAATAAAGAAGTGGGTCATGAGGAACCACATCTACATCACAGATCCTGTGTCTATGGTCAGGTACCATTATGGAAGTGAGGTTGTGAAAGCTAGAATACCAGGAAGTTTGCTCTGAGACAGTTTCTTCTAGAAATGGCTATATAAACAAGATGGGAACAATGACAGTATTGATGGACATGTTAATGTAGAAGGGACACCCTAGACAAAGAACTACAGGCAAATAATGACTGCTTAGAGAAGGAGAATTAGCCTCTCCCAGGGTTGAGGCCCCTCATTCATTGTCTAACGCAGAGTGGTCAGCCCTGAAACCATATACACACAAAGAACAAAAATGTATTCTACAAAGTGTGTGTGTTGTCTGGGTGTAGGAGGATTTTTCTGTGCCACCAACTAGTTACCGAATAACCACATGGAGACTTCTTATTATGAAAGCTTAGCCGAAGGCTTAGGCTTGTTTCTAATTAGCTCTTATAACTCATATTAACTCATTTCTGTTTATTTACTTTCTGCCTCGTGGCTTTATTACCTTTACTCTGTACTACCCATGCTGTTTTTCTGCTTCCTCTATGTCTGGCCTGTGACTGCCCTTCTTCTTCCCAGAGTTCTCTCTGTCTGGCTCTCCTGCGAATACCTCCTGCCTAGCTAAAGCCTTTTAGTTTTTTTATTAAACCAATCAGAAGTTGGTAAAGACACATCTTCACAGTGTACAGAAAAATAATTCAACAACCATGGGGGGAGGATTAGATTTGGAGGGGAGGAGGGAGTCCTCAGCTTACCTGTTTCTCTGGTGTGCTCATCTTGTATGTTCACAGTGCATGCCTGCTGGTGTTGGAGGTGGGGTGATGGGATGTGTTGGGGAAGGAAGGTTGGGAGAAGATCTTTGTGGTCCATTGTTGATGGGTCAGAGAGGAAAGGGAGACTGCAGATTTTCGGCTCCAGGGCTGGAGATTGGACTGGGAGAACTGGATGTGGAGGAGGAGGAGAGGTGTGCACGCCCCCAAGCCTACTTGTTGCACTTACAGGAACAGCCCTGCACTAGAGGGTGCCTGCTGGGGTTGGAAGCTAGGACACAGAGAGGAGTGGGGGAGGAAGATTGGAAGGGAAAGATTGTGTTCATCCCCAAGATTACACTTTAATATGGAAGTCTCACAGCCTTTCAAATTCAGACATTTTGCAAGTTGATTCTTAAAAAAAAATCCAGTCTCCTTTAAAATCCAAATCCTCTGCAAGACTCCAAAAATCTTTTTTAAAAGTTTAAAGTCTCTCAACTGTGGACCCCTATAAAATCAAAAATAAATACTTTCTTACTTCAAGGGGGAAGAACCAGGGAACACTCACAAACTCAACAAAGCAAAACCAAATTGAAACAGTGTATAATACAATGGCCAGTGTCTGGAATCCACCATGAGGGCTTGGGTCAGGTCTCCAGCTGCAACTTTCCTTCCCCAACACATCCCATCACCCCAGCCTCTAAAACCAGCAGGCATTCACTCTGAACACACAAGCTGAGCAGGCCAGGAAAACAGCTGCACCAGCACACACTGCTTGTCTTCCAGGCTCTAGCTGGCTCCACTGCTGTTCTTCATGGTCAGCCCGTGGTTGGTCCTTCATCTCCAAAACAGCTAGGGCCATCTAGGCCCTACAACTGGGCTGCACTTTCACCAATACAATAAATGCTGATGTAAAGCATTCTCTCTCTCTCTCTCTCTCTCTCTCTCTCTCTCTCTCTCTCTCTCTCCTTCTCTCTCAGTGGGATTAAATTGTTTGCTGCTAGGTCTGATGACAGGAGATCCCTCCCTGGGAGACCTATATTTTCTAACAAAATTTTCTCTTATTTCTGTAAGGTCCTGTGTATCCAAACAACTCCCTTGGATTCATCTCTAGAACTCACATGGAGGAAGTAGATAATGGAAACCTCTACGTTATCCTCTCACTGCCACAAATGCACAATGGCACAGATGTGTGCACTCAAACACAGTTCAAACATTTTTTTTAAAGGCATGATACTTGTTAATTTATTTATACCTAAGCAGTCTCTAGGATTTACACATTGTTTCATTGGGGGATTATTAACAGAACATTTTTGTTTTGAAAAACCCTTGCTATCAGTACAATCAAAGGTAATGATGGTGAAATGTTTTATTTGATTGTACTGATGGATGAGATATTTTTTTGGTGTCCAATTTCTTGAGTTCTCTGTATATTTTGGAGATCAGCCCTCTGTCTGATGTGGAGTTAGTGAAGATCTTTTCCCATTCTGTAGGCTGTCGTTTTGTCTTGTTGACTGTGTCCTTTGCTTTACAGAAGCTTTTCAGTTTCAGGAGGTCCCATTTATTAATTGTTTCTCTCAGTGTTTGTGCTGCTGGGGTTCTATTTAGAAAGTGGTCTCCTGTGCCAATGCATTCAAATGTATTTCCCACTTTCTCTTCTATAAGGTTAAGTGTGGCTGGCTTTATGTTGAGGTCTTTGATCCATTTGGACTTGAGTTTTGTGCATGGTGATAGATATGGGTCTATTTTCATTCTTCCACATGTTGATATCCAGTTATGCCAGCACCACTTGTTAAATATGCTTTCTTTTTTCCATTTGATATTTTTTGCTTCTTTATCAAGTATCAGGTGTTTGAAGATGTGTGGATTGATATCCGGGTCTTCTATTCAGTTCTATTGGTCCTCCTGTCTGTTCTTAAGCCAGTACCAGGCTGTTTTCAGTACTGTAGCTCTGTAGTAGAGTTTGAAGTCAAGGAATGCTATGCCTTCAGAAGTTCTTTTATTGTACAGAATTGTTTTGGCTATTTTGGGTTTTTTGCTTTTCCAAATGAAGTTGAGTACCTTTTTTTCAAGGTCTTTGAAGAATTTTGCTGGGATTTTGATGGGCATTGAGTTTAATCTGTGGATTGCTTTTGGTAAGATTGCCATTTTTACTATGTTAATTCTGCCTACCCAAGAGCATGGGAGATCTTTCCACTTTTTGGTGTCTTCTTCAATTTTTTTCTTCAAAGATTTAAAGTTCTTGTCATACAAGTCTTCCACTTGTTTGGTTAGAGTTACTCCGAGATATTTTATGCTACTTGTGGCTATTGTGAAGGGTGTTGATTCTCTGATTTCTTCCCCAGCCCTTTTATCATCTGTGTAGAGGAGGTCTACTGATTTTTTTGAGTTAATCTTGTATCCTGTTACATTTCTGAAAGTGGTTATGAGTTGTAGAAGTTCTTTGGTAAAATTTTTGGGATCACTTATGTAAACTATCATATCATCAGCAAATAGTGAGAGTTTGACTTCTTCTTTTCCAATTTGTATCCCCTTGATCTCCCTTTGGTGTCTTATTGCTCTAGCTAGGACCTCAAGAACTATATTGAATAGGTATGGAGAGAGTGGACAACTTTGTCTTGTTCCTGATTTCAGTGGAATTGCTGGGAGTTTCTCTCCATTTAGTTTGATGTTGGCTGTTGGCTTGCTGTATATTGCCTTAATTATGTTTAGGTATGTTCCTTGTATCCCTGCTGTCTCCAAGACCTTTATCATGAAGGGATGTTGTATTTTGTCAAATGCTTTTTTGGCATCTAATGAGATAATCATGTGGTTTTTATTTTTCAGCTTGTTTATATGGTGGATTACGTTCACAGATTTTTGTATGTTGAACCATCCCTGCATCTGTGAGATGAAGCCGACTTGGTCATGGTGGATGATGGTTTTGATATGTTCTTGGATTCGATTTGCTAGTATTTTATTTAGTATTTTTGCATCAATGTTCATGAGTGAGATTGGTCTGTAATTCTCTTTCTTAGTATTGTCTTTCTGTGGTTGGGTATCAGGGTAATTGTAGCCTTATAAAAAGAGTTTGGCAATGTTCCCTCTGTTTCTATTGTGTGGAATAATTTGAGGAGTATTGGTATTAGTTCTTCTTTGAAAGTCTTGTAGAACTCTGAGCTGAAACCATCTGGTCCTGGGCTTTTTTGGTTGGGAGATTTTTGATGACTGTTTCTATTTCTTCAGCAGCTATAGGTCTGTTTAGTTTGCTTATCTGGTCTTGATTTAATTTTGGTAAGTGATATTTGTCCAGAAAGTTTTCCATTTCCTTTAAGTTTTCCAATTTTGTGGAGTACAGGTTTTCAAAATATGACTTGATGATCGTCTGTATTTCCTCCATGTCTGTTGTTATGTCCCCCTTTTCATTTCTGATTTTGTTAATTTGGATATTCTCTCTCTGCCTTTTGGTTAGTTTGGATAAAGGTTTGTCTATTTTGTTGATTTTCTCAAAGAACCAACTCTTTGTCTCATTGATTCTTTGTATTGTTTTCTTTGTTTCTATCTTGTTGACTT
This sequence comes from Ondatra zibethicus, assembly GCA_004026605.1. Taxonomy (NCBI): domain Eukaryota; kingdom Metazoa; phylum Chordata; class Mammalia; order Rodentia; family Cricetidae; genus Ondatra; species Ondatra zibethicus. Next base: position 421,868 of record PVIU01000128.1, read on the forward strand.
CAGCTTTCAATTTGATTATTTCCTGCTGTCTAGTTCTCTTAGGTGAGTTTGGTTCTTTTTGTTCTAAAGTTTTCAAATGTTCTGTTAATTCACCAGTGTGGGATTTTTCCAGCTTCTTTATGTAGGCATTTAGTGCTATGAACTTGCCCCTTTCATTGTGTCCCATAAATTTGGGTATGTTGTGTGGTCATTTTCATTGAATTTTAGGAAGTCTTTAATTTCGCCCTTTATTTCTTCCTTGACCCATTGATGATTCAGGTGAGCATTGTTTAATTTTCATTTGTTTGTGGGTTTTCTGGAATTAGTGTTGCTGTTGACTTCTAGTTTTAAAGCATGGTGATCTGATAAGGTACATTGGGTTATTCCAATTCTTTTGTATTTGTTGAGGTTTGTTTTGTTACTGAGTATGTAGTCAATTTTTGAGTGTAGTATGGAGAAGCGGGCCACATCCTGCTGCCCGGCTAGCTTAACCCCCGAAATAACCACACAGAAATTTTATTAATTAAATTACTGCCTGGCCAATTATATCTAGCCTCTTCTTGGCCAACTCTCACATCTTGATCTAACCCATTCTACCAATCTGTGTAACACCACGAGGTCGTGGCTTACCGGGAAAGATTCTAACCAGCATCAGTCTCCGGCAGGAGCTTCATGGCATCTGCCACACTGCCCTTCTTCCCAGCATTCCATTCTGTCTACTCCGCCTACCTGATTTCTGCCCTATCAAAAGGCAAAGACAACACAATACAGAAGGCCCTCCTTCAACATTTGAGAAGGTTCCATGAGGTGCTGAGAAGAAGGTATATTCCTTTCTGTTTGGATGGTATATTCTATAGATGTCTGTTAAGTTCATTTGAGTTATAACATCTGTTAGTTCTCTTATTTCTCTGTTGATTTTTTGTCCGATTGACCTGTCCATTGGTGAGAGGGCAGTGTTGAAGTCTCCCACTATTAGTGTGTGGGGTTTAATATATGATTTAAGCTTTAGAAGTGTTTGTTTGACATATGAGGGTGCCCTTGTATTTGGGGCATAGATGTTCCATATTGAAATTCCCTCTTGATGGATTTTTCCTTTGACTAATATGAAATGTCCTTCTTTGTCTCTTTTGACTGATTTTAGCTTGAAGTCTATTTTGTTAGATATTAGGATAGCTACACCTGCTTGTTTCTTAGGTCCATTTCATTGGTGTATTTTTTCCCAACCTTTTACTCTGAGATGATGTCTGTCTTTGAGGTTGAGATGTGTTTCTCATATGCAGAAGAGGGATGGAATCTGTTTTCGTATCCAATCTGTTAGCCTGTGCCTTTTTATAGGTAAGTTGAGTCCATTTACATTAAGGGATATTAATGACCAATGGTTGCTATCTCCTGTTAATTTAGTTTTCATTGTTGGTGATGTTTACTTGTGCATTTCTTTCTTCTTTGGGATTTGCTGTAATGAGATCATCAATTGACTGTGTTTTTGTTGGCATAGCTATCTTCTTTGGATTGGAGTTTTCCTTCTAGTATTTTGTGTAGGGCTGGGTTTGTGGCTAGGTATTGGTGAAATCTAGATTTGTCATGGAATATCTTGTTTGTCCTTCTATGGTGATCGACAATTTTGCTTGGTATAGTAGTCTGGGCTGGCATCTGTGTATCTTTGTTTAGAGTTTTGGTTATAAGATGTTATGGATAATGATCTGGACAAAAAACTAAACACAGGATATTAGGTTCAGAGTTCTTGTTTTGAAAAAAAAAAGCCGCGGAAGTTCTGTGGGACAATGGTCTTTTATCCTGTCACCTGTATTTTTTTTTTAATAAAATGTTGATTGGCCAGTAGCCACTCAGGAAGTATAGGCAGGGTGACCAGGCAGGAAGTAGAGGCGGGTCAATGAGAACAGGAGAATTCTGGGAAGAGGATTCTGAAGTCTGCGGTGGTGACTGATTTGCCAAAAAAGGTACTAAGCCACGTGGCTAGCACAGACAAGAATTATGGGCTAATATAAGTTATAAGAGTTAATAAGAAGCCTGAGCTAATAGGCCAGACAGTTTATAATTAATGTAGGCCTCTGTGTATTCCTTTGTGACTGAATGACTGGAGGACCAGGTGGGAAAGAAATCTCAGTCAACAGACATAGCTGGGTCTTGTGCATGCCTGTAGTCCCAGGCCTTGGTATACAGTGTGAGGCCAAGCTCTGATTTTGAAACCAGCTTGGTCCACATAGTTTTCCAGATTAGCCATGGCTAAGTCGTGATGTCTTGTCTCAAAAAATTTCTGAAAAGAAAATATGTATCTCAAATTCTGGAACATTCTCCTCTATAATCTCTCTGGACTCTGACTGGGTTCAACCAAAACTTTTGTTATCTTTACTCACACTAAGAGAACGGTGTTACCAGTGACAATAAGAAGTCATGTGCAGAGTCTATTCACAGAGGGAAAGAAAACCATTGAATCCTCCCACAACCATCTAATGACTTTCATCACCTTCAAGTGATAGGAGACAGAAGTGGTAATGGCATCTTTATCTTTGGCATTAAAATGACATATTTGGGAGCTCAGTAGTAGTTTTCCTCTTGGGTACCAATGTTTGGTTCCTAGCACCCATATAAGATGGCTCAGAATTGCCTTTATTTTCAGGTTCTGGAGATCTGATCCATTTTTTTGGTCCTATAGGGCACCATATATGCAAATGGTGGAAATAGAAATACATATGTGATTCCATATTGTAAAAGGGTTTTTCTTTATGTATGTATTTTTTTAAAAAAAAAGTTTTAAAATTAATTTAAATACATAAGTTTACCAGTGTGCATGCTAAATGCATGCCAGGTGACCAATGTGGATAGTCTTCCCAGAAGCTCCAGAACTTCAGGGAGTATGGCACCAGCATGTGTTAGGTTCGGGGTACAGGATGGATTCTGTCCCATCATCAGTGGTGCCCTCTTCTCTGCAGCCTGAGAAGCCAGTTTAGGAGTCATGGACTATGGAAGTCCCAGTCCTCTTGTATTCCAAGTCCACAGCATTTGTCCCAAGTAGAAGGTGTGTCTTTATATTTGCACGGGGCTGGGCAAGGACAGAAAGATCCAGAGCAGCCCATTGGCTAAGGTGATTGTTCATCTGCCTCACCCCACCTATATTCTAAAGGCTCTGTCATAGTGCCATGGGAAATCCAGGTAGTTCTGAGTCATCTGATGTGGGTGCCAGGAACCAACATGGGTATCCAAGAGGAGCAGTACTATTCAGTAAACTCTCCAGCTCCAAAATATGTCATTAAGATGAAGATGAAAATGCCCATTATTCCTCTGACTCCTATCACTTGAAGGTGATTAATGTCCCCTATTGATGGAAATTACAATCAGGATATGTTTTTACAAAAAAGAGTATTTTCAATAAAAAGGACAAGAAATTTGTAAGTGAAAATACTGGGCTGATGGGATGTTTCAGTGAGCGAAGGTACCTTTTCATAAATTTATGATATATCGTTCTATGATTATCTTTGGTTTATACACAGTAATACACACACAAACACCACACACACATATACACACCTGTACTACCAAGTTTCATTATGTTGCATTTATTTGCATGTGTTTATTTCTGATCACTTAATATCGAGATAACTGGCCTCCCTGAATAGATAGACTAACTTTTCTTCCCTCATCAGCCTTTGACTGCTTGAAGCTTTGTTGCAAGTAGGGCTCATTTGTTCCTGGCCACCCAACTGTCTTAGCCCCGAAATAATCACACAGAAACTGTATTAATTAAACCACTGCTTGGCCCATTAGCTCTAGCTTCTTATTGGCTAACTCTTACATATTAATTTAACCCATTTCTATTAATCTGTGCATCACCATGAGGTCGTGGCCGACCAGCAAAGTTTTAGCATGTCTATCTCCAGTAGTGGCTCCATGGTATCTCCCTGACTATGCCCTTCTTTCTCCCAGCATTCAGCCTAGGTTTCCCTGCCTACCTAAGTTCTGCCTTGCTATAGGTCCAGAGCAGTTTCTTTATTCATTAATGGTAATCATAGCACACAGAGGAAAATCCCACATCACCTTCCCTTTTCTGTTTAAATAAAAAAGGAAGATTTGAACTTTAATATAGTAAAATTACATATAACAAAACAGGTATCAAACAACAATTATATTTACAATATTTATATCTACTTTATCTTTTATCACAATTTAGGAAAACTATAATTATAACTATAAATTCTTCAACTCCATCAAAGACTCCAGAAGGATATAATTTTACCTAAGTAAACAGGAAGTACATTGTAAGCAACTTCCAAAACTCTAGAATTGGCAGAGACAGCATGCTGCCTGGACAGTCATACAAAGTTTTTCTGTACCATTGGGGCATCCATCTTCAGCCTACTGGCCCATAGTATCTAGTACACTTTTCCATGAAGCAGGAAATTTCAAAGACAGTTCCACCTATATTGGCAGTTTGTCAGTCCCTTTCTTCTGTATCTTGTAGAATGTCAGTAGACTTTTTCATGAAGAGGGAACCCTGAAGGAAAGTCTCACCTTTAGGCAAGTTCAGCAGTCATTTTTCTGTGAGTCCTGAATGTCCAGCTATTTATCTTATTGTTTTTTCTTCACTTATTTCTGCTTGACTGGCCTCAAACTGACTGCATAGCTGAGGTGGCCTCCAATTCCTGATCTATATCCCACAACCTGTTTAGTCCATGAATTATTAGCATGAGCTTGTACCAAAATTACATTAAATCTTGAAAATATTTTTTAAATATTTTTATGGTTTATTTAACTTTATTTTATGTGCATTGGTGTGAAGGTGTCAGATCCCCTGGAACTGGATTTTCAGACAGTTGTGAGCTGCCATGTGGGTGCTGGGAATTGAACCCAGGTCCTCTGGAAGAGCAGTCAATGCTCTTAACTGCTGAGCCATCTCTCCAGCCCCCTAAATCTTGAAAATATTAATAAGTTTATACTTGATTTGTAGGAATGGATTCAAAGTATTAAGTTGGAGAATTACAGAATATTTCATTTGGAGACAGAATATGGATTGTCATCCTGTGTTGACTTCTGTCTCAGTAACAAGTTGACTTTGGCCAATCAAATAAAGATGAGACCAGATTTTTCTCTTGAAGAAATTAAATAACATATAGCTTATAGTGTCTCATGCAGTTAGTGGGCAGGTAGTATGAAGGAATAACATACCTGAGCATGAAAAACATGTTGAAAACAAAGACACAAGGGTGATAATATAGTATACTTTTGATTTAGATTCTAGAATTAGACTGTGCTGACTGAATTGGGCCAGTTCATCGTACCTAGGCTTAGGCTAGTAATTCCCAAGAGGGAAGCCGATGTCTGCTATATTTTCTATAATAAACTCCTATGTAAGGCATTCTTCTTTGAGTGTAGAGTTTATGCAGGTAAAAACTAAGATCTGATTCTGAAAAAGCGATGGAAAGATTTACCTTTGTATGTTCAGATATATGTCGGCATCTTTTCACAGTCCTAATTGTTCATGATTTTAAATACAGCTTGTTTATAATTTTAGAAGTTAGAAAGGCTTAATGTTGTCATGCACTCCTTTAATCCCTCTACTAGGGAGACATAAGCAAGTGTTTCTCTATGAGATAGAGGCCATTCCTAGTTACCAAGTTCTAGGCCAACCAGGGCTACATAGTGAGACTCTCTAAAAAAAGTTGGAGGGGTACATTTCACAAATTTTCACAAAACAGGAATGTTTCGAGATATATATTTTCTTCACTATATATGTGTATAGAAATCATATATGTTTGCATTATCACCTAAGATGAGATTATTTATTATTTTAACCCATTCTTTTGTTGTTCAAGAGTATTTCAGGGATCTGCTTCTTCTATATAAGTTCATGATTCTCCATCTGTGAAATCATTGTCTGTACCATTCTGGCTCAATAAACCATAAGTTGTATGCTCTCTGAACATTGTGTGGTTCTCAGCCATTTCATTCACACTCTATGATTCCTCTCTGCCCCTTAAACTAAATTCCTGTATGTATGGATAATTCGTCAATATGGCTGTGACTGTGGAGATGGGGTCTCTGATTTTTTGTTTTCTTATTTTTAAAGTTTTATGTTATTTTTGACAAAGAACTTTATCTATATTGTGGTTCGTTTTTTCTGTTTTTTTCTACTAAGTTTTATATGTTGCTGCAGTGATAAAATCAGTACATCCATTTAATCATTTGCCATTGTAAAAACCTGTTGAAAGTTTTTTGGCAGTTGTGTAGAATGATGCTTGGAGTGTGTTCCTTTCAAGAAATGAAAAGAGTGGGAAGATGCTTGCATATAAAGAGATAGTGGAAATGTTTTCACAATCTGATACTCTTATTTGTACTGATAAATTTTTTTTGGTGTTAATTGTGACTGGATTATATTTTTCTGAAGTTAGTAGTATGGTTCTTCTAAGTTTAGAGAATCCTCATTTGGGATTCCTTAGAGCATTAGTGGCATTTTTCATCAGGCAATTCTTTGGAGAGACTGTCCTGTATTGTACATTGTTGTTATACCTTTGAGATTAGCTATGCACACCTTCCACCATGGCATTAAAAAAGTCTAGCGAATGGTGGAGTAGATACAGGGACTATATTTTTTTTGAGACAGAGTTTCTCTGTGTAGCCTCCCTTGCTCTCCTAGAGCTAACTCTGTGGACCAGGCTGGCCTTTAACTCAGAGAAATCTGCCTGCTTCTGCCTCTGAGTGCTGGGATTAAAGGTGTGTATCACCACAGCCTGGCATGAATATGTGCTTCACCATTTTTGAAGAAATTGTTATTATATTTGCAACTCTCAAATATTAAAAAATATAATGAAGGGCTTCTTCCATTTTGTATTTTATAAGCTTTATTTGTTTTCAGGGCCATTATAATTCACAATTGATAATGATTCATACACTGACTTTTAATTTGATACAATGCAGGAAAGAAAGTTCCTGTTAGGGCTGGAGTGTAGATCCAGGATAGATCCCAATGAAGGGATTTTCTTCTAGTTTGTCTTGGCTGGCCAAGTATAATCACAAGGTTGCTTAATTGTAAGGAGATAGAGAGGGGCTGTTAAAGTGATATGAGAGATTCAGATAACCATCCTTGCCCATGAAAGAGCAAGGGAATGAGAAGCAAATGAGGCAGAAAGGTTCTAGAGCTGAATATGAGATATGGACATGTCTTTTCTGCTAGGCCTTCAGAAAGTTCAGCCAACCCCTTGATGTCAGTGGTAGAAAGTGAAGGCTGATTGGCTTCAACTTACATAGTTGTCTGCAGGGTCCAGCATCTCACAGTCTGTTGGACTAGGGACTTAGTCACTTGCTGACTTTAGCCAGACACTTCTCTCTGTTCCTTCTTATAGGTTCCAGCACAGCTCACAGCATTATACCTATCTTTAATCAGAGAGAAGAAAGAATTCAGTATGTTCATAGCCAAATTTTACAAATTCTTGGCCAGCTTTTCAAAAGTTTATTTGAGAAACAAATGTTTCAGATTATATGTACAGCTTATCTGATAATGCGTGTACACTGTTAAATGAATTAATCTAATGAATGCATCTCTTCTATCATACATTCAAGAGAGCATTGAAGAAGCGCACTCAGTGACCTCAAACATCTAATGTCCTATTTATTTGTAGTCACCTTTCTGTATTTTTATATTTAATCAGATAGTTGTGTGTGCAAATAACAATTAACTATGGCACTGTAATTCCATTAGAAACACTTAAGTGAGGAATTGAGCAGTTTTATTGCAAATGTCAATATACCATATTCTGCAATTCATATCCCATGCTACTATTTAAAGTAATGATGTAAAGCTGAGATGTCAATCCCAAAATACAAGAAAGACATTTGTAAGTATAGGTTAATCCTTTAAATCACCTGTTGTCCTCCTTATATTGCAGGTTAGCAGTGGAGTGCTACCCAGGATGTGAGATGCCACATAAAAATCTACCAATTGTATCTAAATGGATTTTATACGTACATGTCAAAGGAAAAGTGCAGAATTTCTAGAGGATACTTGAAAAACGAGGCCTTTCCAAATCTGGCAACCTGCCTAGCCTGGGCGGAGTTTGTGTGTGTGTGTGTGTGTGTGTGTGTGTGTGTGTGTGTGTGTGTGATTCTCTGAAGCTCTGATGTGTAGAGAAAGAAACAGAGCTTCTACTCTGAAATCAGGAATATGCGTGGGAGAACTGATAAAGGTCTCGGGCCAGAGCCTCCGTGTAGGGTTTGCTTCAGTTCCTGAGAACTGAACCCTTTCTAGGCAAAGGGCTGAGGTTATCAGTGCCAATGCCACTAAGGACTTTGTTTTTTTATATTCTGGAGTTACTGTGTTCATTTTGGCAATATTGTCTGATTAACCGACGACTGAATTTGTATATTTCCTTTTAAAATTGAAACCGTTGGTTTACACTGACAAGAGATTGCTGTAGAATTTGGCACACATCTCCAGCAAATCTGGGACAGGTCTGTGCTTAGAAAGGAAGTTAGGGACTAGAACATTATGTTGTGTTCCTTCAGCCCACTGCGAGCTGTCACTCAGGACTTAGGAGCCAATCAGAGCCTCAACCGGGTTTGCCAGTCAGATGGGAGGTGGGCACTTCCGGTTCCCAGGTTTTGCGGGGTTTGAGGAAGTCGGAAGTTGACATTTTTGCAGTATCGTGTGTTTCATGTGAGGCAGAACATGGTTGAACTCTGCAGCCAGGCTATGGTGAGCGAGGGGCCACTGTCTCCAGACCGGGTGGAGCAGCCTGCTGAGCCACAGGAGCCCAAGTGTGGCATCCTCCGTAGTCTGGGTGGGAACTAGCGGCCAGACGTTGAATTCAGCATGTTCCTGCTGGTCCTCCGTGGTTTCCCTGTGATCCTTGTCATTGCCTGGGCAGCAGCCTCGGAATAATTTAAGTCTGCCGTCTGCGTCCGTGAAGAGCATTGGGAGTGGGATCGTGTTTAGAAATGTCCTTGTTGACGTTTCTGTGAAATTCTGGTGCCTGTATTGTGACCATGGAAGGCAGATTTGCCAAACTCGGTCTCTCTAGTATCTTTCAGAAGTTCTGCACTTGTAGAATTTAACATTTTTACGTAGGATCCGACGGGATTTAATTTTGTGGAGCTTGTAAATGATACCTACTGTTTAGAGTAGCGTTCCACTGCTAAATTGATGTGGAAGAATAGAAATTGATGGCAATAGAATTGATGGTATAAGCTTTTACCAAATCTTAAAGAGACATTAGGTCACATAAAGTAGGATTTAGTTAAGGGAAGAGTACCTCCCAAATACCCCAAAGATAAATAGTATGTTAACCATGCCTATTAGAGATTAGTACGATAAATGTAAACCAGCATTAATCAGCCATTAAGGTACATTCCCAGAAAAAAGGAGATAAAGCTGATTTACAAGGGGCCATAAGCCCCCCTTCCCACATGAAGAACAGGCCTCTAACATGCTGCTCAAAGGCCCATTACAGGGTCACAGCCAACATTACGTCCTGTTGTGACATAAAGATATATTAATTCTTAAACAGCTGTATGTTAAACCTTTTTTAAAAAGCAGTTTTGAGACAAGGTCTTCAATGTTAATTGAGACTGATTTAAACCCTGCCTATAACCCACAGGACATTGGCCTTGCTAGACCTCTGACTAAGCCCCTTACATTTTTGGATTACACCTTTATAGCACCACAGAGTCCTAAAATTACCAGTTTGAATCACAGTGGACCTTCAATTGCAGGAACAGGGGAAAGATTTGCTCGTGGAGCATGGCTCTCCCTTCAGACCAGAAAGGAGGAACAGAGAGACTTCTGTGTAAACTGTAGGGGAAGCAGACTAGGCAGTAGGTAGATCACAGACAAACTTTTAAGGCAGTGAGCTGCACAGCTCTGCATCATAAAGAAGGACCTGATGGGGTACAGTGAGTGACTGCCTGTCTAATTTCCCAGCATGTATTAATTTCTTCCATGTGAATAAAATCAGACGTAATTGTTGTGTTTATAAGTTAGGGATGGCAGCTTTAACCATGGAGTATTCAGTTTCTATTTAGGGAACTCTCCCATGCAGATATGAACAATCCTGGTTGACATAGTGAAGTCAGCTGAGAGGTTTGAGACACAGACCAGGCTGTCACTCTGTGTCAGGTTACAGCACTCAGAGGTAACATATTACATGGGACAAAGTTTTATAGTCTCTTATTACAGCATTCTTTTTTATTTTTTTATTATAAAAACAAAATGAAACTTCTTTCATTTACATACCAATGCCAGTTCCCATTCCCTCCCCTCCAAGATCTTGTTCCTTCCGTGTTCCTCCCCACTCCACCCCTGTCCACTCCTCAGAGATGGTAGGGCACATTGCTTGAGGAAGGACGAAGGCCCTCCTTACTATATTTAGGCTGAGCAAGGTATCCCTCCAAAGAGAATGGGTTTCCAAAAAGCCAGTACAAGCAGGAGGGACAAATCCTGGTGCCAGTGCTCATGGCCTCACAGTCTGCCCAGCCATGCCACTGTCCCTCACATTCTGAGGATTAACATAATAAAAATTGCAAACCTACCAAAAGCAGCCTATAGATTCAGTGCAGTTCCCATCAGAATCGCAGCACAATTCTTCGCAGACCTTGAAAGGGCATTCTCTCTTCAAGAGAAATGCCTACTCTTTTTCAAAGTCAGTTTAGCTAAGTGTTCTTCCAATTATTTTTGTCTATTTAACAAATCATTTCTTTGTACCTTTTTTAAATTTTATTTTTAAATGCATAGTGCTCTAATCTCTATTTCTATTTTCCATTATTTTTTAGTCATTAAGAATTTCATTCCATTTTTTTTTTTCTGAATGGTTGTGGCGCATGCCTTTAATTCCTGCACTCTGGAGGCAGAGGCAAGTGGATCTTTATGAGTTGGAGGCCAGCCTGGTCGACAAAATGAATTCCAGGACAGGCTCCCCAGCTATACAGAGAAACCCTGTCTTGAAAAAACATAAAAAAATCCATTCCATTTTTTCTTACATGCTATTTATCTATGTATTTGCCTATTTATATCATTTTAGAGCAGTGGTTCTCATCCTCTGATCAAAACCTTAGGGAATCAAAGATCTTATAGTAGAGGTCACCTGGGTCCTTCAGAAAACATGTTTATTTTACAATTCACAACAGTAGCAAAATTACAGTCATGAAGTAGCCATGGAGATGGAGATAATTTTCCAGTTGGGAGGTCACCACAGCAATAGGAGCTGTATTAAAGGGTCGCAGGGTTAGGAAGGTTGAGAAATCCTGGATTAGATCATTGTCTCCTGTCGCTGAGGCTTGCCCCCCAGTATGAAACTGAGCATTGCTTTGAGTTTGCAGCCCAGTGCGGGGGTGACAGTGGTGTTCCTCCTTCCAGGCTGTTTTCATTCCCAGGATCTCCTCAGTTTGTTCTTTATTCCTTCTATTTCCATTTTTAGGCACTGAGCAGTTTTATTTGTTCCCTTCAACTATTGGTTTATTTTTCTTGTCTTTATTTTGGGGATTTATTGGTTTCCTCCAATTGTTTGTGTTTTCCTGACTTTCTTTGAGGGACTTATTGATTTCCTACAAATGTTTCTGTTTTCCTGAGTTTATTTAAGGGATTCATTCATTTTCCTATCAGGCCTGTTTGGGGCGCCACCTGTTGGGAGACTAACTCCTAATTCTCAGTGGGCCTGATTATGTGGTGTGGATGTGTGAAGTTAGCACTGTGATGAAACTCTGACCACCTGTTTCAAACAAGTGGTCCTTGGTAGCCCGAGCCATTTTTATATATACAGTTTCAGTAGGATGCATGAACAGCTTTAGAATCAAAATTGTTTCCTCAAGTTTGTAATAATGGTTAAAATAATTTCCAGTGTGTTCCCTTATATCATTCTTCTTCTGTACCCCAACTTTCTCACTGGTAACCATTACCTACTTGATTAATACTTTTACTATTAAAAGTACAAAGAATATAGCAAACAACCAATGAAGTTTTCTAACTAGACACACCCACAGGTAGAACAGTGTGCCCAGTTGGCAGCACTTGTGGTTAGAGCACCATGCAAAGTGGTTGATGTTCACCTCTAGTGAAATCTAAGTTTTCACAATAACTTAACCAGCTGAAGCCGAACCAATTCATTCTACATTCTTTACTACTCTGTCTTCTATGGCGATTTTTCCCCATCATCCTGCTGCATAACCTAAAAGTCTTTTCTTAACATTTGGCATTGCTTATCCATTGTTCTCATGTCTCCTTTCTCTCAGCTTCCTACATTATTGGCACAGCTATTAGAAATGAAAGCTATGGCTTTCTATGGTTCTGCTTCACTTTCTCTGCCTAGACTGTTCCCATTAACTCCTGATATCATCTATTTATTAGCATTTTTCTTAGACTCATGTGGTTAAAATCATTCTTTCTAAAGCAGTTATAGAGATTTGTAATGTCATGAACTACTCTGACTCTTCATGCTAGTCACAAAATACGATGGAAAGGCAACAGTCTGTTCCTGAAAATCCAGAAGTCATGGTCATACTTGAAACATCAAAGGTCTTAGGCACTGAATCAGGATCACTGTATATTGTTAACAACATTCCCTCTGGCTCACCCAGAGGAGAGTCATCAGTGGTAAGTTTTCCCTATGTAAAAGCCATTTCATCCATAACTCTAAGACAGTGAAACTGGAGGCAGCCAACAATAATCCATATAAGGGAAGCAAGGAGAGAAGATAGCACATAGGATCCTGGGATCCTGCCCAGAATTAGGGAAAGAACTGTCCAACAGCCTTGCCAAAAATAGGTTTGGTTTTCCATGGCCTTGCAACAAGGAAAATTTATTCATGCTGTTCTCAGGCCTTGTCCCTGAAGAAGTCACATGGATCCTGCCATGCCACTAAAAATTGAGTAAGGACTAATTTAAAAATAGTGTACTACTTTCTTAGATGGAAAAATTGAATCTTGTGGATGGTATTATGGATGACTTATTTGGGTGTTTACTGCAAAAGAAACAAGTTTACTGCAGGAGGAAACGAAAGTCTGTTTTGTAGAGGAAAAAGAGCACTAGGTGGTTTCAGACAGCAGATGTATGGTGAAATGGAGCTAGGAAATTCCAGGGTGTTTAGCACCATTGAAGAGCCTAGGAAGGACTCCATCCAGGTAAGCCTTTAGTCTATGGTAGGAATAGACAAAGAGATTCCTAGTCCAAGGAAACAACTTCATACTGAATCAGCTGCAACTCTGGTCCAAGCATGGCAGGGTCCATTACAACACAGACCCTAGATTTGGGGTAATCATTGAGGTTGTACTGGTTAGGGATACAAAAAAGATGCAAAATTTAAGGTCATGGATTTTCAGTCTGTGGTCTCAGTTCAGCACTGTTACAGGCATCTGCCTTTGGGAGATTCAGAGTCTCAGTGAGGAGACTGTGAGAGTTCATTGCATGATGCTGTAAGGATGAAGTCTGGTATTTTGTATTTTGAGACCATGAATGCTGAGCTACATAAGCTATGAGCCATCTGCCATGGAGAGCTGCATATAGGAAGTGGTAGTAAGCAAAGAGAGACACATATGAGAAGTTGCAGGGACAGGGCCATCTAAGACTTTGAAACTGAAACAGCATATGTCTGATCCAGGCTACAGGATTCAGTGGCTGGCCTGCTGGGTTTTAGTCTTACCTTGGCCCAGTCTTCTCTCACTGTGTCCCCATACCTCTTCTTTGGAACGGGAGTTGGAAATTACTTTGTGATTTTACAAGCTGTCAAGGGATTGTCTTGAGTGTCAGAAGAGACTTCAGACATTTGCACAGTGCATTGGCTGTTGCTGACTATGAGAATCATTGAAGTTAGACTTAATTCATTTTCTTCATGGAGGACCATAAGCCGATAGTGACCTGGGTCAGAATCTAGTCGATTGAATGAAAAACCTCCCAGAAAGGATGATGTATGATTTATTTGAATATGTGTCTATCCTTGGTGACTTTCTTTGGTGTACTGGTGGAACCTTAGTAGGAGAAGCATTTCTGGATGAAAATTCCTCTTTGCAGATGGGATATGAGTGTCTATAGTCTCAACAGATTTACTGCTCTTTGTATCTACTGTATTGTGGTTGAAATATTTCAGCCATTTCCCTTCTCATTCTGTCTTGTCTTTACCACCATACAGACTATATCCCTAAATCACAGAAGGTACAGTAGAAGCGATGGCTATTCAATGCTAAGCCCATTTGCTAGCCTGTTTTTTTTTTCTTTTTTCTTTTGAAGACAAGGTTTGTCTGTGTTACCCTGGTTGCCCTGAAAGTAGCTGTGTTTTACTTGAACTAGAGATCTTCCTGACTCTGCCTCCCAAGTGCTGGGATTAAAGATGGGCCAACATTCCTGGCTTTTTCTTGTATTATTGGGTGATGGGCCTGGAAAGTAGGCTTTTGTACACTCAAGCATGTGCTGTTGTGCCGAGCTTCACCCAAATCTTGAATTTTGGAATTGGCAGAGGGTTTCATTTTGTTTCCCAGAACATGTCTTCATGGCATTAATACTGCTTGAGCCTTCTGAGTCATTGGATTGCAGTGGAGTGACATTTTTCCTACCTTTTGTTTCCATTTTGATTTTTAATGACTATCAGTCTGCCTGTATGCATGGATGTGTACCACATGTGCCTGGTCCTCACAGTAGTCACAAGATGACTTCAGAACCCGGATCTTTGAGTAATAGATAGTTATGATCCCACACACATGTAAGTACTGGCAATTGGGCTGACCTATATGTAGAAGAACAAGAGTTCTTTACTGCTGAGCTATCTCTTCTGCCCTATGTTGATTATGATCAGTTTATGTTTATTATGCTAATGCTTCCACCTGTCCATTTGTAATATTTAAGCATGCAGTTCCTTTTAGTAAGACCTTACTAATGTTAGCCTTTAAAGTAAGGCCATTCAGGTTTTGGAATATGAATACAGAACTGGAGTGCATTGTTGTATTGAGGGGCTCGGGCTGCGTTCCCAGTGCCTGGTTCCTGCGCAGGGCTCCTTGTGCTACCCGGCTCCCGGTGTGTACCCGAAATAATTACACGGAAACTGTATTCATTGAAATACTGCCTGGCCCATTAACTCTAGCCTCTTATTGGCTAACTCTCACATATTTGTTTAACCCATTTCTAATAATCTGTGTGTCACCACGAGTCATGGCTTACCCGGAAAGATTCAGCGTGTGTGACCTGGCGGGCTTCATGGCGGGTGGCTCTCTCTGGTGCTGTCCCCTTCCCAGCATTCTCTTCTCTTTATCCTGTCTATCTAAGTCCTGCCCTATCAGAAGGCCAAGGCAGATTCTTTATTAACCAATAAAAGCAACCCACATACAGAAGGACCCTCCTACACTAGTGCATGCATAGCTCTTTGTAGGAACTTCAGTTAAAAACACTCTGAGTTTTATTATTTTTGGTTGGTTTATTTTTTTTTCAGGGGAGACAAGGTTGTAATATGTATTTGTGGCTGTCCTGGAACTGATTGCACAGACTGTGCATTTAACCCAGAAGTAGTCACACCTGCCTTTGCTCTCTAAGTGCTGGGATTGAAGGCATGAGTCAATACACTCAGCTTGCCTATCTTTTTTGTTGTTAGTAATGGATCTTACAATTTCTCTGATGTTTACTGAGCACTGCATGTCTCTTGCAAGGTGTAGTCCATTCAAAGTTTCCAGAAATGACAGAGGTGAACCTCCTTTTCTACTTCCTTCTGGAGTGATGTGGTGATGGCATTATAATGTCCCTGTCATGAAATAAGTGCGAGAAGCAGTAGAATTAGATGACTGTACTGTCAAGAATTATACATTTGCAATGTTGTTGGTATCACACCTTTTACTTTACACGTGTATGGGTTATTTTAGAGTGGAGTGACCTATAATGATGTGCATGTGAGCTTCACTCCGGAAGAGTGGGCTTTGTTGGATCCTTCCCAAAAGAATCTCTACAATGATGTGATGCTGGAGACCTTCAGGAACCTCACTGCTATTGGTAAGATGGTGAAATTATCTCATGTTTTCAAATAATGGGACAAGTGTTTCCTGGTTTTTGAGTTTCTTCTGTAATTTGATTGAGAAAGAGGAAGAGTGTGGTGAATAAATCATGCACAGTCCTAGGGTTCACTGAAGATATTAGCTTAAGTTTTGCACAATTTCCAATACTATATCAAAAATTTTCTGATAATATATTTTAGGCTATAAATGGGAAGATCGTAGTATTGAAGAGCATTCTCAAAGTCCTAGAAGACATGGAAGGTAATTTACATATGCATGCTGATATAATTATGTCTCTGAGGAATGGTTAATGTGTCCTGGATATTTTAAAGAAAAGCAACAATGTAAATAAGCACAGCTTAAAGTGTATTGATGATTATTAAATTCTCAAAAAGTCATACACCTCAATGTCATGTAGGAAAGTTGTGTTTGCAAGGCATTAGGAAAGAAGACAAGGACAGAGTCCCTTAACAGATATCACATCTGAATCACAGCGGAGTGAGAGCTGTGCTGTAGAACTGCCAATCTGTGTACTTTCATAGCACTCGTATTACAAAAGGTACACACATTGAATAGGTGATAAGTTCAAAACTTTCTAATAATCAAATAGTCCATAGCAAAGCCAGTATGACCTATTTGCTTGTGATGATTTTGTTAAGTTTATTGAGATGGGCAGATAGAGTCAAGGGACAGTTGTTGTGGAGAAACCGAAATCCCTATACCACAAGTCTATGAAGAACAGAGAGTCAACCTGTGTAAATGTGATGTGGAAACCTTTTATTTGTTATTCTTCCTTTAATAGGTATATCATCTGTCACTTTGGATAGAAACCATATGAGCATAGTCATATGGAAAGAGGTAACACTATCTCTCTTAGAACAACTAGAAGATATGTAGTAGCCTCTACTTTTACTAGACTTGTTGAATGTGATTCAAGTTTATAAGTAATTGATTTTTCAGCTTCATTGGGAATACATCAACAAGCTCACACTGCAGAAAAGCCTTAGGAGTACTAGGGATTTGTAAACACTTCTGTTTGTCATGGATCACTTTGCAAATGTAGTATGACCCATACTGTAGGAAAATTCACCAATGTCATAAGTGTGGTAATACTCTACATTTGTCTAGTTCTCTT
This sequence comes from Ondatra zibethicus, assembly GCA_004026605.1. NCBI lineage: Eukaryota > Metazoa > Chordata > Mammalia > Rodentia > Cricetidae > Ondatra > Ondatra zibethicus. The sequence continues at coordinate 438,948 of PVIU01000128.1, forward strand.
CATATATGTGTAAAATCTCTTATAGAAAATGGGTGGTATAAATGTGAACTATGTAATAAGAACTCTGACCATAACAGGTATCTTCAAAGATTCAAAGCAACCTTAATGAAGGATAAACATGTGTTTAAACAAAGAGATAAAACCTTAAATCTTATTCTTCTTTATAATTAGACCAAATTATAAAATTAATTTATACAGATATAAAGATTTGCCAGTATAATCAATGTAAAACTTTTACATGTGTGAAGAAACCTTCTGAATATATTCAATGTGTTAAACCCTTTACATGTTACAGTCATCTTGAAAGGCGCAAAAGAATTCATATTGGTGAGAAACACTATGAAGATATTCAACATGATGAAGCCATTGTGTGTCACAGTCAATTCCAAATACATAAAAGAACACATACTGGAGAGAAGTCCTATAAATGCAATCAGTGTGGTAAAACGTTTGCATGCCACAGTTATCTCCAAAGGCATAAAAGAACACATACTGGAGAGAAGTCCTTTGAATGTAATCAATGTCGTAAAGCCTTTTCACAATACAGATATCTTCAAAGGCATAAATTAACACATACTGGAGAGAAACCCTATGAATGTAATGAATGTCATAAAGCCTTTTCACGACACAGTAATCTTCAAAGCCATAAAAAAACTCATTCTGGAGAGAAACCCTATGAATGTAATCAGTGTGGTAAAGCCTTTTCACAACAACGTTCTCTTCAAAGGCATAAAGGAACACATACTGAAGAGAAACCCTATGAATGTAATCAGTGTTGTAAAGCCTTTTCTCGACACAGTTATCTTCAAAAGCATGAAAGAACACATACTGGAGAGAAAACCTATGAATGTGATCAATGTGATAAAGTCTTTATATATCCCAGTAATCTAAACAGGCATAAAAGAATACATCATAGAGAGAAAGACTATCGATGTAATCAATGTGGTAAAACCTTTACACATCAGAGCTTTCTTCTAAAGCATAAAGGAACACAATGAAGATATTCAACATGATGAAGCCATTGCTGGAGAGAAACCCTATGAATGTAATCAGTGTGGTAAAGCCTTTGCATATATCAGAAGTCTTCAAAATCATAAGAAAATATAATGCATAGAAACCCTATAAATTTAGCCAGCATGGTAAAGTTCTGTATTTCATGGTAGTTTTTCCTACAAGAGTAAACTTTCCTTGCAAAATCAATCTGTTAAAACCTTGTCATATTACAGTACTCTTTGACCTACAAGACCAGTTTCAAAGGGAATCTGACTATAAAGGATTTGGCAACATCTTTAGCCAATACACTTTTATTAAGTTACACGAGTGTTGATTCTGGAGAAAAAATTCTGACAGTGTCAGCTATCTGTCCAAGCATTATAGTGTCCTTTATTTTGTTTGTACCTGCAAACTGATATGGAAGAAAGCCCTATGAATTTAAATAATGAAGTAACCCTTTTAGAATTCACAGCTCTTCAATTACATGAGGTAACTAATCCAGCTGTAAACGTTTGTGGTTGTGTATTTGTGCCTTTTCTGCTGTTGTGATATGATGCCTATATCAGCTTATGAAAGACATTTATTTGGCCGTTGGTTCCAGAGGGATACAGGATCACCATGAAAGTGGCGTGGCAACAAATGTCAGACACGCCAGCTAAAGCAGGAGACTAAGAACTCACGTCCTTAACCTGCTGCATGAAGCAGAGTGGGAACTGGAAATGTATGTGGATTGTCAAAGCCTAAGCCCCAGTGACAGACTTCTTCCAGTAGGGCAGTATTTCCTTAATCTTCCCAAATGACATCAAGAACTGAGGAGGACTGATTCCTCTGACTTGAAGCGCACATGTTTGCCTTATGTTCCATCAACCGACTCCTGATGAAAAGGCTCCGTAAGCAAGCCTTTGGATGCCTCAGCCCTTGTGTTAGAGGAATGAATGCCTATAAGAGAAAACTTTCATGAGAAAATTTGTTTAAAGATTTGTTTTAATTATGATGTCAACATGTCCTTGTGAGGGTTTATGTGCATGCTAGTTCCCAGGTTAGACCCTTGGGTCTCCTTGTAGCAGGCATTACAGGAAGTTGCCTAAAACCTGACCTTGGTTCTCAGAATGGATTTTTCTTAACTTGTCAGTCATGTCTCTAGCCCTGTAAATGTTGAAATCCTTTTTCTATCATCGTGGTGTCAGGAAATAGTGAAGAACTCATACAAGAGAAAAACCTATTCATGTACAAAGACTTTACACATCGCAGTTGTCTTCAGTTTCAAGAAAAAAATCTTGTCTCATTTCTTTCTCAGGAGCCTTGAAGGAAGTAAGTTATTTACCATGTTTCTCAACACTGACGGTAGAGATCACTGCAATGTGGTTTCTATTTTGAAACATTGAGGTAGAACTAAAGTGTGATATATGTGTGGTAGCTCCATTTAGTGAAGTTTATTTTGTGGTCCTTCTATTCCTCCTGTGGCTTTTGCTCATCTTCTCTCATGCTTTCACTGAAAATTATTTTTCTGTTGCAGTGTATAGAATGGGATGCCTGTCATCTAAGTGGTGCATTCTTTATTCAAATTGAGGTAGTGTGCGATCATAGTTTTCTGATTACAGTGGCCATGAAAGTTTAGTCAGTTGCTTTTCCTGGTCCTTTATTTCATATTTTCTCAAAGTCCCTTGAGGTTGTTGTTTTATGCAGCGTGACTTAGATGATGATAGTTAGTCAGGGATACATTTGAACTCATGATCCTCATGTATCAGCCACATGAGTACAAGTCCAAGGGTAGAAGATGTATCCCCAACATGTGCTGTTTTGTCAGTATGACTTAACAATATGAGTGTTAAAATACTAAATTGTAGAGAATTTACAAAACAGTAAATAGCCCTGTGTATAGTCAAAGCAGGATTTTCTTTTATCTGGTATATATGTAATAAAGTAGGATAATCAGCAATCAACTCTATATATCATAACATAGCTTGATGTGCTATGGATTTGTATATATTATTCTAGTGTTCCTTTCTTCTTCATGTCCCAATTACTTAAGTATTTAACACTTTCTCTTGAAGTACTGCCTTCTAAGCTGCTTATCCACAGATACTAGATAATATAACGGCAACAAGATTTATTTTAAAAAATTCTATTTTGTGTGTATGTAATTTGACTCTTGGTTTGTAGGCCATGGCAGATATGTGGAGACTAGAAGACAACTTTATGGAATCTTCTTCTGGCCATCTTCATATGGTGACCATGGAGAGGATCCAGTGTGCACACCACAGACATTTCACGCTGAGCCATCTCACTGATGCTCAAACAAGATGACTTGAACATTACATCAGTAAATTATTGTCTTTTTTTCTAATTGTAAACATTGTTGTTTAAGAATGGATGAAAACAGAACAATTTGAGTACAAATCATGTTTGCAAATGAAAATGACATACTACTATCTTTTAATTTTGATTGTATTATTTTATTCTAAGGACTGAATGCTTGTGCATAGCACTTTTTCAGAACCACAAATGAATGCCAGAGAATTGTCTCATTGGGTAGAACTGGTTGCTGCTAAGCCTGATGACAGGAGCTCCATCTTTGGGAGACCCATATTCTCCGACAAAATTTTCTCTTATTTCTACACTTGGGCTGTGGCATATGCACACTCACACATCAGAACATACGTAAATAATTTTGAAACTCAACTAAAGGCCAATAATGTCATGTGTAGCCAAACAATTCCCTTTGTCTCATTTCTAGACTTCTAGAGGAAGTAGATAATGGGAACCTCTATGTTATCCCCACTGCCACAAACTCACAACAGCACAGATGTATACACTAAAACACAGTTCAAACATTTTAAATGGGTCAGATTAGCAAACAGATAGCCCAGGTATTGAAAGTATATGAAATTATTTGGAATTTCAAATTATTATTGTAATTTGAAGAATTAGAATTTGAAGAAGTATCACTATTCACCAAACCATTGCTTGTTACTTTTTACATTTGCTAGAACTTCAAGCACTATATTAAAGAGATATGGGGAGAGTGGACAGCCCTGTCTTGTTCCTGATCTTAGTGGAATCGCTTTGAGTTTCTCTCCATTTAATTTGATATTAGCTGTCCGCTTGCTGTATATTGCTTTGATTATATTTAGATATGAACCTTGTATCCCTAATCTCTCCAAGACCTTTATCATAAAGGGGTGTTGAATTTTGTCAAATGCTTTTTCAGCATCTAATGAAATGATCATATGGTTTTTTTCTTTCAGTTTATTTATATGATGGATTACATTGATAGATTTTTGTATGTTGAACCAGCCCTGCATCTCTGGGATGAAGCCTACTTGATCGTAATGGATGATTTTTTTGATGTGTTCTTGGATTCGGTTTGCCAGTATTTTATTGAGAATTTTTGCATCGATGTTCATAAGTGAAATTGGTCTGTAATTCTCTTTCTTGGTTGCGTCTTTGTGTGGATTTGGTATCACGGTAATTGTAGCTTCATAAAAAGTTTGGCAATGCCCCTTCTGTTTCTATTATGTGAAACATATTGAGTATAGGTATTAGCTCTTCTTGGAAGTTCTGGTAGAATTCTGCATTAAAACCATCTGGTCCTGGGCTTTTTTTGGTTGGGAGCTTCTATTTGATGACAGCTTCTATTTCCTTGTGACTTATAGGTCTATTTAAATTGTTCACTTGGTCTTGATTTAATTTCGGTATGTGGTATTTATCTAAAAAACTGTCCATTTCTTTTACATTTTCCAATTTTGTGGCATACAGGCTTTTGTAGTAAGACCTAATGATTCTCTGAATTTCCTCAGTGTCTGTTGTTATGTCCTCCTTTTCATTTCTGATCTTGTTAATTTGAGTGTTCTCTCTCTGCCTTTTGATTAGTTTGGATAGGGGTTTCTCAATCTTGTTGATTTTCTCAAGGAACCAGTTGTTTGTTTCATTGATTCTTTGGATTGTTTTCCGTATTTCTATTTTGTTGATTTCAGCCCTCAGTTTGATTATTTCCAGTCTTCTATTCCTCCCGGGTGAGTCTGCTTCATAGTGTCCCATAGGTTGGGGTATGTTGTGTCTCTATTTTCATTGAATTCAAGGAAGACTTTAATTTCTTTCTTTTTCTTCCTTGACCCAGGAGTGGTTCAGTAGTTGACTGTTCGGTTTCCATGAGTTTGTAGGCTTTCTGGGGGTGGAATTGTTAATTCTAACTGTACTCCATGATGATCTGATAAGACAGAGGTGGTTACTCCAATTTTTTTGTATCTGTGGATGTTTGCTTTGTTACCGAGTATGTGATCAATTTTTGAGAAGGTTCCATGACTTGTTGAGAAGAAGGTTTATTCTTTCCTGTTTGGGTGGAATGTTCTATAGATGTCTACTAAGTCCATTTGATTCATTACGTCTGTTCTCTTATTTGTCTGTTAAGTTTCTGTCTGGTTGACCTGTCTGTTGGTGAGAGAGGAGTGTTGAAATCTCCCACTATTAGTGTGTGGGGTTTGATGTGTGCTTTGAGTTCTAGTAATGTTTCTTTTACATATGTGGGTGCTTTTATATTAGGGGCATATATATTCAGGATTGAGACTTCATCCTGATGTATTATTCCTGTTAAGAGTATAAAATGTCCATCTCCATCTCTTCTGATTGATTTTAGTTTGAAGTCGATTTTGTTCGATATTAGTACAGCCACACCCGCTTGTTTCTTAGGCCCGTTTGGTTGAAAAACCTTTTCCCAACCCTTTACTCTGAAATAATGTCTTTGTGGTTGAGGTGTGTTTCTTGTAAACAACAGAATGTTGGACCCTGTTTTTGTATCCATTCTCTTAACCTGTGCCTTTTTATAGGTGAATTGATTCCATCGATATTAAGTGATATTAATGACCAGAGGTTATTAACTGTGGTTATTTTTGGGGTTGTAGAGTTTGTGTGTTTCCCTTCTTTGAGTTGTACCAGTGGAGGGCTGTTAGATGTCTGTGTTATTATGGGTGTTGTTTGCTTCCTTTAGTTATGGTTTTTCTTCTAGTACTTTCTGTAAGGCTGTGTTTGTGGCTATGTATTGCTTAAATTTGTTTTTATCCTGAAATATCTTGTTTTCTCCATCGATGGTGAAAGAAAGCTTTGCTGGGTATAGTAGTCTGGGCTTGCATCCATGGTCTCTTAGTGTCTGCAGCACATCTATCCAAGACCTTCTGGCTTTCATGGTTTTCATAGAGAAGTCAGGTGTAATTCTGATAGGTTTACCTTTATATGTTACTTGACCTTTTTCCTTTGCAGCTCTTAGTATTCTTTCTTTATTCTGTATGTTTTGTGTGTTGATTATTATATGGTGAGGGGATGTTTTTTTTTTTTTTGATCCAGTCTATTCGGTGTTCTGTATGCTTCTTGTACCTTCTTAGGCATATCCATCTTTAGGTTGGGAAAGTTTTCTTCTATAATTTTTTTGAATATATTTTCTGGGCCTTTGAGCTGTACTTCTCCTTCTTCTAACCCTATTATTCTTAGGTTTGATCTTTTTATGGTGTCCCAGATTTCCTGGGTGTTTTGTGTTAAGAATTTGTTGGATTTGTTGTTTTCTTTGATCAATGAGTTTATTTTATCTATTGTATCTTCAGCGCCTGAGATTCTTTCTTCTATCTCTTGTGTTCTGTTGGTTATACTTGTCTCTGCAGTTCCTACTCATTTACCCAGATTTTCCATCTCCAGCCTTCCCTCGGTTTGTGTTTTCTTCATTTTCTCCATTTCAGTTTTTAAGTCTTGAACTGTTTCCATTACCTCTTTGATTGCTTTTTCTTGGGTTTCTAGGGTATCTTTGAGAAATTTATTCATTTCTTCTAACTTTTTATAAGTTTTCTCATCCCTTTCTTCAAAGGAGTTTCACCTCTTCTTTAAAGGTCTCTATGACTTTCATAATGTTTAAAGTCAATTTCTTCTACTTCTTCTGGGTTAGGTTTCTTAGGTTTTCCTGTTGCATACTTGCTGGATTCTGGTGTTATCATGTTGCTTTTCAGGTTGTTGGAGGAATTCTTGGATTGGTGCCTTCCCATCTCTTCCTTTGATTGCAGTCAGGGGAGTCTCAGTGGGTGGGAACCCTCCAAGAAGGCTTGCACACACTCACCCCTCTGGGTAGCTGATTTCAGTGCAGGAAGAGGAAGTCCTGGTGGACCACGGACACCACAGAGGAAAGGGCAAACTTGCCGTGGTGGGGGGGCAGCGGCGTGTGGAACAAAGAGGCCCGCTTCAGCAGGGGCTGGTGGTGCCAGCACTCCCTCAGGGACCTTCTCGCCAGGTGCGCACAAACTCACCCTTCTGGACCTCCGATCTCAGCACAGGAAGAGAGAGTCCTCCAGGGTTGAATTTTATACATTTGGAAGTATTGATCACATGACATGGGCAGGGAAGTGATTAGAGCTGGTGAATAATACAAAAGTCCACTGCAGGAGGACTATGTAGTCCTTATCAAATCTCTTATTATGTACTTACATCCTACTAAGGTATGAAGTAAGATAGAACATAGCTAACAATGACAGAGAAAGGAAGTTGAAACAAATGGAAAATATCAGTCAATGAAGGAACAGAAATAAAGCCAATTAAGGTATAGAAATACAACCAAATTTTAAAACATAAATGAATATTGTCAAAAATATAAAAACAAAATTCAAACAACAAAAGCTAAACAGAAAACCAGAGAAACTCACTTTTCCAATCCCCAATTGGCTGGGGAAGCACAAGTCTATGAGAAATGACTATACAAACTGTTCATCCACCAAACAACTCCTTACTCTAGTCCAAGACAAAAAACAGCCCCAGGTAGCACCTTATGTGGACTGGTATCTAGCTTACCTCACAATGACTCCTTGTGATGCAATGGGCCAATCCAGAACCTGCAGTGGTTTTTGTTTGTTTTCCCCTATCATTTTCTATCCTGAACAATTACACTAAATCTTCCCATGGCTGTGATCTAATAGCTTTAAGAGATTTACTTTTGAGAGAAGAGCTTCTTCAACCTCATGTTTAGAAAGGGATAAGCCAACATAAGGGGAAATTTGTGGGATAGACGTCAGTAGTGTGTTGTAGTTGGTTCTATGAAATTTTCTTTCCCGTTCTTCCAATCACATAAGATTTTTCTGGTAGTTTTTTCTGCAAGAATTACACGGTGTTCCCAACAGAACATCCTTGTCGGGACCAAGTATACAAACCCATGTGACAGTGGTGACATTTCATGTCAAATCCCTTTCATTTCCCATTGCCTCTTCAAAAATATAAAATGTTAACAGGAAAACTTACAATAATAAACTGGAGAAACTAGATTGCCAGGCTAGTGGACACAGGTATATTAACGGCTTCCCGCTGAATGTATTTGAGTTTTTCATGGGCTAGCACTTTAGCCCTTAATTTCTACAGTTGTTTTGCCTTTTCCAGACTGGGCTCATCACAGCTACTTACAGGGTCAAGGCTTCTATGCTGAAAGAGTGGTGAGTTCACAGGAGAGCAGAGTCACGGACAGTGTGATGCTCTATCCTCATAGTGCATCAACATCCCCATCTCTGGAGCTCCTGCGACTGAGCCGTCACTGGGAGTTTGTCAGGTCATGCGTCTCTGACATGCTCCTGTCCCCTCTAAGAGGCAGTAGTGAAAACTTGAGCATGTTCTGTGTTCAGCCAGAGTCCTTGCACCTTCTGAATGTCCTGTCCTGTACCCAGCCTCATTCTAACTTTCTGTGTCCTGATCCCATCATTTAACTCTGGGAGCCTGGGATCCATAACTGACCCTGATCATGTTCAAAAGGGTCTATATCGAGGCTCCTGTTCATTGTCCCCAATTATTGCAACAATTGTCCAACGCAGTTTGGGATGCATGAACTCAGCACTGGTCCGTTGTGGAAAAGGGTGGGTGGAGTGCCAGCATGGCAGAAATCAGGGCCTGGGTCCTGCGGGTGCTGAGGAGAATGCAGTTCAGGTAGGATGGCAGGCACAGTCAGGAGACCTGACTTAAGAAAGAAGCAGACCTGATTTAACAGAAGTTCAATGACTGTCCTAGCAGATGGAGGAAATCTTAGTGGCCAGTCAGGCACAAATCAAGATTTATTTCATTTCAGATCTCAGCACATAGGATAGACCATGCTGGTATTGATCTCAAAGAGATCCACCTGCCTTTGCTGTCCTGAGTGCTGAGATTAAAGGTGTGTGTCTCCACCAGCCAGTGAAGATATTATCATTTTTTACAGGGTGTGTTTTTGGCTTCTTTTAGGAGTTCATGGGTGTATGGATTCCTGTCTGAGTTTTCAATTCCATGCCATTGAACAAAGTGTTTTGTTTTTGTCAATACCATTTTATTACTATAGCTCTGTGGTACAACTTCAAATAGGGGATAATGGCCCATTCCATAGTTCTTACATTATGGAAAACTTATTTTTAAAGACACATGCATTATAGTGGTAGATGCCTGGAACCCTGGAACTATAGAAACTTGGGCATAGGACTGGAAGTTCTCACCCAGGCAGAAGTAAATTCTCAGTCCCTGCTGCAGCAACACCGAACAAAAAACACCTAAGTCCAGACACGTAGATTAATTTCCTGCTCTGTTGCTGTGAGTAAACACTGTTCAAATGCAAGGAAGGGGAAGAGAGAGTTTATTTCATTCACAGGTTATAGTCCATCATGAAATGAAGCGACAGGAACTGAGCAGAGAACATAAGGCTACAGTGCTCACTGCCCTGCTGTCCATGTGGGCCCAGCCTTAGCCATGGAGCCCATGACCTCCTGCTTAGGGGTGGCACCCACCATAGCAGGGCCTTCACACATCAGTCACAAATTAAGAAGATGCCCACAGTCACACCCACAGGCCCATCTGATGGACACAGTTCCTCAACTGCGGTTTCTTCTTCCAGGTGACTCTAGTTTGTGCCACGCTGACAACGCCTTTCGAGTAC
>PVIU01000129.1:0-96354 GCA_004026605.1 Ondatra zibethicus
AGGGAGGGAGGGAGGGAGGGAGGGAGGGAAAAAGAAAAAGTACCACAAAAAAACAAAAAGGGAGGGTCTCCTGAGGCCACAGTTGGAGGATCTCTCGAGCCTCTTTCCTGGACCAGGAGCTCTATTTAGGGGGTCTCCTGAGTCCACAGCAGACAACTATTTTCAGATGCCATCCTACTATGTAGCTGCCTGAATCCTCAGAGTGGCTAAGGTCTCAGAAGCACAGCTGACGCTTTAGACCAGGAAGGGGAAGGCACCACCTAAACCTCTCCAGAGTAAGCTTTCACAAGAGCCCAACAAAACACCTTACCCCAACCACACAATCAATGAATTCAAAGGATGGCCACCACCACAAATTTGAGACTCTTCCCTAACTGTGGACACATGTCCCACGTGGCTGAGGGTGAGAACAGATGCTTTAGGGTGAACACCTAGCTCTAAGTAGATCAGAACAAGGCAGGGCAGGTATTGTCCATACTCTGCAGTGTCTACTCCAGGACCAGAGGGAAATCACAGCTTGGACATCTGGGATGAATCAGAGAAATCTGCAGCATGTCTTCTGGTCAGGTAAGGACAGAAGGCTGTTTCTAGCATGTAGGTGAAGTCAGAAGCTTTAAAGATACCAGTCTTCCTCTTTTCAGAAACAGTCCTTCTCCTTGAGAGCCTTACCTCTTACCCCGAGACCCTAACAGTCTCCCGTGGGCTCTGTGTCTGACCCGCTGCTCTCCACTTTCCAGCTGCTTCACATGTTTCTGCATCCAAGAGAACCAGCACAAGTGGAAAGAAGTTTTACGGAGGTAAACAGCAACCTGTGGGTCACACAGGTAGACCAGGGACACAGAGTAACACATTAGAACTGTACCATGCAGTTACTGACTGGGGAGGTGACAGGCAGTGTCTGCACAGGACAGGATTGGGAAATGCTCTGCTAAATATAGCTCCTGGCTCAGGAAGGTGGCCCAGAAAAGGGCCGGCGCCCAGGGCGATTCCTGTCACTTCCTGTTACTCACATCCTGCCGTTCTGCTGCAGCTCTGGCCCCTGGGTACCCTTGCCTGTTCCCTAACTAGAAGCACCCCAGACAGACAATTCACAGCAGCTGGGATGTGTGTAGACCTTGGAGCACAGAAACAGACACCACCACAACCACCACCACCCCCTAGCTGGATAGATAGAGCTCAGGACAGGTTCAGGCCTCCATGGGGTCCCACGGGTTACCACCATCCAGTCCACGGCCATGACAGGGAACCTTGGCAGGATGGCTGCCACATGCTTCCTCCAGTTCCCGAGTAGAACTGGGAGCAAGAAACACTGAAAGGGGAAGATGGACATGGCTCCCACCCCTAATCAAGAAACTATCTGCAGCTGACACCCACTTAACAAAGGAAAAATTAATTTTCTCCAATAGAGTCTCACTGGGTATATTAACCACACTTACGGGCAGGTCACATGCACAAAAGTAGCTGGCCAACACATAATGAACCCAATGGTATTTTATGGACTTTTTGTCTCATATTACTTTGTTTGGATTTTTTTTGTCTTACTTGTATAATATGGGTTTCTGATTTTGTGTTTTTATAGGTTGTGAGTGTAGGTGTTTCTTTTGTCTTTTCTTTTTTATTCCGTTTTTTTGGTTTTGCGCTTTGTTTTGTTGTTGTTGTTGTTGTTTGCTTGTTTGCTTTCTAAAAAAGAAGGAAAGAAAGGATACCCTGGAAGAACCAGGGAAGAAGAAACCATGATCAGAATATATTATATGAAAAATTTTTCAATTAAAAAGAAGAAAAGGAAGGAAGGAAGGAAGGAAGGAAGGAAGGAAGGAAGGAAGGACAGACGGAAGGAAGGATGGAAGGAAGGAAGAAAGGAAGGAAGGAAGGAAGGAAGGAAGGAAGGAAGGAAGGAAGGAAGGAAGAGCTGGGTGCAAGGAAGGGCTGCGTCACAACTGGCAGCTGCCACCAAAGCAAAGCCATTTGCCCATTCTACCCTTCCAGTCCAGGAAGCCCAATCATGGAGCAAACAGCATATGATCTGTCAAAAAGTCTTTTGTTAAAGAAACAAAAAGTAAATCAAAAATAGAAAGTTCTACCTAAAAACTAAAAATTACATTTGGTTATCTTTTTTTATATCTGCTGCTGCTTCCATTCAATTGTGTTCAGCTGTGGGAAACTTTAGCCGAGTTGACCTTGGGTGAGTGAGTGGGATGTGCTTCCAGGAGGAAGGGAAGCTCCTACAAAAGGTACCGCTGGTTCGGGAGAGGAAGCCCAGTGGAACATCTCCTGCAGCAATCCTGTGACAGCTAACCAGCATGCAGAAGTCAAAACACAAACAGGTTCTATCCAAGAGGCACAAAAACTAATCTATATGTCTAAACAAGAGAAGTTATAAAGCATTCCTTGATGGGTATACACAGCTGACTGTAAGAGGTGATGACAAGCACTTTGGTGGCACTCCTGGTGCAACAGTATCAAAAGCAAAACTACAAGTGTATTACTGACAGGCTTCATAAACCTAAATTCTCATGTATCTTTCCTTACAGGGCATGACATGAAAATTATTGATTCGTATCAGGACTTCTCAATCTTGACATTACTATAGCTTGAACCAAATAATTCTTTGTAACAGGTCTGTCCCCACAAAGCTGTAATAGTTGGGTGTAGTGGTGCATACCTGTAAACCCAGCACTCCAAAAGCAGAAATCAGATCTCTGAGTTTAAGGCCAGCTTGGTCTATATATACTGACTTCCAGGCCAGCCAAAGCTATGTAGTGAGACTGTGTTTCCAAAACTCAAAATGAAACAAAAACAACAGCAATAACAAAAACAAAAATCTGTAGGAGTTGAGGGGCTGTGTAACAAGCATCCTGTACTCCACCCTCCCCATAGATGCTTCAGAACCCATGTTTAAAGTCCACATAATACTGCTCATCTCTAGATTCTCAGCTATAATAATTACAAAAGGGGATAAAATGGAAACACCCCATGGTCTTTTGTTAGGACACACTGTGTTCTTAAAACCTCTTTCAATGTACACAAATATACAGTGCATATCATGAGAAGTCTGGAACAGCCACTCAGACCCTACACAACTGTAATCAAGGAAATGACAGCAATCCTTTATTTGTTAATATATAAATTTTAAACCTATAAGGAAAACCTATCTCAGTAAATTTAGGTCTTTACCTCTTTGTTTGTTTGTTTTTGTTTTTTTGAGACAAGGTTTCTTCTGTATGTTGCCCTGGCTGTGCTGGAACTCACTCTGTAGACCAGGCTGACACACAGAGATCTGCCTGTCTCTGTCTACCTAGTGCTGGGATTAAAGGCGTGCACCACCACTGCCTGGCTAGGTCTTTACTTCTTATAAAAGCTTAATAGACAGTCACTATGGGCAAGTTCTAGAAACAAGGGCAAAGACAAAATAAGCAGTTCCAGGCAGAGCTTGCAGCTATACTGTGGGGAGGGCGTTATCAATATTGAAAACCTTGCTAGAGAATGCTGGGACAGTAGAAAAGCCAGTACTCTTGTTGTGGGCTACAAACAATGGTGTGGGAGAAAGAATGAAAAGGCTTTGGTCTTAGTTCTGACAGCTACCAACCCAAATTTATCCACTTTTCTGCCAATATTTATTAGATGGAACTCTGTATATGCTCAAGTATACCAACAACAACAGTACATTAAAGGGGGAGCTCTTAGGCAACCACAATAGCCCAAAGTCTGTGTGCAGTCCTCTGACCACTGGAAGTGGACCTGACCGAGCAGTGACACTGCCGAGAGCAGAGAAGTAAGAGCAGTAGCTGACCTTTACTTATAAATCAGTGTTTGGGCTATTTCTAAGCTCAACACTTGCAAGGGTTGAGTAAACCACCACCACCACCCCCAGCAGCATGAGATGCAAACAGAAAGCAAAAGGCTGTACAGGATCACAGGAAATTTATGAAGGGGCATATTCATAGCATATACATCTAACAACTAAGACAGCAACTTTTATGTGTACTTTATCACAATGAAAAGGCTTGGATGACAGATTCAACACAATGCCCAGCAAAATTCTTCAAAGACCTCGAAAGAACGGTACTCAACTTCATATGGAAAAGCAAAACACCCAGGATAGCCAAAACAATCCTGTACAATAAAAGAACTTCTGGAGGCATCACAATCCCTGACTTCAAACTCTACTACAGAGCTACAGTACTGAAAACAGCCTGGTATTGGCATAAGAACAGACAGGAGGACCAATGGAACCAAATAGAAGACCCGGATATCAATCCACACATCTTCGCACACCTGATCTTTGATAAATAAGCAAAAAATATCAAATGGAAAAAAGAAAGCATATGTAACAAGTGGTGCTGGCATAACTGGATATCAACATGTAGAAGAATGAAAATAGACCCATATCTATCACCATGCACAAAACTCAAGTCCAAATGGATCAAAGACCTCAACATAAAGCCAGCCACACTGAACCTTATAGAAGACAAAGTGGGAAGTACACTTGAACGCATTGGCACAGGGAACCACTTCCTAAGGAGAACCCCCGCAGCATAGACACTGAGAGAAACAATTAATAAATGGGACCTCTTGAACTGAAAAGCTTCTGTAAAGCAAAAGACACGGTCAACAAGACAAAACAACAGCCTACAGAATGGGAAAAGATTTTCACTAATCCCACATCAGACAGAGGTCTGATCTCCAAAATATACAAAGAATTAAAGAAATTGGACACCAAAAGATCACACAATCCAATAAAAAAAAAAAATGGAGTACAGACCTAAACAGAGAACTCTCAACAGAGGAATCTAAAATGGCTGAAAGATACTTAAGGAAATGTTCCACATCCTTAGTCATCAGAGAAATGCAAATCAAAACAACTCTGAGATTCCATCTTACACCTGTAAGAATGGCCAAGATCAAAAATACTGATGACAGCTTATGCTGGAGAGGTTGTGGGGAAAAGGGAACACTCTGCATTGCTGGTGGGAATGCAAGCTGGTACAACCCCTTTGGATGTCAGTGTGGCGATTTCTCAGAAAATTAGGAAACAACCTTCCTCAAGACCCAGCAATACCACTTTTGGGTATATATCCAAAGGATGCTCAATCATGCCACAAGGACATGTGCTCAACTATGTTCATAGCAGCACTGTTTGTCATAGCCAGAACCTGGAAACAACCTAAATGCCCCTCAACTGAAGAATGAATAAGGAAAATGTGGTACATTTACACAATGGAGTACTACACAGCAGAAAAAAATAACGACAGCTTGAATTCTGCAGGAAAATGGATAGAGCTAGAAAACATTATTTTGAGTGAGGTAACCCAGACACAGAAAGACAATTATCACATGTACTCATCCACAGGTGGTTTTTAAACATAAAGCAAAGAAAGCCAGCCTACAAACCACAATCCCAGAGAACTTAGACAACAATGCGGACACTAAGAGAGACTTACATAGATCTAATCTACATGGGAAATAAAAAGTAGAAAAAGACAACATCTCATGAGTAAATTGGGAGCATGGGGACCTTGGGGGAGGGCGAGAGGGGAGAGGGGAGAGACAGGGAGGGGAGCAGAGAAAAATGTAGAGTTCAATAAACATCAAGAAAATTTAAAAAAGAAAAAAAGATAAGAAAAGGCTTGGATAAACATAGAGAATGAAATACTTATATTATACAATATATTTTTTAAAGAACAATTAGAGGCAGAACATACAATGCCTAGATGGAAGTTCACATCTCAATGGGACTACTGGATCATTTGTCCTCTTCCTTCTGATCTTCTATATTTTTCAGTCTACAGAAAGCAGTATTTACATTAACTACTTTTCATGATGAGAAAGCATGGCATCAGGCAGGCATGGCAGCAGGAACAGCTGAGAGCTCATATCTTAAATAAGCAGCAAGCAAGAGGAAGGACTTGAAATGGGTGGCGCCTTTAAACTTGCAAAGCCCCCAGTGAGAGACTTCTTCCATCAAGGCCACACATCCTCAACTACCCAAAATGAGAACCAATGATTCAAATCCAAAGACTATGGAGACTTCTCATTCAAACCACCACAGTACTTTAAAAAAAAAAAAAGTTTCTACAAAATCATTCTTTGAGGGGCCAATGAGATAACTCAGCAAGTAAGTGTAATGCTGCCAAGTTTCACAACTTAAGTTCAATCCCCAAGACTCACATGATGGAAATAAAACTCTACAAAAAGCTGGGGCAGCAGAGGAAGAGTTATGCTCACATCACCAGATGGGGCCTGTGGTGATATTTTGTTTGTGTTTTAACAAATAAAGCTTGCCTGAAGATCAGAGTGCAGAGCTAAGCCACTAGAGGTCAGGCAGTGGTGGCACACACCTTTAATCCCAGGACTCAGGTGACAAGGCAGGCTTGTTTGTTATTTCAAGGACACCCTGGGCTACACAAACTTGATCCAGTCTAAAAGAGAAACAGAGTTCACAAAAAGGTGATCCCAACAGTTGGGATCATATACCTTTAATTTCAGCACTAAGGAGGTGGAGACAGGAGTGATATGGCTGGGCAGAGAGAGGAATATAAGGCAGGAGGAGACAGGAGCCCAGTGCAGTCTGAAGCAGTCAGTCTGAGGAGCAGTCTGAGCAGTCTGAGGATGCAGTCTGAGGACAGGATCGCCCTTTTGGTCTAAGCACTGGTAGAGGTAAGAACTCTAAAGCCTGGCCACTCTGCTTCTCTGATCCTTCAGCTTTCACCCTCTGAAAGCTGACTCTGAGTTTTTATTATTAAGAACAATTAGAACTCGTGCTACAAGGGCCTCCAGCACCATTCTTACAGGGGACTCAGAGGCAGTCACCCACTGGTCCTTGCTTTACCACTGCAGCAGGCATCTTGCTTCCAAAAGAGACCTTGAGAGAGGAATCCTCATTCTAAGAACAGTGAGGACAGAAAAAACTGCAGGGAGCTGAGTTTCCACCCTACACTGGACTGTTGAATAAATCCTTCCTATGGGAGAAAAAAACCTCTACTTAAGTCACAAATTCTTGGATATTTCAGCTAAATATCCAAATATAATCTTAGTTGAAGCTCCATCTTCATAATCACAGAAAGCAAAAAAAAAAAAAAAGGAACTGTCTTTATCTTCCAGTTGTCAAGAATAAACTAACTCACTGCCTCAGTAGTGATGCTCTAAGCTCAAACAGGCAGCAATATCAGGGAACATGACACAACAATACAGAGAAGCTGAAAAAAAATCTCTTTTTGAGTTGTTGGAGCCCCTTGGATCCCCAAATATTGCATTGCCATTGCTCTTGGTTACCCTCCAGAACTTGCCAGGAAGACCCTATTACTGACTTGAGTCATAAAACATGGAGAAAATCAAGTGGGTGCTAACCTGGAAGCTTCACCCTTACTGGCTAAACTTCATAGTGCTGCAAGGTGCTATGCACATTACCAGACAAAACCAGTAATCATCAATCTCACCTAAGATGAACCCTGTAATCTACAACAATTGTCTTAGCAAGATATGCTCACAATTACAATAGTGGCATGAATGTTATAGAACCACGCACTTTCTCACTGGATTTAAGATCCACTTCATCAGACAGAATCCATGTCTGGCACAGTTATCAGGACCAAAACCCTATGACTAGTCAGGTCACAGGACTTGGAGAGAACCTACTACTATCATTCTACTAAATGGACATGGTGTTATAACAATTCCTAATGAATAATTGCTATACCCATAGATTAGTGCATCTCAAAGTCCTCATCAGAAAAGCTTCTTGTAATAGCTGAGGATTAACACAGAGACACATAAGTGGCCAACATGCAGAGAATAAGAGTATAAAGGGCTGAACCCTAAATGGGACAGCATGCCCCTCCCACCAAGGTTTAGAGACCTTCTTAGAAAATGGGTCAGGGTCAGGTGGTGGTAGGTAATACATGTCTTCATCCCAGCATTCTAGAGGCAGAAACAGGCAGATCTCTGTGAGTTCCAGGTCAACCTGGTCTACGGAGCAAGTTCCAAGACAGCCAAAGCTACAGAGAGCAACCCTGTCTTGAAAAACTAGAGAAAGAGAGAGAGATTGCAGAATATGGGTCAGAAGGATTTTAAGAGCCAGAGGCACATGACAAATAAACAGCTTTCCAAACACGAAAGGGCAGCTGCACATAGGAACTCATAGTGCTTGTGACTATATACAAGACCTGGACAACCTCAAACCAGACAAAAATCCCAGCAATAGGGAGCAGGGAAATAGTCGTGAAGTTCCACTTGTTAGGAGTCAGGTATTATGCTGTCCTGCCCTATCATCTGGCAGGATGTACCAGGCAGTACCCTGGCCAGCCCAAGGTCCTAGTCTGTACGCACGTGCAGAGGTCCCTTTAACAAGCTCTGCCCACTGCTGCTCTCTCCCCTTCCAACTGCTCTTATGAAGGGGCAGGCAGGGCTTTTCCTGCTTCTTCTCTTCTCTTCTCTCCCTCTCCACTTCCCTTTTCTCCCTTCCTTTTCCTCACATCCTTCCCTTCCCCCAATAAAACTCCTCACTTAAGCTCTACCTGCAAGGCTTATTCTGTCACCCACCTTGGGAACCACCAAGGTCTCATTTGTGCAGTTTTATAATACCACTCCCAGAGGAAGAGCTGTTAGTTAGCATTTAATAGCTGCTGGGAGAGGAAGAGTCAGTCTTTTTTAAGGGTGTGTGAGGTAGTTTGTATGTAATTGGCCCCCATAATCTCACAGGGAGTGGCACTATTGGGAGGTGTGGCTCTGTTGAAATGGGCAGAGCCTTGTTTGAGGAAGTGTGTCACTGTGGAGGCAGGCTCTGAGGTTTCCTATGCGCAGGATACTTGCCCAATGTTTCTGTCAACTTCCTGTTGCCTGAAAAATGTAAGAGTCTCAGCTACTACTCCAGCACCACATCAACCTGCATGCCACCATGCTTCCCGCCAAGATAATGGACTGAATCTCTGAAACTGTAACTGAGCCACCCCAATTAAATATATTCATTTATAAGAGTTGCCATGGTCATGGTGTCTCTTCACAGCAATAAAAACCCTAACTAAATAAGACAGAAGTTGGTACCCGGGACTGTAATATTGCTGGGATAAGCCTGATCATGTTTTTATTTGGAATAATACAGACTTTGGGAATTCGGGTTAAGAAAGCAGTAGAATGCTTTAAACACTGCTTAAAGGGTCAAGCTAGTAAAAGTCTGGAAGACAGTAGTGCTGAATGTGATTTGATGAACTATGGGTGCCTGATCAAGAGGTTTCAGAGGAGAAGAATGTTAGTATGTGGCCTAAAGACTGGTCTTGTGATATTTTAGTAAATAAAGTGGCTGCTTTTGCCCTTGTCCAAGGAGTCTGTCTGAGTATAAAGTAAAGAGTTTGGATTAATTCAGTTGGCAGAGGAAATCTCAAAAGAGCCTAGTGTAGACTCTATTATGTGGTTATTAGTGTTAAAATTCTGATGAGGATTTATAATGATAAGGAGCAAGCTGAGCAAGAAAAAATATTTGAGGAGAAAAAGGGTACCATAAAGTAGAATGGAGCTAAATCCTCTGTTCAAGGAAATAAACAGATTAAGAAAAAGAATAAAGGAAGTGGTAACCTTAGGGCAAGACCCCACCCAGCCAACTAAATTTCCAACTTGTGAAAAGGAATTAAAGAAGATTTTAAGCTGGGCAGTGGTGGAGCAAGCCTTTAATCCCAGCACTCAGGAGGCAGAGGCAGGCAGATCTCTGTGAGTTTGAGGCCAGCCTGGTCTACAAGAGCTAGTTCCAGGACAGGCTCCAAAGCTACAGAGAAACCCTGTCTCGAAAAAAAAAAAAAAAAGATTTTAGAGTCAGGTGTAATGGTGCATGCCTTTAATCCCAGCACTCAGAAGGCAAAGGCTGGCAGAACTCTGAGTTCAAGGCCAGCCTGGTCTACAGATCGAGTTTCAGGACATCCAAGTTTAGGCAGTAAATGTCAAAAACACAGAGTTGGTAAATATGTAATTGCATGAGGGGGCCATGTTCCAACCCCAACTAGCAGCAGAACTTGGAAGTTTCAGCCACATGGTTCTGATTTTAGTTAAAGAACAGAAGAAATGGGTTATGGAATTTGCCTCTGCACCTAAGGAAGACTGTGTGTGTCGGGGTGTCCCTGAATGGAGGCCTAGAGGGGTCATTGCGTGAAACTGTGAAGTTGAAGCCTGGATTGCTTTGGAGAACCCAAAATGTTAAAGATGCCAGAGTTGTGGGATACTTGCTGAGGAGAGCTGCAGAAATGGAACAGGGAATGGAACCAGCCCCAGAGAAAAGTGTTGCAGTCAAAAGCTGAAAAGAGTTGGAGATCTGAAAGCATTTTGACATCAGACATGGAGACGCAGAGTTTGGAGTTTGCCTAGCTGGTTTTAGGTCTTGTTTTGGTCTCCTCTCTATGCTCCCTTCCCTGCCGGAATGGTAACGTATATCCTGTGCCATTATATGTTCAAAATATGTGACCTTCTTTTTGATTTAGATTTTCACAGGTGATTACTGTTAAGAGATTGCATGAATCTCAGAAGACTTTGGACTTTAAAACAGTGTTGAGACTATGATAGACTATGGGGACTTTTGAAGTTAGACTAAATGCATTCTGCATTATGATATTGTCACAAGCTCAAGTGGGCCAGGAAGTGGGATGTGGTAGTTGGTATGTAATTGGCCCCCATAATCACATAGCAAGTAGCATTATTGGAAGGTGTGGCTTTGTTGAAATGGGTATAGCCTTGTTGGAGCAAATGTGTCACTGTGGGGGGCAGACTTTGAGGTTTCCTATGTTCAGGATACTACCCAGTCTCAGTTGATTTCCTGTTGCCTGAAAGATGTAGACTCTCAGCTACAACTCCAGCACCACATCTGCCTGCATGCTACCATGTTCCCCACCATGATGATAATGGACTGAACCTCTGAAACTGTAAGTGAGCCACCCCAATTAAATGTTCTCATTTATAAGAGTTGCCATGGTCATGGCATCTCTTCCCATCAATAAAAAACCTAACTAAGCCGGGCAGTGGTAGTGCATGCCTTTAATCCCAGCACTCGGGAGGCAGGCAGATCTCTTTGAGTTTGAGGCCAGGATGGTCTACAAGAGCTAGTTCCAGGACAGGTTCCAAAGCTACAGAGAAACCCTGTCTTGAAAAACCAAAAAAAAAACCCTAACTAAGTCAGTGTGACTTCTGGCAAAACAGTTACACTCCAAGAATATTTGGGCACCGAATTGGATTTCTTGGGTTTAAATAAAAAGAGGAGATAAAAGTTGGGTGGGTTAGAGATGTGGAGGTGGAACAGGGAGGAACTGAAGGAGGAGTGGATATGATCTAAATACATTGTATAAAATTCTCAAAAAAATTTAAAATATTTTTAAAAATGGGTTGGAAAGATGATTCAGCCTTTAAAGGCTAAGGCTCACAACCAACAGTAATAATAACAACAACATTGAAAATGCAGTCTGAGAGTGTCAATTGGGGATGGGCAAACTATAACCTGATAAGTGCTTGTTAAGTTTTATTGGAACACAGTCTCCTCATTTACATACTGTCCATGACCACACACAGCAGAGTTAAGGGGTTGTCACAGAGCCTACATAGTCCAAAGATTAAAATATCTGGCTCTTTCTAGAAAAACCTGGCTGCTAACCCCTTCTATAATTTCCTGGCAGTAAACAACTTGGGAATATAAAGGTGAATTAGAAATTGGCAGGCGTAATAAGGCATCTGCACCTTCTCTCTGTTTCCACAAAGAAGAGGTCTCCATTCTGCTATGAGATGGGTCCCCGAGTGCTCCTCGTGGAGTACATACAAAGTAAACTCAGAACTCAGCCATTCCTGTTATCAGAACGGTCATATATAACTGTGCATGTGTGCACACTTACTAAATAATTTGGAATGAAAACCCCTACAGACATTTAGAAATGCCACCTATACTTCAGCATAACTTCCACAACATACCTCACCCTATTTCAAATGTAAACTTAAAACATTCTTGAAGCTGAGGCCTGATATGTTCTCCTACTTTCCTGTATTTGTCTGAGAAAGTGACCATGTTCTCCCATCCAGGTCCACCCAACTACTTGTGTGAGATGCTCCCAATTCTGCTGCTAGGAAATAGCTAGAACAACAGGGCATAATTCAAAAAAAGGCTCTTTCTGGCCTAGTATCTCCCTCAAGTAGGGAGGCCAAAGTGACAATCAACCCCAGGACAGCCTAGAAAAACAAATGGTCAGTCACTTACTGTGTAACAAAACAGCCCCATCCCTCCCAGACAATCAATATGCCCAGAGCAAAAAGTAGTCACTGTATCTCCCCAAAAATGCTCCTAAGGAATGGCATGATGACACTCCTTTGGGCACACATACCATGATAATCTCAAACTCTGTCAGGTAAAGACAAGCTAGAGGGCTAAGGAAACAAGACCAGGACATCCACACTGAGGCAGTCTCTCCACAGTCTCACAGTTGGCATGCAAGTCCTCTCAGGACCAGTCTAAACTGAGCCAAAGAATCACAGCAAGTGCCTGTTGCTGGAAGTCCATCTGTGCTTAACTCCTTTCATACAAATAAAATGGATACTTAAGATAGAGCGAGGACCAAAAAACAGTTGGCCCTTGTCCAGGTCACACTGCTTTGTGGGGCTTCTCCTAGAGGCACTAAGTGCCTGCCAATAAACCCTGTGATAGGTGTACTGGCACACAAACTTGAGACTCCAACACAGCTATCCTTCAGATCCATATCAGAAAAGGAACAGACCCTGAGAGGCACAGCTGTCCTACCAAGTTGCCAACCCTGACAAGGAAACCCTAACCCTAGGCCCAAGATCTTGACTATAAATGCATGAATACCTCAGGTCCCCTTAAGATGCAAAGAGGTACATGAATAGGCTGCTTACAGATGCCAGGAGCCTGCATCTATAAGATGAGTAGGCAGTAGAGTTGCTGTGTGGTATCCTAAGAGAAAAAAGTCCTACCAATTAAGCTACCCTGTCCTCTGTAAGTCTTTGATGTAATCACATACTTGGTCCAGAGGCTGTCACTTGTCAAATATCCAAAAAGGGCCAATTTAGATCACATCCCATGGCAGGGAAGTCAACACAGACAAGAACAAGTACCAAGGGATGACACTTCCTCTTCTACAGCCACCCCTTCCTCATGTCATTCAGATATCACAGAGTCAGTTCATCTTTTTCTTCTAACCAAATTTACAACAATTGTTTCCTTATTCCTCTTGGTGTGTCAAAAAGACTGCTACAAAAAAAAAATGAAGGCATTCTAACTACAGGATTTAAGATTTTTTAAAAGACATGAAAACAGTTCAAAACTTCTTTCCCCATGGACAAACCCTGACATGGAGGCCTTATGTACCAGGATGTGAGTGGCCACAGTGAGAGGGACTGGCTTGCAGGTGGCTGAAGCAGTCATAGTAACTGAGGAGTCATTTCCCCTGGTCATGCACAGCTACAACACTATCCCACATAAGGGAAAACAGCACATTTTCCTAAAAATCCCAAGGGGTAGAACTAAAAAACAATAAAGCAGTTAACCCAACTTTGTTCAGGCATGATCTAGAAAGAGATAATACATCTGAGAACATCTCTCATAAAGCTCATACTTCTCCCTCCAACAGGCACAGCTGGAGGAAGAGGAAGAGGATACAGCTGTAATAAAGTTAAGTCTGAATAGATGATGCTCATTTCTAAAACTTGAATTCGTTGTCAGAAATATCAAAAGGTAAAGTTAGAAATCTGAGTGGTGCTGGACAGCGGTGGCACATGCCTTTAATCCCAGCACTCAGGAGGCAGAGGCAGGCAGATCTCTGTGAGTTCAAGGCCAGCCTGGTCTACAAGAGCTAGTTCCAGGACAGGCTCTCTACAGAGAAACCCTGTCTCGAAAAACCAAAGAGAGAGAGAGAGAGAGAGAGAGAGAGAGAGAGAGAGAGAGAGAGAAATCTGAGTGGCAGAACACTCCCCTAACACAGACAAGATCCTGGGTTCAATCAATATGTAAGAAAAGAAAAAGGAGAATATTAAGATGTATTATCAAAAACTTTGCTCAAAAGGAAACTCCACACTTAAAAGTTTCACTAGTAAATTCTAGTAAACGTTTAAGAAGGAAATGACATAAACTTATATAAAGTTATCAGAAAACAACATATAACCACTGAATCTACATTTTTAAAGATGTTATGAAGCCAACTAAATCAGCACCAACACTTGACAGAAATAAAAAGAAAGACAATTAAAGAGAGAAAGACAATGGAAGAAAGTAAGTGGGGCAGGGGATACAAGTCAATGCACTTCATGTATAGAGGCAAAACTCTGAACAAAATAGGAATGCCATACCCAAAGACTAGAACACTATTAAAACATCGAGGTTCCTGCAAGCTATTAATCCCAGCCCTCGGGAAGCAGAAACAGGCAGACCTCTGTGAGTTCAAGGCCAATTTGATCTACACAGCAAGCTTCAGGCAAGGCAAGACTGTATAGTGACACCCTGTCTTTAAAAAAAATAATAAAATAAATCAATCTTCTGGAGCTGGAGAGATGCCTCAGTGGTTTAGAACATTTGCTGCTCTTCCAGAGGACCAATGTTCAATCCCCAGCACAGACATGGTGACTTATTACTCTAGCTCTAGGGGATCCAAAGGCCTCTTCTAGCCTCCACAGATACCATGTGGTACACTGATATATATTCACAGAAACATACATATCAAATAAACAAAGCAGGAGACTAGGATATGGGTAGCTATACAGATCAGAGAAGCAGAATAAGAATCAAAAGAGCTGGGTGTGGCTGCTCATGCCTCTTTCCTAACTTTAAACAGGAAGATTATATGGGATCAAGGCTAGTCTGAGCTACACAGTTTGAGGCAAGCCTGTGCTACTTAGTGAGATCCTGTCTCAAAGTGCAAACATGCATGTACAAACCGGAAACAGACTCATAAATACAAGGTCACTGGACTTTTGATCAAGGAGTCAGTCATAGGTAACTATGGAATGGAATGTTTCTCCAATAAATGCTTCAGGGGAAAAGCTGACATCCATGTAGAAAACAGCAACTCTGTACCTTACAACAAATATTAAATCAGCTGTGTACAGATCTAAGTGTACAACCTAAGGCTACAAAACTTCTAGGAAAAAAAAAAAAGATCTTTTGGTCAGAACTTAAAAAGCTGACAAATCCAATTCCACAAAAGACTTATTCTAAAGATGCCACTAAGAAAAATTGGATGAGCCGGGCAGTGGTGGCACATGCCTTTGAGTTCGAGGCCAGCCTGGTCTACAGAGCGAGTTGCAAGACAGGCCCCAAAGCTACAGAGAAACCCTGTCTCAAAGAAAGGGGGAAAAAAGGAAGGAAGAAGAAAGAAAGAAA
This sequence comes from Ondatra zibethicus, assembly GCA_004026605.1. NCBI lineage: Eukaryota > Metazoa > Chordata > Mammalia > Rodentia > Cricetidae > Ondatra > Ondatra zibethicus. Next base: position 15,347 of record PVIU01000129.1, read on the forward strand.
GAAAGAAAGAAAGGAAGGAAGGAAGGAAGGAAGGAAGGAAGGAAGGAAGGAAGGAAGGAAGAAAGAGAGAAAGAAAGAAAGAAAGAAAGAAAGAAAGAAACAAGGAAACAAAGAAACAAAGAAACAAAGAAAGAAAAGTATGATGACAGAGTGTGGAGAGGAGTCACGGAAAGGCTACCAGACAAAAGACATCCAGAATATATCAAGAAAATAATCCCACACAAAACCAAATGATTCCAACATGTACTTCACAAAGTAAGATACACAAAAGAACATTAAGGGCTGTACCTATGGCTAGAATGTAATTACATTAATTAGGAAAGGGGCTGCCTAGCATGAGTGAGGTCCTGGTAAACCCCATGTTGTAGTGCACACCTGTAATCCCAGTACTCGGGAGAGTCAGAGACATAAGAATCAGAGATCTCAAGGTTATCCTCATCTACATACTAAATTTGTAGACAAATTGGGGTACATGAGACAAAACAGAAAATTAAAGAGAGAGAACAAAAAAAAAAAACACATGGGGCACCATTACATATGTACCAGGATATCTGAACTTAAAAAGATTACCCATACCAACTACTGATGACATGGACAACTGGAAGGACCTTGCATCCACTCCTGGAAAGACTGTAAATACAACCTTTCCAGAAGACAGAAACAGATTATGTTTTAATTTTATTTTAATTTTTATTTCTAACCATTTGTATGTGTGTATGTCTATGTAGGGTTTATATATATATGAGTGCAGTGCCCTTTGTTTCCAGAAGGCATCGGATCCCCTGGAGCTGGAGTTGCAGGTAATTGTAAGCTGCATTATTGGTACTGGGACCCTAACTCAAGCCCTCTGTAAAAGCAGTCAGTGCTTTTAACAGCTGAGCCATCTCTCCAGCTCCTAAGTAAAATTTATTTTATTTATTGTTTTTTCAGGTAGGGTTTCTCTATATAGCCCTGGCTGTCCTGAAACTTGCTTTATAGATCAGGCTTTCCTGGAACTCTGAGATCCACCCACCTCTGCCCCCTGGGTACTGGAACTAAAAGCATGTGCTACCACATCCAGCATAATAATTTTGAAAAGACAGGAAAACTTACTCTGGAAGTGATGGAAATACTTGATATCTTTTTTATTATTATTATTGAGCTATATATTTTTTCTCCACTTCCCTTCCTTCCACCCCCTTCTACCCTCTCCTATGATTCCCACACTCCCAATTTACTCAGCAGATCTTGTCTTTTTCTACTTTCCATGTAGATTAGAGAAATATTTACTATCTTGACTATGACAAGTTTCAATATGTGTGTCCCTGAGCAGATAGATGTACATGAAAACTCACCTTAAGTATATGATACATTTCTGTATCAATTAAGCTATAAAAATCTTTTACTCTCAGCATGTGCTGGCACACTGAAGCATTCATTAAAGAACATTACCAACCTTTCTGATGATCAGTGTGACCATATAGTTTATCATCCAAGCTAGGAAGTGTATGCAAATCAAAGTGGAATCTAAAAACAAGTAATGGTGTTATGGCAGCTACAGCCAGTTACGTGAACTGGCATTGCCCTGGCATATCAGTGAGCCGGTTATGGGTATAACAAACAATCAAACTAGTTTTGGTATAATTAGATTTTTCCTGAATAGAGCAGGCCCTAAAAGTTCACTCTTCAGAAGGCAGCACAAGGCTGGCAGCAAATTGTACCCATGCTCTTGCTTGACACCTGAGAAAAAAGCCAGCAGGGCTGGGTGCAAGGCACACACCAAGGCCCCACTTTCAAGTTCAATGTCATTTCAGCCTTTTTGTTTGTTTGTTTGTCTGAAGTCAAAGAAGGTGCAGAGCCACCTCCCCACTCCCTTACCCTCCCACCCCCCCGCTCCTAATTATCTTCCAAATGTCAGAGTGTCCCAATCCTCCCTTACTAACCTTTGCGGCCATGAACAATGAGCCCATAGAAAAAGCTGTGCCAACTCTCTAAAGCAAAGTCCAGCAGGGCGGGAGTGGGCTGGACCTAGCCCTGGGTGCAGCCCTGCACAGGGCACTTTTTACAGCAGGCTGAGTGGAGGACACCCTCACATCTCTCTGAGAGCTAGCACCAACAGCTCCTAGAGTTCTGTCTGAACACAGGACGCACAGACTTCAAGTTTTCTTCAGATGGGGGGGAAGGCACAGGGCTGAGAATTGTATTAACTTGGTAACAAGCTATTTCAAGAAAATTAATCAATCACACCACTGTTCTTTGAAATATTAGGCACTCTGGGACAGATAGGTAGGATTTTTTTCCACATAATTTTCTAAATAATGACACCATATTTCTAAGGTCAAAAACAATACAGACACAGGACTTGGCTCCGTCACACCATAGGCACATTTATTAAAAAAAAAAAAAAAAGGCACTTGGCAAAACAACTAGTTGTTAATTTCATAGACACTCTAAGAAAGAATACTATCCAAGGCCTTTCCACCTGTCATTTAGCAAAAATTCCTTCATAAAACCATTAAGGGTTTTGACTAGAACCAAATGGCAGTTATTCAACTGTCTGCTTTTATTTTCTCTGCCATTTGTAAAAAAAGACAAGTGAATATTAACAATAAACACACATTTTCACACACACGCACATGCAACAACAGTCTGCTAAACAGCTTAGATTTTGTCCATGGCAACCCTTCTGATAACCTAACCACACAGCACACCCAGACTCCAATCCACCCCACATCCACCATGCACTCTCTGCTCACCAAACCACTGGCTGCCAAGTAGACCTGTGTCTTCTCTCTGCTTAGAGTGACTATGAGAACTGGCCTAAGCCTAGCTTTTGAACCAGCTTTGGCCCAGGCATGGGTACTGCCTCCAACAAAGCCACACATTTGGTAAACACATGGTACCAACCTGGCACAAGGCCTGGCCTTCTTCCTGCTTCTAGATCTGGAGAACACAGAATGAATTCTAAAGCATGGAATATGTTAGGTAAAAATTCTTCTGCATGGTTCTCACAAGCTCCTGCCACTGACCAAGGTGGGCTCTAAATCACTGCCCCACCCTGTGCCAAGAGCTGACAACCTCAGGCCCAACACTGTGCTGGGCAGGACCATACCAATGTAAAAATGCAGGTACTTGAGAAGGTGGCTGAGAAGTACCTGACATCTCAGTTGAGGTATGATGGCATGTGAGGCCACAGTTAGGCACGCTGAGCACAAAGAAGGGCCCACTCCCAGAGGAGAAGCAAGGCTCCTGACTGTAGGGCAACAACACGTGGCCTACAAAATTACTCCCAGGACCCTCAAATGCAGCTCTGCCTACCTCAGGCCCAGGCCAACAGCCACAGGAACAAGGAAGTCTTTCCTAAGGGGGGAAATCTGCCAAGTATGGACAGCTTTTCCCTCCTCCAAGCCAAAGTGATTGGTTAGGGGTTTTGTCCAGGAAATAAGAGAAATCTAAAGAAGCTGATACAGAAAAACTATGTTGAAATCTGGATAAAGGTCACAGTTCCTCACAAAGGAACAGCCCTGATCACCCACAGGCTGACATCTGCTGTGAAGAGATGAGAAATTCAGGGCCACCAGGGAGCCACCACTTACCCACAATCCTAAAGGCAAAACATACACAGAACTACTGAACAATTCTTCCAATCCATTATAAAGCTCCTTTATCACTCAGTTAGCAATTAAACAAAGGTATCACCCACATATACTTACACAGTTCAGATTGGTCTCAAACTTATAATCATAATGTCTCAGCCTCCAGGTACAAGCTTACTTATCTCTTATTAGCCATATTCTTTTTGCTCCTGCCATCCCTGTGCAGATCAGATTCCAGATTCCTTAGGCTTTGTGCTTTGTTTGTGAATGTATCCACATGTGTATGAGGTGCATGCATCTGTGTACATGAGTAGAGACTAGAAAAGGGTCTGTGGTATATCCTTAACTATCACTCTTCTTTGTTCCTTTAAGGCCAGGTCTCTCTCTGAACCTGTGGTTCACATTTTCTCAGCTAGGCTGGAAGCTAGCAAACCTCAGAAAGCCTCATCTTCCTCAGAGCTGGGGTGACCTGTACCAGTGACTGTCAGTTTCAGACTGGAGCTACATCTACAGCTGGTCCCTCTTGTTGAGATTCCTAGTTTTTGAACAGCGCAACTACTAGTTTGACTGGATTTCCAGCAGACCACCACTATGGGACAATTCAAACTCTGATCATATAAGCTAATTGTACAGATTCCTCTATAGTGACCCATACTCCATCAGCTCTGTTCCTTGGGAGAACCCTGACATTCATAAAACTCCTAAGGAGAGAAAACTGCTTTCCCGACATCCACTCTGACCACAGGTGTTACTGTTAACTCTACCTATAAAGTCTGCCTCATTTGAAATCTTCTGGAATTCCAATAAATCAGACGAAGTGCTTAGTGTTAGCATGTTAAATCCCATTACTTTTCTGCTTAGCAGGGGCTCAGTTGCAGTAGAAATGAAAGGCAGCAAATGTATAGAGTATGCTTTGTACCAACCCAACACCCAACACCATGAAAAGATCCTAGTATTGCTCCCATCACACAGATAAGAAAACCTAAAAAGATAAAGACTCTTGCCCTAGGACACAGAGCTAACAAGAAGATTTTCTTAAATGGGACATTGTGACACATACCTGTAATCTCAGCATTCAAGAGGCTGAGGTTGGGAGATCACAAGCTCCAAGCTAGCCTGGGCTACATAGTGAGGCCATGCTTCAAAAACCAAATAAACAAGGAAGATCTCATAAAACTCAGGGATCCTGTTTGGTTTTTCCACCGTATTTCCTAGGGAAAAAAAAAGTCTTGAGCCCAGGTCTGAGAACTCACTCCCTTGTGTGTACAGCGGGGTTACTCTGACCTGGTTATTTCAGAGAAATTACTACAAAGATATTAATACCCACCAGGTCTCTACCACAACAGCTGTACAATGTGGTCTTATGACCAAATGCTGGCTCATGGTGGAGTGGAGGTAGCAACCAAAAGTACCAAGCCAAATTCTGAGGATATCACATAAGAGTTTTACCATGGGCTCCCTTTAGAAGTCTGGTGACACAGGGGGAAGCTGTCTCTACTCGACCTGCAAGATGGGTGGTACGAAGAAGGACCTGGGTCAACAAACAGAAGCTGCACATCTGAGCAGAGAAGACAGAGAGAGCTACTCTGCAGGGGAAGCCACATTAACCGCCACATATGTTCCTTCCTTAATGTGAGACACTTTTCTAACAGTAACTTAAATGACTAGCCAGACCCCCTCAATTCTAGTGCTAGGAGTAACTTGCCAACTATAACACCTGACATGGTAAAAGACTTACCACTACAGATAGCACATGTTACAGAAGCTCGTGACAGGGAGACGTTTATCACAAGCTGGTAAATAAAGCAGAATACAGAATTACACTTGTATGATGTAACACATCATACAGCAAACATCATAAAGCAAAACAATGTTTCTCTTGGAAAAACTAAAGGGGGAATAAAGCTGCTGAGCCACAGCAATTTTAAACTTGTTTTAAAATCATTACTCTGATCTAAACCCTTTAAGAAAAATGAATAACTACCCCATCCATGGAGCCTAGTACCTAAGAGGCACAACTGTGGTTTCCAGAACGAATAAATGCTCCCAGGCTCTTCTTCCCTAACTGTAATACTGTGAAAGAAAATGCCCCCCATAGTCTCATAGGAAGTGGCACTATTAGGAAGTGTGGCCTTGTTGGAGTAGGTGTGGCTTTGTAGAAGGAGATGTGTCAATAGGAGGTGGGCTTTGAGGTCTCAAATACTCAAGCCAGATCTAATGTGACATTCACTTCCTGCTGCCTGCCAATCTGAATGTAGAACTCTCAGCTCCTTCTCCAGGACCATGTTGGCCAGCATGCTACCATGCTTCCCACCATGATGATAATGGATTAAATCACTGAACTGTAAGCCAGTCCACAATTAAATGCTTTCCTTATAAGAGTTGCTGTGGTCATGGTGTCTCTTGACAGCAATAAAACCCTAAGACACTCACTGACTCTTCCCACATCTCTCTCCCTGCAAAGGACCCACATCCAGCACTCACTCACATACTCACACACACACACACACACACACACACACACACACACACACACACACACACACACACACACTGTGCCTGGTTGTGTTTGGGCTTTTTCCTAGCCTGCTTACTATTGACTCTATAACTAGTTATTTCCTATCTCACGTGAGATATCTTCCAGAAAGTGGGAACATTCATTCACCAAATATTCCCTTCAGATCTTGCTACAATATAAGACTGTTGGGGGAAAAAAAAGTAAAATCAAAATTTCAAAAATTTACATGTTTTCCAATTTATTTGTTTTAGAAATCTGGTAACCAGTATAAGCCTTCCTTGCTGTCAAATGAGTACCACATTCCCCATGAATAATCAAGTTTTTTAATTTGCTTCTGTGCACAGACACACACAAAGAACCAGGGCTGTCCCTGCATGCCTCGAAGCTGCCTACCTAAACATGAGGACCCTAAATCTATCAGAAAGGATCCAAGAAAGAAGCAGCCCCACATCCTCATGCCCAAGCTGGATGAAGGAACAGCAAGACCTCTAAGTAACTGCATGCACTCAGAGACAGTCAGCCCAGAGGTAAGGTGCTAGGACCCTAAGCCTCTCTTGACCTCAAACTTGAACATCCTAAAACAGTGTCACCAAGGACACCATTACTAAGTGATGATTCAACCTCACATGAGTGGAATAAAGTACGCTCAAGAGAGGTCCTAAACCTGGCTATACCCCCCAAATCCTAGGCAACACCTTGAAATATCATCATTTATGAGTTAACTTTAGATAGAGTCCCTAGTAGTACCAGCAACTTTGGAGTCCCAAAGAATGCTAAAGCACAGCTTGGTACTACTCTGAAGGAGCAGAGGACAGCTTCCTAAGCACAGCGCAGGCAGTCAAGAGCTCACATGGGTAGCTTCACATGATCTCCAAGAAAAAAGACAGGGTCTCCAGAGGATACAGGGAGGCCCCTCCAGACACAAAACCAGCAGGCAACTGTGCATCTAGCACTTTCTAAAAGCAGTGGCATGAGCAAGATCATGCTAGGACATGTTAGAGAAAGCAAAGATGGTGGACAGGAGAACAGACCCTCCAGTTACATCAAGAATTAAGGAGCCACTCAAAGTTATAGCACTCCTTAAACTGAGCCGAGCACGGTTCTTTCCAAAGATTTTCTATTTCAGGAGAATTCCAGTAAAACTCACCTTTCCTCTTTAAGGTTCAACCCAACTGATATTGCTTCTATGACCTAAGGGGTCAAATGATATGGCTATATGGCCTTGGGTCTGGTAAAATTGAGAACAATCTATAGCAATTGTGTTCAGTTAGATGTTACTCAGGAAATACAAAAACTATGATATTTCAGAAAATGATACCAAACTAGAAGAAGCTCCAGTTAGGAGCCAAATGATATAATAAATTAATTTACTGTTCTTGCTTCCCCACTGACTACTCAGTGGGTACCTATCATCCTGATGCTAACACCAACCACTTTACCAAGCCTTCATTGTACTCATTAATTTGGAGTTCCAGGCAACCCCAAAGACTTCATTCCTTAGATGAAGAACCTGATGCTCAAAGTCACATGATTCACTCAATATCATCAGCTAGTAAGGTTGAGACAGGACTTCTTCAGGCTTTCAGAGTCTAGACTTTAAACACTATGTTTTATTGTTTCAAACTAACAAAATCTCTTTGTTGCCTCAGAAAGGGAAGAAGAGAGGCTGGAGAGATGGCCCAGTGGTTAAGAGCATTTGCTGCTCTTGCAGAGGGCCCAAGTTCTGTTACCAGCACCCACAACCATCTGTGATTCTAGTTCCAGGGGAGCCAAAGTCCTCTTCTGGCCACCATGGGAACCAGGCACCCACATGGTACACATATAAACACTCATATATATAAATAAATGAATAATCTTTTGTTAAAGAAAGAGTAGGAAAGTAAGGCAGGGAGAAGGAGAAGAAGAAAAAGGAGAAGGAGAGAAACATAGCCTGCTATCCAGGTCCTTTATCTGGTGAAGGAAACAGTCAAAGGCAGATTCTTAGATTCCTCTGGGGACTTACTCTGGTTTTATTCTCCCAATTCTCCACAAGGATGTAAGTTTAATAAAAAGAACTCCTCTCCCTGCTTGCTGAACTTTGGCCCTCAAATATGTGGCCCAGGGAAGCTCTGAAAAATCACCTGTTGAATCATGACCAAGCAAAGTTTCCAAAGAACAAGCAAATAGACACAAAGTCACAAGAAGACTTGAGCAACAATACTCCTAAGTTACAATAGATTAATAACAACACTGCCGTTCAAATTTCTCATATTTACAATGAGTAAACTTAAGTAACAGATGCATATAAATACAATGGAATGATAAGACATGGGGAAAATTAAAACAGTGACAAATACTGACTCATAAGTAGGATCCAGAGAGGTCAAGAAGTTGGTCAGAGCTGATATGTTATATATGGAAATTCATGAAATGACCAGTGCATGAAGACACCATCAATTCTCAGCACCCACATCAGGCAGCTCACAGCCACCTGGATCTCCAATTCTAGGGAGAATCTAATGCCTCTGGCCTCTTTCAGCGCCTGCACATATATGCACATAATTAAAAAATAAAATAATTTTAAAAAGCTAGAGAGGTAGCTCAGAAGTTAGGAATATGTACTATCCTTTCAGAGGACCTGAGCTCCCATGCAGGCATTTTCACTCCAGTTCCAGGGAATCTGGATACTCTCTTCTAGCCTCTGTGAGTACTACATGCACACACAGTGCATAAGCTCACATAGGCACACACATATACATATAAATCTTTAAAAAGTAACATTTTTAAAAAAGAAAAAGAAGACATAGCCAGGCACAATGCCAAATGCCTGCAGTCCCAGCACTCAAGAGGCTAAAGCTGGAGCATGAGCCTAAGGCCAGCGTAGGCTGCTTAGTAAGTCCCAGGCCTAACTGGGACAAAAAGGCCCTATTAAAAACTCTAAAAAAGGACTGGAAACATGGTTCAGCACTTAAGAGAACTTGCTGCTTTTTTCAGAGGACCCAGATTTCATTTCTAGAACATACATGGCAACTCACAACTACCTGTAATTCCAGTTTCAAGGGATTTATTACTCACCAGGCATAGACATGGTGCACAAACACATGCAGACACTCTCTCTCTCTCTCTCTCTCTCACACACACACACACACACACACACACACACATAAAATAAAAATAACTTTTTTAAAAAACTAATGAAAGGGTTTGGGGTGGGTGGTGGTGCACGCCTTTAATCCCAGCATTTGGGAGGCAGAGACAGGTAGATCTGAGTTCAAGGCCAGCCTGGTCTACAGAACGAATTCCAGGACAGCCAGGACTGTTACACAGAGAAACCCTGTCTCAAAAAAAAAAAAAAAAAAAAAAGGGAGGAGGAAGGTTGGGCTATAGTTCAGTGAGTAAACTAGCATGCACAAAGCCCATGGCTCAATTCCTAGTACATCAGAAAATAAAATTAAAAAGTAAATAAATGAGGTCAGCAATGCTCGTGCACATCTTTAACCCTAGCACTTAGAAGGCATAGGCAGGCTGATTTCTGTGAATTCCAGGACAGCCTGGTCTACAAGAGGAATTCCTGAACAGCCAAGGCTACACAAAGAAATCTTGTCTCTAAAAAATAAACAAACAAGTAAATAAATCACATATGGTGCATGCCTCTAATATCAGCCTTTGGGAAGAAGAGGTAAGAGAATCACAACTAGTCTTGGCTTCTTTTTTCTTTTCTTTTCTTTTTTTTTTTTTTTTTTTAATGAGACGGGTTTCTCTGTGTAGTCCTGGCTGTCCTGGAACTAGCTCTGTAGACCAGGCTGGCCTCAAACTCTCGAACTCACTGAGATCCACTTGCCTCTGCTGCCTGAGTGCTAGGTAGTCTTGGCTTCTTATAAAGTCCAGGTTAGCATGGGCTGTAGAAAATCTCTCAAGAAAGCAAAGCAAACAAAACACAAATCCAAGAACAGTTCACCTACATGGTTTAAATGCCTTTCCCCAATCAATGAGTAAACAACAAAATTAATGGAGAAGTACAAATACTCTAAGGACAATGGAAATGCAGAGTCATGAGGAAAGCCCAGCTAGTTAAACAAACACAAGGTAAAGCCTGCAGCAATTACACAAAATACAATGGGCCCAACAGCAGCATCAAAATTCATCCACAGGCCTAAAATGATCCCCACCCAACACCTAAAAGAATAATCTTAGAAATTAGGAGACAAATACTTTCTGTGTATATGAGCTAACTTAGTCATAAAAATATACACTTTTAAAGGTGCCACAGGGCAGTGATGGCTCACGCCTTTAATCCCATCACTCAGGAGGCAGAAGCAGGCGATCTCTGGTCTACAGAGTGAGTTCCAGGGCAGTCGAGCTACACAAAGAAATTCTGTCAAAAAAAAAAATTCCAATGCCACCAGTAGAAGCAATCCCTGATCCTGCTAAAGTCAGCCTGTGACTTTATAAAGTCTTAAAAGAAAGTGCTATATAAATAATGTGCATATCTAGATCAACTGTGAGGAGAGAGTCACCAAGTTTTCAAAAGAAAAAAAAAAATCAGTCTGATTTCAAGAAGATGCAAAAAAAAAAAAAGCCTGAGCCAAGGTGACACTAGATTGAGTAGTTGGCTGCCTTTGAGGTCTTGGAACTTTTACCAAAAAAAAAAAAAAAAAAAAAAAAAAAAAAAAAAAAAAAAAAAAAAAAAAAAAAAAAAGGACTACATAATTGTTACAAATTTGGAAGAGAAAGGGTTCAAATACAAAATATTAATATTCTACTGGGCGGTGGTGGCGCACACCTTTAATCCCAGCACTTGGGAGGCAGAGACAGGTGAATCTCTCTGTGAGTTTGAGGCCAGCCTGGTCTACAGAGCGAGTTCCAGGACCAGCTCCAAAGCTACAAACAAACCCTGTCTCAGGAGGAAAAAAAAAAAATTAATACTCTATGTTGTGAGCTGGGTGAATTATGGTTGATTTTCAATTGTCTTAACATAAGTTTTTCTGGCTTTCTCAAATTATCAAAAAAATAAGCCAGATGTGGTGGTATACCCCTTTATACACCTTTAATTTAATCCCAGCACTTTGGAGGAAACAGGCAGATCTCTAAGTTGAAAGCCAGTTTGGTCTACACAGCTGGTTCCAAAAAATCAAATAAATAAATACACAAACAAATAAATAAGTCTCTGTAAAAAAATGTTAATATATAAGCAGCAACACTTTAAAAACATTTCATTTAGACCTTGCTTTTTGCTTACATTACCAATACATTCTGTTATTCTCCAGTCACAGCCACAGTACTGCCTTTAGCATGAAATTCAACTTTTACCAGAAATCCCTTTAATCAGGAAGGGTATGAGAAAGTCTGAACTACTTCATGCTATGTTCCAATGAGAAAGAAAAGCAATCTTGGGAAAGGGTGTGTCTTAGAATCTTACCGTGAAACTGTTGTTGACATTTTTGGTGCTGGATTCTGCCACGCTGGCATCAGTCAGGTCAACCTCATCAAATATGATCGACTGGAGAGATACAAACAGAGGGTCTCAAGTAAGCCAGGGCAGGCATATTCCAAGCACTGGTGGTGCTACCCACCACTCTCCCTACCCATCCCTACAAGCTCATGTTCCTTGAAAACTCAACATTTGATCATTCCACCATGTGAAACTCATGCAACCACCTGCCTACCTGCCTCTCCCAAAGAGCATGGATCACAAGTAGTTTGTGACTTTCAATCCACAGAGTTCATCAATGGGTATATTATAACAGCAATGCTGACATTTCTTTCTATACTTGTTTTTGGAGCAAACAAAACCAGAGCTTCCTTTTTAAATGTGAGACGGTCAGTCAGGGTTCAGAGTCAGAGGATCTTTCTGGCTTGGATTTCTCCAGTGAGCACATTTAGGAGAAAAGTTCCAACTAAAACAAAAACTATAGGGAGAAGAGACAGGCCCTAATAGGAGGAACCCAGCCATAAGGAAATCAGGGAATTGAGCACAGAAATTTAGTCCTAGAGAGGCGCAGTCAGATCTAGGGATGCCCTGAGTTCCTCCCCTCTCTCCACTAAGGTCCAAGCCACAGCCTTACCTTACAGTTCCCTCTGTTCTAAGATGTCTCTATCTGGAACCCCTAGAGAAAAGATTAGCAACTACAAAAATCTTCCCCACCCCCACCAATAGGACTGAAATAACCATGGCTGTGGTCAGAACCCTTTCTAAACATGTTGCCTTGTTCCATTTCTAATTTCAGCAAACTAACTCTCCAGGGATGCTTTGCAAAATGACTCCAGAGTTTTCTTAATGCCCAAGTATCAGAATTGCCACCAATGCTGAGACAAAAGCACAGGTGTTAGGACTGCCAGCCTGCACACTGGGATTTGAAATCTGACAGCACATTCACTGGACCAGAGCAGCAGCATCCCAGCTGCTCCCCAACACCTGCCTGGGGAGTCCAGCTTTGAGTCTTAACATAGCCAGGAACTTACCACCCAGGGCCAGCTGCTGGAAAGCTTCGAGATAAAGACCTGCACATTTCTGCTCACACACTAAGATGCCCAATGACCTGAGGAACTCTTAGCCCATAATAAAAGATCCATGAGCCTGTGGTAGCCTTCTTTCTGAAAGGAAACTAACTGTAATAAAGTTAGTTCTGTGGCCATTTTTCCATTGTTAAGGGACATGAACAAAAATAATTTTTACAAGAAATAAAGCATGCATAGTGACAAATAAAACCTGACACCTAGTATTATAAGCCAGATAAAAATAGGACTGTAGTTCAGTGGTAGAATCTGCCTAGCACAACCAACGCCCTGAATTCAATTCTATCATGATCAAAACAAACAAAAGAACAAACAATAAACAAATAAAACAAAAAAGCCCAGCTAGAAATAACTGATTTGCAAGAATTCATCCTATGCACAAGTGCTCAGTTCCTAAATGATGGCTCCTGAGTTTGATCATCTCACGGTGCCTTACCTTTGCAGTTTTAGCATAGTACAGTGTTCGTCCTCGAAGCTTAAAGTACCTCCTTTTAGATCGTTGGAAGGAGTTGTTCTGTTTGGTCAGCATGCCCTCTTTAAGGATGGTCTGAAAGCACAGAAGCACACTGTGAGCTTGCATTTCTGAGGTGCCCATCGCCCTGAAACACTCTGTCATGACTGAGGAGCAAAGTGTGCCTCTAAAGGGCTAGGCAGCCTACCAGAACAGTTCTCATTCTCTCCCAGACCTTGACCTCTATGCAGGCTAAGCTCTGTGCTGCAAGGCGGAGATAAGAAGCATACCAATTCTCTAAGGGACCACGAGTACCTGTGTTAGAGACCAGAAGTGTGTCCTAGCTACGCCCAGCAGATTAGCAAAAGGGAAACTGAGGTTCAAAGGCCTCTGGGAAGTAGCAGCTGGGGACAACTGGGACACAGGACCAGCAAATTCTCCAGCTTCAGCATTTGGTATTTTTCAGCTATTCTTGGCCCTGCCTTCATGTTCTCTGGCCTCCTGCCATTTCTCAGAATCCTGTTGCCAAAACTGTCCACGTCCATTGCTCTGGGTTTCAGTGTGGCTCCAGGCCCATGTTCTGCTCAGTCCTCTGCATGGTTCTGAGGTCAGTATAAGCATCTGACACTCATCTCCCCCACCTCCCCATGATACTGATAAGCCCATTATATTACAGAAAATATTCCTTTCTCCCCAGAGAACTTCCCTTGCTCAGTTAACAGCAAGTTAGAACTGTCCTCTTTCATTTGCCCCATGTACTTGGCTCCTAGTGGACACTGAGCCCTACATACCACTTGGAATTCAAATGCTCAAGGAATGGCCAGATGCCCTGAACCACTAAGTCACTAATACAGTCAACACTAATAAACAGGCTGTGTATAGCTCAGTATAGAATGTTTGTCTAGCATGCTCAAGCCCTGAGTTGGATCCCCAGCACTGCAAAGAAAAGATAATACCGAATAGTCTCTAGGAGAACAAGAACCCAACTCTGCATTCAGCATTTTCTTTACACTACAGCAAACAGCTGAGCAATCCCATGCAGGTTTGCCCATTAAGCAATTTTTTAAATAGTGTATGTATGAAGCACTTAGACATTTGAGAATACTTAAAACTTCCTAACATAAAACCAGAGTGAACAAGACACAGAAACTTCAGGTCATTTAAATGTGCCAAAATACAAAGACAGCACATTTGTGTAACTAGGCCTCCAACTCTGTTTATCATAGGGGAGAGAGGTAGAGGGACAATTAAACCAAACCCCAGTTCCCTTACCCCTTAAATACACAGAGTCAAGTTCAGGGCCCATCACCCAGTCACACAGGCCATTACATGGTGCCTGAGATTTCCTCTTCTCCTCCTGAGACAAGTCATCTTCCCGAGGCACATTCTGGGCTTGGGGGATGCATGTGCCCATATTTACCCACAGGCTCGCTAGAATGGACTCTGCTCTGGTACCTACCTGGTACGACATCAGCTATCCCGAGACCAAACCAGGGGAAAAACTGTTGATGAGCACAGTTCCTCATGTTATAGTGTCTACTACCTTCACCTCTTACTTCTGAAGGTGTCACTTACCCTATCTCCCAAGCAGTTAAAGAGTACTAAGGGAAACACGACACGATGGAACAATCCAAAAAGAAACACATACAGCTAGTCACTCGCATGCAGGCCCTGTACAAAGGACTATCCAAGGGGCCTAAGATCTGCAGTATGGAAGAGCTGTAATCAACTTTGATTCTGAGCACCCTTTACAGATCCAAGTTCACATGGATGGCACAATTGTCAGATACATTTGCACATAATACCACCAGCCCATGGATGTCTAGAGCACAAAGAGAGAACCTTTCCTGTGGACCTTAAAGGGCTCACTTGTAGCGATACCTCCTCACCCCATTCAGTCTCCTTACCTTTGAAGGGGAAGAAATTGCTTCCATTTCTTTCCTAAGTGTAAATTTTAAAATAAAAATAAGGCAGCAAAACCAATATGCTGAACCCAAAAATGTTTCAAATTATCTTTAAAGGTCAGATTAGAGGTTTTTTTTCAAATATGCTGCTAGTATCTCATACAAAAGAGGAAAAGCAAAATTGAAGCACAATCCCCGCCACCACCCATATACACAGACAAACACACACAGACACACAAACATCTTTCAGAAAGTAGACCACAGTCTGCAAGCTTGGGTTGCCCAAAGAGACCTGCTGTTCTATTTATAGGACAAGCATGCTCAGATGGAGACCCTCGTGGGTTGCAGCGGAAAAGGACAGAGAAAGATAAAAACCAGTATTTCTTTGAAGCTTTCTCAGAAACTACATTTTGGCTCCTGATTCATGCTCCTGAGTACTACAGATATGCTACAGGATATTTTTAAACACTCAGTCTAAAACAGTTAACTTTTAAATGTGGTTAAGAAAACTGCACCCTGAAATTGTGTGCTGAGTTTTGCAATGGAAGGCTGCAGGAGGCATTGAAGGAAATGCTGCTGGTCTGGCAAACCCTCCCCACTACAGAGCCAGTGAGAGTCAGGAATAGCCACAGAAAGGGTTCTGGCACATGTGAGGATATATTCTCTTTCCTGCCTCCTTTCTTCAAACACAGACACAGAGCAGGCAATAGCTTAGGCCACAGAGCAAAGAGATATAAAATGGGGTATAAAGACACAGGGCAGAGTAATGTGAACAGTGTCCCTCTGTAGACAGCAGACATCTGAGGAGGTCAAGTACATGGTCCTGAGATACCCACAGCTGCTCCTTAATGTACAGACAGAGCCCAATAGGAGTAGGAAAATGGATAGCTCAGACCACTGCTTGACCACTGTACATAGGTCACATGGCCCCACATCAGGGAGTAGATTTGGAAGCCCGATTTAAAAATACGAGACAGAGCTAGAGAGATGGCTCAGAACTTAAGAGCAGTGCTGTTTTTGCAGAGGACCAGAGTTCAGTTCCCAGTACCCACATCAGGCAGCTCACAACTACTTGGGAGATCTGATCCCTCTAGCCTCCACAGACACCTCATTCACATGCACATATCTACACACACACACACACAAATATATACATAATTAAAAATAAAAAATTAAATATGAATCAGGCAGGGGAAGAAGAGATAAGGGTATCTGGAGAGAATGTCCAGTCAGCAAATCGTTTGCAGCACAATATAAGGACCCAAGTTCAATCCACAGAGCCCATGAAAATAAAACTGTAATTTTTTTTGTAATCTCATTTGTAATCAAAACACTGGATCAAGTGACATGGCATAGGTCAGTGAAGAGAATGGCTTGAGATGAAGTCTATTTCATGTGCTGTGGCTTGGACCTTGGGGACACCAGCATTCAGTACTAGTTAGAGTGGACAGTGACCTTTATTTGACAGAAATGCACCTAGCTGCTTATTTATTTCAGGGTTTTGGTGTGGCTGCTGCAGCACTAGACATTGTATCTCTGTCAGAAATGAGGGAGTGTTGAAGCTACTTGTGCTGAGACAACCGAGCCATCTTCCTTACCAACTCTGTATCTTTGGCCAGGACTGAGGAAGTGGTGGTGAGCACTGTGGAGATGGCCCTTGCAGCATCACTGGGCCACTGAAATCTTGGCAATGCCAGGAGAGAATGTGCTTGGCTGTGCTGGTGGGTATTTGCTGTGAACTCCAGATGAAGGACAGGCTGTTGAACTGATCGTGGGGATTTAGATATTACCTTTTTTGGTTCTTTCAGTCCTTCCTCACATTAGTGAAGACAAGAATGGGGCATCTCCCCTGTTCTTAGTACAAACTTTCATGGTGTAGGAGGTTTGAGAATATGGTCACTTTTAATATTTGTGCTGTTGGACAGAAACCAGGGCACTGGCAATTGAAATTGGTTCGATGGACACTTTCCCAAAATTAGTATTTTAGAGGTCTTCAGGGGAAAAAAAAAGTCTGTGCAGTGTTCCTTTTGTCACACTGACAGTGCCAGATGTGGGTCCTGCTCCGTGGAGCTGGAAAATCTCCAGGATGGTGGGTACCCAGATGTGCTTTAGTTTTGCCATGAGACACTCAGTGTAGAGCATTGTGTGTCCCTAGTTGTTGGTGTGGGAAGTCCTTCTATGTGTTGCTTTTATTGGTTAATGAATAAAGAAACTGTCTTGGCCTGTGATAGGGCAAAAGAACAGAGCTAGGTGAAGAAAACTAAAGTGAATGCTGAGAGAAAGGAGGCAGGGTCAGAGAGAGAAGCCATGGAGCTGCCGCAGACAGACGCTGGCAACTTTACCCGGTAAGCCACAGCCACGTGACACTATAAGAGTTAGCCAATAAGAAGCTAGAGCTAATGGGCCAAGTAGTGATTTAATTAATACAGTTTCTGTGTGATTATTTCAGGTCTAAGCTATCCGGGCAGCTGGGAACCAACAAGCGACCTTCTCCAACAGTTGGTGCCCAACGTGGGGCTACTAGAGTCTCTGGTGGCTCTGGCCAGTCGCAGCCATGCCACCATTTATTTGGGCATAGATTTCCCCACACAGCAGCCCCCTGCAACAAGTTGTGTATCTCCTTAGTATACCCCTATGATGAGAACAAGTAAGGCCAAGTGCACATAGCTCTGAAGCACATGAATTTGCTTATGGTGTTGGAGCAGAGGAAGGAGGTTATTGTACCCACTTGATTTAAATCAGGACGTTGTGAATGTGCATGTTTGCATAGGAGTATGTGTGTGGTTGTATACATGGAAGACAGGGGGCCAACCTTGAATGTTGTGCTTCAGGCATCCCACCTTGTTTTTGATACAGGGTCTCATTAGGATGTGGGGGGATCCACATTTAGGCTAATTTGGCTGCTCTCTAACAAGCTGCAACAAGGTCCTCAGGACAGTAAGGACAAAGAAAGGTGAGCAGCTCCCTCTGCAGCAGGAAAACATGAAAACAAGGGGGGGGGCGAACAGAATCAAACTTTTAAATTCTCAAGAAAAAATAAACAAAAATATAAAATAATACAGGTGATTAAGTGGTCACTTGGAGAGGGAAGACAGGGTAGAAACTGGGACAATGCCAGGTCTCTAGGTATAGAATCTCTAGATTCTTAAGAGGTCCCTCTAGCAGCAATACTGGAGAGAACTGGCTTTGATTTCTTGCTCAACTGACCAAGTCCACATGTGTTCACAGACCATCTATTTAGTCTACACAGAGGCCCTCTCAAGGCAGCCACAGCAAACATTTCCATTCAGCAGAAGAAAGGACAAACAACACAGTTCCTGTGAAGTACCCACAAGAAGCCAGAAAGCCCTCACATCAGCCTTGCTAGCCTGGGAAGCTGCTAAGGAAGAAACTGAAGTCCAAGGGAAACACCTACATCTAGAGAGAAGGAACGGCTGGCTGTGCCACTTGAACCTGAATCTGTCCTATCCATTCGTGCTTCCATTACAAAGGTGTGGAGGTGAGATGGGAGCATGCTTTGAGTAGAGTTGCTTTCATTATTTTTGCTTTTACAAGCTTAGAAAAAACATACAAACAAACAAAAACCTATCTCTCTTCCTACTACTGTTCCTGGAGGAGAATTTATATACACAGAGACATAGCCCAGCTGCACCACACATCAAGTGACAAACCTGGACCACCAGCAGTTGGAGGGACATCCTAAGACATGTGGTACCATGGGTCAGCCACAGTGGAAAGGACTCATTTGGAGTCCACAGAGTATAACTCTGTCCCCTATGAAGCTGTGGAATGAAGCTGCTGAGTTTCAGCAAATATTTATTTAACACTCAACATGCCAAGTACTGCTGGGAACACCATGACAGAAGGGATGGGTCTTCTGACCTCTAAGAAAGCTACTCTGGGGCAAAGGGATACTTCATAAAGCATGAAGTACCACATAACCAGCTTTGAAGCACTCAGAAAAGGTGTAGATTAAAGATATACCAAAACAGGCTGTGGTGTAGTGAACTCAGTTCTTTCAATTTCTGTATCTGTTTGGAATTTTTCATAAAGTATGTATGCAAGAGAAATAGGGAAGCCTTGGAAAGTCAGAGGTCAAGAAGCCTGAAGAATGCACACTAGGTTACTGATTCTCCATCATTACTCTAAAAGCACAGCACAGAGACCTCTTAAACTGCTTTTCCAAAAAGGCAGTTGAAGTACTAGGGATAAATCCTGGCCCTACTACCAGTGGCCCCACAGATTGCCCCAGCCATACAGCTGTCTCCCACATTCAGAGGGCCTAGTTTGATCCCATGCAGGTTCCCCTGCTGTCAAACCGCAGTCACTGAGTTCCCACTAGCTCAGGTCAGCTGTTTCTGTGGGTATCCCATCATGGTCTTGACCCCTTTGCTTATATTATCACTACTCCCTCTCTGACTGGATTTTGGGAGCTCGGCCCAGTGCTTCACTGTGGATCTCTGCATCTGCCTCAATAAGATACTGGATGAAGGATCTATGATGACAATTAAGGTAGTCATCAACCTGATTACAGGACAAGGCCAGTTCAGGCACCCTCTCTACTATTATTTAGGGTCTTAGCTCAAGTCATCCTTGTGGATTCCTGGGAATTTAAATATAAATTGCCAGGTTTCTCACTAGCCCCATAATGGCTCCCTAATCAAGATATCTTTTTTGCTCTCCCTCTCTGTCCTTCCCCCATCTCGACCATCCCTCTCTCCTTCTCCCCTTCCACCCTCCCTTCTCCCTGCCCCCATGTTCCCAGTTTTCTCAGGAGAACTTGTCTATTTCCCCTTCCCAGGAGGAGCCATGTATGTCTCTCTTAGGGTTCATTCCCCTTGCTACTGAGCTTTTCTGGGGTTGTGGACTAAAGGCTGGTTATCCTTTGCTTTATGCTTAATAACCACTTATGAGTGAGTAATGCCATGTTTGTCTTTCTGGATCTGGATTACCTCACTCAGGATGATTTCTTCTAGTTCCATCCACTTGCCTGAAAATTTCAAGAAGTCACTTGTTTTTCCCGCTGAGTAGTACTCCATTGTGTAAATGTACCACATTTTCTTTATCCATTCTTCAGTTGAGGAGCATCTAGGTTATTGCCAGGTTCTGGTTATTATGAACAATTCTGTTATAAACACAGCTGAGCAAATGTCCTTGTGGTATGAGTGTGCATCCTTTGGATATATGCCCAAGAGTAGTATTGCTCTGGCTTTTTGGAGCCCATTCTCTATGGAGGGAAACCTTGCTCAGCCTAGATATAGTGGGGAGGGCCTTGGTCTTGCCCCAAACTGATGTGCTAGACTTTGGTGACTCCCCATGGGAAGCCTTATCCTCTCTGAGGAGTGGATAGAGGATGAAGTGAGGGGAAGATGGGGGAATAGGAGGAAGGGAGAGAGTGGGAACTGGGATTGATATGTAAAACAAGAAAAGATTGTTTTAAAAAATAAATAAATAATTTTTAAAAAACATTTTATTGCTGGACTGTGGTAACACACACCTTTAATCCCAACACTCAGGAGGCAGAGGCAGGCAGATCTCTGTGAGTTCGAGGCCAGCCTAGTCTACAAGATCTAGTTCCAGGATTGCTAGGGCTGTTACACAGAGAAACCCTGTCTCGAATTTATATATATTATAAATTTATATAATATATTGCATAATAATATACAGTAAGTATATAAATAAAGAAAAAAGAAAAGAAACTGCTTTTCATGGTCCCATGGAGTGCCACTGTCATGTTTAAACAGTAGAAGCTGGAGGCCCTGATCTCATTTCTTTGCAGGCCTCAGTTAGAAACAAAACACCAAGCTAAACAGCTCAACTCTCAGCCACCTTTCTGTATGGAGAGGTTGCTTCCATACAGATTTAATTATCACACCCAGGGTCAGCCACTTCTTGCATTCTCAGATAACATCCCTTCAGCCTTTTTTGAAGTGTACGCATGCACAGGAACAGGGGATAATGCAATACAACAATTACTTAAGAACTTGCTTCCCAAACAACAATACTTGACTAGGTCTCCTTCCTGTTTTATTTCTCCATATCCTACTTGAGTTCATTCAGATACTGATGGACACTGTCATAATTAGGAACATATCTGGGAGAAACTGACAGTATTCATACATCACATGGTTTGACTGTCCAGCTAAAATAGATGCTATTTATTTATATCAAGACCTTCAACTAACCACTTAGATAAATTTAATTTCCAACACAGAATTTAAAAGTTTAAACAAAGGGGAACAAAGCACAGCTGTTCCATACAATGAGCACAGCTTTACACTACTAGGGAATTTAAACCCTATGCTTCTATAAGTCATGCTTTTTTGTAGGCTTGGTTCCTTGTATGGCACGGCATGACGATGCAGAGGTTCCTCTGTTTTGTATTCTTGTTGAGGCCATCTTAGGTTTAACTAGAATCTGATCTCCTTGATGGAGAATCTTGTGGAAAATTCTCCAGCTCTAGTCTAGGAACCCAAGGCCAAGATGTCCCAGCTAACTAATCTTAGCTTCTGTTAAACTGCTGCTTGTATAAACCTTCCCCTCCAGTTAACCACTTAGCTTCTGTTACACTGCTTACTTGCACAAAATCTTCCCCTGCCACTGCTGAGCAAATTATCAGGGTGTGGCTTTTGCCTTTAAAAACCCCTTACTCAGTTAGACTGTGGAGGCAGACTCTTAAACCCCAGCACTTGGGAGGCAGAGGCAGGTGGATCTCTGAGTTCAAGGCCAGCCTGGTCTACAGAGTGAATTCCAGAATAGCCAGAACTACATAGAGAAACCCTGTCTTGGGGGGCTGGGAGGGATACTCAACATTTACTGTAGAGTTAAAAAGGCAAAAAACTACCCTGCTCCTGACTTGAGACCTGGGCCAAAGAAAAATACCCTGACCCTGACTTGACCCCAGGACCAGGGCTTGAAATCCCAACAATCCCTAAGTACAAAATCTCACCAAACCCTGAGTTTGCCCTAGAATTAGACCACAAAACACCACCACTCCCGAGCCACCCTGAAAACCTCTACCTCTCAAGAAACCCTATATAAGCTCTATACCCTGTTCAGTTTGCCGCTGCTTCTCACCCTAGAAGCAGTCACCCTCCTAGATTCTCCCTTCCCAATAAATCTCTTGAGTAAGGTTTGTTGTGCAGTGTGACATTTTCACTGGAGTGGGACCCAGCTGTAACAACTTTTGCTGGTGCTGGTGCTGGTGCAGAGTGGAGCATAACAGAACTTTAACACTTTTGCTGGGGAAGCCTTCCCCTAGTGGAGCAGAGTTGTTACACTCCAGGGGGTACCTAAGCAGAGCTGTAACACTTTCTATGTGGAAACTTTCCCCTACCAGAGCAGTGCTATAACACTTCACTGGACCTGGGCAGAGCTGTAACACTTCACTGGACCTGAGCAGAGCTGTAACAACTTCACTGGAGTAAAGTAGATTAGAGCTGTAACAACTTCACTGGGGAAACCCTCCCCTGCCGGAGCAGAGTCACAATGCTTGCATCTGGTATCCTTTCCCTGGAGCAGGGCCATAAGCAGATACATTTACAGTGACTTTGTGGTATTCCTCTGCTACAGACCACCAGGATTCCTTTCTATCTGAGCTGCAATGCTTACACTTACTCTAAAAACTTGGGTCCTGAATACCTGAGTGTAGTCCCAGCTAGCTAGAATAAAGACTTTGAATTGCCTATAAACTGTGTTTTGAGTGGCATCTCTGCTGAGCTCCCCTTAATATTTTGGAAGCCCCAGCAAGATCTCCAGAAACTAGACCCCCAAGACTTAAGGGCAACAGTGACCCAGGAGCAGGGAAAGAATATGCTGGCTGGAGAGGAGTCCTAGGGAACAACCTGAAACATTCCAAGGCCCCAGAAAAATCCTGATTGACCATCATCAGGTGCTCCAGAGGCATCAAGTTGATACCCCGAAAGAAGGGGAAAATACAGTAAATCAAAAGTCACCTCCAGAGGTAAGTTTGGTCTGGAGGAGGCACCATCTGGTTAGGACACAAGAGGGGAAGCCAGAAATGATCTTAGATCCTATGTCCAGGATCCATGTGAAACATCACCAGACTCCTCCGGTCTGTTCAGGTATATGAATATTTGGTGGTCACCTTGGTTATCTTTACTATGTATCTCTCTGTATAACTGTGTCTCTCTGTGTGTTTCTGTCAGTTCTACCTGTTGGAGAAACAGATCTAAAATGGAAGGGAAAGTGCGACCAAGAGTAGAGCTGCTATGGCACCCTGCTCACTCCCTTCCTGCTGGCAGCTAGCTGCTGCTGTTGCTATGGCTACACTGGTGTTCTGAGCAAGCCATCAGTTTCCCTGTAATAACAAATGGCTTTCTCTGATGTGAGACATCCCACACACACACCACTGCATACCACCACAACCCCAGCTTAAGACCTGTGACCTCCTGCTGGGGAACAGAACCTTTTTTGGCTTGGCTAAGTCACCTAGAGAAACCCAAAACCTCCCTCTGCCAAAGGAAATGGACCTTCCCTGTCCTCCTGCTCTGGAGCACTAGTCTTTGGCTTGTTTAGTCTCTTGACTCTGCTCAAGATTCTGGGATCCTGGTTCTGTTCTCTGTGTGGAGGTGGGGAAGGGTCCAGCATCTTTCATGGGTGGGGAGAGGGGTGCCTTCAAAGTAGAGTGCATGCGGGGAAGAGGAAATAGTTTCCTGAGCAAAGTGCTGTCTCTCTCTCTCTCTCTCTCTCTCTCTCTCTCTCTCTCTCTCTCTCTCTCTCTCTTTCTGCTTGCTCTAAGCAGCTGATTTCACTGGGGAAGAGGGAAGCAGTTCCCCAAAGTAAGCAGGGAAGGAGGAGTGGAAGTTAAACTGCTTCCCTGTTCATGGTTTGTAATGTTTCCTTATCTACCAGTGACTTGTAAAATTGGAAGGCTCAAAATCCTCTATTTCTTCAGAGAAATTGCAGTCCCTCAGAGAAGCCGCAGTCCCTTATCAGCCTGCTTTAAAGTAAGAGGCTATTGGATGCTTTTTTGCCATATATTGGGAAGATTAAAAGCAGCAGACAGAAAACCTACCAATGTATGCAAGGTAAGACAGGTTACTCAAGGACCTGATGAATCACCTGCTAGGTTTTTCTCTGTAAGACTAATTAGGTATTGACTCCCATAGACCCATATGCCACCAAAAACCAGTGAGGCACTAATATGACCTTTGTCATAGAAAAAAGCTTCAGAAATAAGAGTTTTGTGGGCAGGATTTCTTCAGCTCAGCAGTTAAGAGCACTGGATGATCTTCTAGAGGACACAGTTCAATTTCCCGCACCCACATGGCAGCTCACGACTGTCTGTATTCCAGCTCTAAGTGATTTGACACCTTCACCCAGACACAAATGCAAGCAAAACACCAATGCACATAAAATAAAAATAGATAAATCATGACAAAAAATAAGAGAGATTTGAAGGGATGAATAGTTTTCAACTTTTGGAACATCCTCAGAAAGCTTACAACAGCCAAGATTCAACTGAAAACAGACAGGGAAAGAAACTGCCATGTGGTGATCACTGCCCTTAGGGAAACGGACAAGAGGAAACAGAAAATAGACCAGGAGAAAGGGTTCAAAAACTCACCAATATTGTTTGATGAAACCCTGAGTGTGTAGATCTGTTGGAATTCAGACAACAATTATTACAAAGCAGCAGCCTTCTCTAGCTTCTAACACTGAGGACAAATGTAGACAGGTGACAGAAGCCCTTTTAGAAACCCTCCAAGCCCTGGGGTACGCAGTGTGAGCCAAGAAAGCTCAACTGTGAAGTCCCTCAGATCACATTCCTAGGCTACCACCTAGAGGAAGACAAATGGACAATTTCCCATGACTATATTTCAGCCATCCTGCAAATCCCTGCTCCCACATTGGAAAAAAAAAAAGCATGAGATTTTTCTGGGGGCAGTTTGATACTGAAAGCTATGGATAATGGAATTTACTGAAATATTCAAGCCCCTCTATGGCAGCACCAGGGGTACACACCTTTGGAATAAATTGGCATTGAGCAGAAGACCTTCAAAGCCTTGAAAAAGATCCTGGTGTCTGTTCCAGCCCTGGCCCTCCCAGACATTACTAAGCCATTCATTCCACTTGTATGTGGATGAGGCCAGAGCATTGCCTTAAGGGGTCCTCATACAAACTCTGGGACCCTGGAAAAGACTTATTTTTCCGAGAGATTTCACCCAGTCACAGCTGGATGGCTGTAGTATATAAGGTCCACAGCTACCACCATGCTTCTGGTAAAAGAAACTGACATTATCTGGTCCTGACAGCCTCACACTCTCGAGGCCCTCCTGAGAGGGCACCAGAGAGATGTCTAATACCCAGGTGACTCAATACCAAGCCCTGCTTCTCAATCAACACAGCATTTGGTTTGACAAGACATTGATGTGGGATTTCCCTCTGTATGCTGTGAATACGATTGGCTAACTAATAAAGAAACTGTCTTGGGCCTGTGCAGGGAATAGAGGTAGGCAGAGAAAACTAAACTGAATGCTGGGAGAGAGAAAGGCAGAGTCAGAGAGAAGCCATGGAGCTGCTGGAGATAGACGCTGGAAACTTTACCCGGTAAGCCACAGCCACGTGGCGATATACAGATTAATAGAAACGGGTTAAATTAATATGTAAGAGTTAGTCAATAAGAAGCTAGAGCTGGGCTGGAAAGATGGCTCAGAGGTTAAGAGAACTGACTGCTGTTCCGGAGGTCCTGAGTTCAATTCCCAGCAACCACATGATGGCTCACACCCATCTATAATGAGATCCGGTGCCCAGAACACTATATACATAATAAATAAGTTTAAAAAAACTAATTCTGCCAAATCTCTAATTTAAAAAAAAAAGAAGAAGCTAGAGCTAATGGGCCAAGCAGTGATTTAATTAATACAGTTTCTGTGTGATTATTTAGGGGCTAAGCGGCCGGGAAGAAACAAGCAGCTCCCCTCCAACAAGACATCAACCCTGCTAGTCTCCTGTTGGAGGATGACCCTGTGGAACCCCTGAATCTTGAAGTGAATGACCTGATCTAGACCATCAGGACTGATCTGACTGATGATCACTTAGTGACAACAGACAAGGTATTGTTTACAGATGCAAGTAGTTTCATCCAAGGCAGGATCAGGTATAAATCTTTACGCAGGAGAAGCTCAGCTCAATGAGCTGAGCTTTTAGCTTTTCAAGCACTCCACTGGAGGAAAGACCAAGCCATCACCATATAACACTGACAGACAATATGCTTTTGCCACAGCTCATGTTCATGGGACTCTATGCAAGGAAAGAGGATGTACTAACCCAAGCAGGAAAAGAAATCAAAAACAGAGAAGAAATCTTAGCCCTATCATTAGCTATCTAGTTACCCAAGAGAGTGGCTGTTGTTCACTGCAAAGGACACCAAAAAGTAGATTCTCCAGAAACCAGAGGCAACTGAGTAGCTACCTTGGCCACCCAGGAAGTGGCCTTAGAACCAGTGGGACCTCTTTAAGTCATGGTAGCCTTACCAAAGCCCAGCTTACCAGATAACCTAGAATATACCCCAACTGAGATTGACTGAACAAAACAAGTACTGCCCATGACGGATAAACAAGGACGGTGTCTGCTGCTGGATGGCAGACCATCCTTCTCTCAAATCTAGGAAGTCAACTGCTTATGGCTCTCCACCAAGCCATCCACCTACGGGTCACGAAAACCAAACTCTCAGGACGCAATTATTAGGGTCCAAATTTGGAAAACACGATTAAAACACCACTTTTGGATGTGTTTTAGATGTGCTACCTGTGCTCAAGTAAACCCCAAAGGTGAGAGGAAGACCTTAGAAGGGATCCAGGCTCAAGGAAATTGGCCTGGGAAAATTGAGTGTTGGACTTTATTGAAATTAGGCTATATTTTTGGCTATAAATATTTGGGGGTTTTGTAGACACTTTCTCAGGATGAATGGAGGCCTACTCCATCAGAACACCAATAGTTACTAAAAAATGATCTTCAGGAAATAATCCCTAATTTGGACTGCCCCTAGACTTAGGGTCAAGCAATGGCCCAGCTTTCATGGCCAAAGTCCCAAAATTTGACAAAGGTGCTGGGCAGTGATAGTACACACCTTTAATTCCAGTACTCAGAAGGCAGAGGCAGGCTGATCTCTGTGAGTTCAATGCCAGCCTGGTCTACAGAGCTAGTTCCAGGATAGCTAAGGCTATACAAAGAAACCCTGTCTCAAAAAAAAAAATCTGACA
Organism: Ondatra zibethicus; assembly: GCA_004026605.1. Taxonomy (NCBI): domain Eukaryota; kingdom Metazoa; phylum Chordata; class Mammalia; order Rodentia; family Cricetidae; genus Ondatra; species Ondatra zibethicus. Next base: position 42,517 of record PVIU01000129.1, read on the forward strand.
AAGGTATTAAATATTAATTAGAAATTACATTGTGTATACAGGCCACAGAGCTCAGGTCAGATAGAAAAGATGAATAGAACTCTTAAGGCAAGTAACCATATCGATCCTGGAAAGTAGAAAAAAAAAGTATGAACCATCACCCGTTTGCTCAGGACCTGATGTACTCCTTGCCTGGGGAGGAGCTTACTCCTTTTGGAATTATGCTGGGAGACCATCTCCCATCCAAACTGCAAGAAATTCCCCAGGCAGAAATATCTAAATCATTCCCTTTTCAAGTCCTTGAAGGCTTTGGAGGAAGCCACTGATTGAACCGTGGAGGGAATCCTGCCATCTCCTACCTCTGAACCACCATTAGTTTCAGCCAGGAGAGTTGGTTTGGATATAGAGGATCCCTGCCCAGACCTTGGAACCTATCTGATAGGACCCTATCTCCAAATTAGTTGGTGGCATTCCTTGGAAGAAAAAAAAAGAGAGCCACTGAGGATAAATGGACCATTACTTGGACATCAGATCCCTTAAAAATAAGACTGACCAGAGTTTACTATCCCAAGATGCACAATTCCCATCAGCCCCAAATCTGGATATGGGAACTCAGAAAAACCAGGGATGGGAAAGCCTATCTTTCAAGTGAACCTCTGCTCTCTTATGTACCTTCCAGGAGTGGAACAATATGGGTCTAGAGGAGGGAACAGGATCAGTAAGTCAGATTGTGGGGAAGGCTAGCTAGAAATGGGCCTTCGGGGATTACAGTTTTATGTGTGTCTTGCCAATGGTGAGTCGTTCTGCCAAGGACAAGGTCCCTGTGTCATTTCCTCAAACTACCTGGCTTGCTTGTATTAACAGTTTGGCTAAATGTGCCTCTTCTGACTCACTGGAAAGTCACACTCCTACCCTATGTATACATCTATGTTATCTCCCAGGTATATACACATAATGGAGAAGAGGGGAGAACTCATATTGGCCTCGACTCAATAACAAAGGTGAAATGTGCCCCGATTCTAGTAGGGGCAGAAACGCCAGTGCAACTGCCACACCTTCAGTCCTAATTGTTAAAAACCAAAACATTAGAGAACTCAGTTCCCAGATAGTTCATTTAGAGAAGTCTCTTTCCAGGCTGGAGAGCTAAGTTGACTTCCTAGCAGAGGAAGTCCTACCTTTTTATGAAACAAGGAGGGCCTTAGGAGAAACTTGCTGTTTCTATGCCAACCAATCAGGGATAATTAGGGAAAACCTTGCCATGGTCAGAGAAAGTGGAAGAAAAAAAAAGACATAGATCAGATAATTGGTATCGGTCTCTGTTTACCTGGTCCCCAAGGCTGACCACCTTATTGTCAGTATTAGCTGGACCATTGATTCTTATTCTGATTCAGCGAACTGTGAAACCCTGCATTTTCAACTGCATTGACAACTACATCAAAAAGAATAAACTCAGTTAAGCTACTGGTCCACAGGACCAACTATGCCCCATTAGAATAAGATGAGTCAGTAATTTGGTTCATGCTCATAGAACTAGTGGGGAATGTGACAAGGGTAAGGCCATTTTAGGTTAAACTAGAATCTGATCTACATGATGGAGAGTCCTGAGGAAAATTATCCAACTCTATTCTAGGAAAATAAGGTCAAGATGCCTCAGCTAACTTAGCTTCTGTTCAATTGCCTGCTTGTGCAAACCTTCTCTTTCAGTTAACTTCTTATCTTAGCTTTTGTTAAACTGCTTGCTTGTGAAAACCTCCCCCTGCAGATGTTAAGTGAGGTACCGGAATGTGGTTTTTGCCTTTAAAAATCCCTTACTCTAAACACTCAGCACTTGGGTCCTTAGAATACCTAAGTGTAGTCCTAGCTACCTGGAATAAAGACTAAACTGGCTATAAACTGTCTGAGTGGTCATCTCTGGTAAGCTATACTTGGATTCAGTAAGCTTTAATCTACCAGGTCTGGTTGTGTTTTAGAAAGTTCCAGAGAAGAGGATGAAGACAGGCCTCTCTCCATCTCCCACAGTGTTGCAGGGGGCCACTTGTCCGTTCTGGCCAGCCGGCTAGCATAGCCCCAAAATAACCACACAGAAACTGTATTAATTAAATCACTGCTTGGCTCATTAGTTCTAACTTCTTATTGGCTAAGTCTTATATCTTAATTTAACATATTTCTATTAATCTGTATATCGCCACATGGCAGTGGCTTACCGGGTAAAATTCCCAGCATCTGTCTCTGGCGGATCCATGGCGTCTCTCTCTGACTCTTTCTTCCTCCCGCCTACCTAAGTTCTGCCCTATCAACAGGCCCAAAGCAGTTTCTTTATTAACCAATGAAAGCAACACAAAGACAGAAGGACCTCTTACACCACACAAGGGGAGCATACCACCCTCTATAACCACACTCAGAAGAATGCTCACTATTAGACTCTACTCATCACTCAGACTTTCACTGAAGGACAGTACCCTGCTCTCAAATAAAAAATAACACATGTTCCTGTGAGAAAACAGTTTATGTGAACCAAATTCACACACACATGGGGGGGGGTGGAGACCCAATGTCATCTTCCCTCTGAATACCGTTTGTCACATAGCTAAAATACATTCTGTAAACATGACTTTTTGCTTTGTTGTTTCCCAACAGCACAAAGCAGTGTCCCACTCAAGCCTTTCTCAATCGCCTGCAAAGTAGGCTATAGTAGGCCACACCTGCTCTGGCTTGCTCAGTCACTCTGTCACTTTCCAGCTTGTGACTGGGACTAGTATGCCCTAGTATCCTCACAACCTTCACATGGTTATGATGATAAAATCAGCACACACACATACACACACACAAAGAGAGAGAGTGCATGAGTGTGCACAGGTCAGCACTTAGTATCAGTCAGTTTTATCATTCATTCACTGACAATGAACTGGAGAAGTCTGATTAATTGCTTTTTAAGATTTATTTTCTTTTTGATTTTATGTATGTTGGTATCTGTATATGGGTTCGTGCATGAGTGCAGTGCCTGCAGATGACAGAAGCGTCAGATTTGTGTAAACAGAGGTTTCTCTGTCCTGCCCTGTCCCGCAGCCACTTCTAAATAATCACTCAGAGGCTCAATATTAATTACAGAATATTTGGTCTATAGTTCAGGCTTATTACTAACTAGTTCTTAATTTTAATTAACCCATTTCTATTCATTGGTGTATTGCCACATTGCTGTGGCTTTTACCAGTGTGCTGGCATCTTGTTTCTTGGGCAACTGGCTCACATATCTCTCAACTCCACCTTCTCTCTTCCTGTATTCAGTTTGGCTTTTCTGCCTAGCTATATTCTGCTATAGGCCAAAGAAGCTTTTATTATCAACCAATGAGGGCAACATATATTCATAGCATACAGAAGGGTTATCCCACAGCAGATCTGGAGCTAAAATTACAGGTAATTGTGAAGTAACTGATTTAAGTCCTGGGTACTATATGTACTCTTAACCTCAGTCATGTCTACAGCCCTTGACATATTGTTGTTGGTTTAAGACAAGGTCTCACTGTGGAAACCAAGGTGGCTTTGAACTCACAGAGACCTGCCTATCTCTATCTCCAAAGTGTGAAACTAAAGGTGCACACCACCACACATTGCTTGACATGGTATTTTAATGTGAGGCTTTTTGCAACTTTTAGTTTGGTCTGGTTTGATACTGGAGTTAGAGACTACAACTTCACAGGTGCTGAGCATGTACATACTTAACAGCCTTAACAACCCTGGGTTCTACTCGTCCACTCAAAGCGTGAAAGCATCCAGTCAGACAGAAAGGAGACCAGTAGCACTCCCGGATTCCCTTTCTCAAAAGATTTTCATAAAGATTTCAAATGCAGACCAAAAGGGAAAATGGGGAGGGGTGGATGCCTAGGTCTAATGACATCAGTGTTATTTCAGACCTTATAAAGAGCTGTGCAAAGAGCTAAGTCAAATGTCTATGCTCAGAGGGCTTGTAAGGGATGAAAGGAGACTTGCTTTTGAATGTTTTGACTGTTGAAAAAGTCTAACCATTAATCCTAGCACTTAGAACAAAGCAGGAGGATCACTAGTTCAAGGTAATCCTGAGCTACGTGATGGATTCTAGATCTCGATCAAGATCCTGTCTCAACACCACCACCACCCAAAAAAAAAAAACCTTCACTAATGCAGTGTCACTCAGGAGGTGGAGGCAAGGAATCATCAGGAGTTGAGAGCCCAACTGAGCCACAGGGAGACCCTGTACAAACGAAAACAAAGCAAGAAAACAAAAATCTCCAAAAGTGTCAAGTCAACAAATTCTTCCTAGAAGGCACTTTCACTGGGACACCTGCACTTGAGATTGCAACTGGAGAGCTGTGACAACTGAATACCCCACGGACTTTACATCACACCAGATAAGAAAAACAACTCCAAACAGTCAGACTAAATATAAGAGCTAAAACAATAAAGCTTCAGAAGTCCATAGGACTGTATTGTCTTGACCTTGGGTTTGGCAATGGCTTCTTAAAATATAACACCAAAAGAACAAGCAACAAATGGGAGTGGGGAATGGAGATTGTATCTGTAAATGATAATACAGGCTTGGAACTCTAGCACTTGGTGGGTTGAAGCAGAAGGATAGAGAGCTTGAGGCCAGATGGGTCTTAGTAAGACTTAAAAAAAAGAGTGAAAGAGGGAAGGAGGGACCCTCTTCAATATTCCCATAAGTACAAAGTATCACTCATCCGGGAATCAGAGTAAAATTCAAACTGGAGGCAAAGGATTCCTCCCCATCATGACCACAACCCACTCTTCACCTGGGATGCAACAGTGCGGGGTGGTAGGAGACTGCTAAATACCCACAAATCGAGGACATGGTCTACAATGGACACTGGAAAAGGAACTGCACAGGTGAGACTGCACAGCTAGAGACAGTCTGAGGGCATTCAGCACTTCTTCCAGCAGCTACTTACATGGTAGTACTAACTAGTTAGTCAAAATAAAATGGAGACCATAGGTAGACTGAAGAGAATATATGCCATAAACCATGAGCATGACTATGAATTGAATTATTATAGAAAATAGAAAGCTGATTTAGAAAATTCATGCTGTTGGGTTGGAGGAGTGACTCAGGAGTAGACACTCTGCCAAACATAGGAGCAACATGGACTTCATTTGAGATTGGTTGGGGACAGAGAAGAGAAAAGGCTAGAGAGGAGAAAGGGAGGGAAGGCATGCACATGTGCTTCTCTTCATTAGTTAAGATCCAGGAAGACACTACCTTTATTAAAAAAATTAAATTAAGCATTTTTCAAAGTACAGGGAACATCAAAATGAGAACAGGATGAAATTTAAAAGACAACAAGCTAAGATACAGGCAAAGATTAGAAAAAGAAGAAAAATTCTTCACATGACATCAGAATTAAAATCCAACTTGAAGAGCTAATACAGAAAATGTACAATACACAATGATATCAGCAGCAAAATTGAGGCTCCCTGAATACTGCAGGTTAAATCAAGAGAGATGAGCTATAACCATGGACACAGTGGTCAAACCATCTGGCCTATGAAAAGTAAGAACCGTCCAAAATAATACAAGAAGATACAACAGGAGACCAAAGAGGACCTGTTAGGGAGAAGGTTGCCAGACTTTTTCAGGAGGCAAACTCAAGCCTAAACCTAATCCAATTCATAAAGGGTAAGCAAAGGCCCACGAGCCTGAAGTACCAGGACCAATAGGCACTCCTGTCCTAGGCAGAGGAGGAGATATAGTGTCACACTCTGCACACCTCCTCTGCTACAGGATGCACCTGTGTCCCATTTGCCACACAACTACAACTCTGAGGCTCCACCCTCAAGATGGAGCAGATGGTAATACAGCAGGCAGGTCTACAAAGACTACAGCTGGGATAGAGAGCCTATCTCAGAAAAAAAGAGATAATGAAAGCATAAAAATCAAAAACTGCCAACCTGGTCTACATAGCAAGTTCCAAATGGTCTGGGCTACATAACAGAGCTACCCTGTATTTAAAAAAAAAAAATCAACTGTCAGGTCAACAACATGGTTCAGTGGGTAAAAATGCTCATCCCTGGAACTTATAGTAGAAAGAAGAGTACCAACTACCAAAAGTTCTCTTGAAGTTTATATGTACAAGCAAATACACAAATACACATAAAATATTAAGTAAAAATTTTGATTAAAAATAGCTAGGTATGGTGACACACATCTTTGATCTCAGTGCTTAGGAGACAGAGACAGGCATATTACTGGGAATTCAAAGTCAGCCTGATCTATGTATGTAGTGAATTCCAGGCCAGCCAGAAATATACAGTGAGACCCTATCTCAAGATCAAAAATAATAAGAAATTAAAACAAAAAACCATGACTAGCTAGATGCTGTGTCACATGCCTATACTCCCAGCATTTGGGAGACTAAGGCAGAAGGATCTTAATTTCAGGCCAGCCTGGACTATATACATAGTGAAGCTCTACCAAAAGAAAGGGGTAGGGAAGGCAACAACAACACGAATGTGAGCCGGGGGGGGGGTGGCGCACACCTTTAATCCCAGCACTCAGAAGGCAGAGGCAGGTGGGTCTCTGAATTCAAGGCCAACCTGGTCTACAGAGTGAGTTCAAGAACAGCCAGGGCTACACAGAACACCTCTGTCTCAAAAAAAAAACAAAAAACAAAAAAAAAAACAAACAAAACTACACACACACACACACACACACACACACAGAATAAGTGGCAGAACCGAAGATTCAAGGATTCTCCATTTTATACACTAAGACAAGTATTATACTTAAAGGCTAAAAAGTGTGTGTAAAAGCTGGAAAAAAGATGTTTGCACAATGCCTAGGAAGCACCTCTCAGATAACTTACTAATTGCAAAGAACGCCACGCGTCTATGAAAACATCTAATGATGATATCTCAGAGGGACAAGATGCCAGGACACAGCTTCTGTGGAATGTATGACAGAGTTCAGAGTTTCTCCAAACACCAGCCTGAATTTTAAGGAGTCTCTGAGACCTCTCACTTCCAGGTTACAGGAAACATAGGATAAAAGAACAATGTGAAAAGACCCATAAGGAAACAATCAGACCGAGATCTTACAAGACAGTTGCCCTTACCTCTTAAGCATTTACTGTCATGGTGGGGAGAAAGTGAGGGAGGGAGCTGTTCTTGCTTAAGATACTAGAGCCAAGATAATCAGCTCAATGCATATACTGACTAGTACCTGTCCTATGAGGGAAGTCATAAAGGCACTTGGATTCAGTCAGGGAAATGTAAAAATTATCTGGATATCTGATGTTAGTGTATTGTGTTAGTGTGTTTTAGGTACAAAGACCTGCTGTGATAGAAGCAAAGCTATGGTGTGTTTAGGAGGTACCTGCTGAGGTATTCTGGGATGGCCAGCAGATCACTCTTCTGCTGAAACCAAGTCACTCGCCTTTTCCAGCCTTCACTGAAGCTCCTCTCCTCTCCCCACATCTCTTCTCTGCCCTCCCTCCTGTCTCCGAACATCCTAATCCACTCTCACCCTCACCTGCCTCTGGGCTGGGATAAACCATGCCCATAGCGGCTACATGGTGATTTGGGGCAGGGTGGAAAGGAGGGAAAAGCTTAATCCAGTATAACACACAGGGGTGGGGTCCTTATTCACTTATGGCATCTGCCTTAGAAAAGGGCCTCATTGCCTCATGAGAGTCATCAACCTCTTCCAGCAGAGTCCTCTTTTAGGATGCTCTCAAACCCAGCTAATTGTATCCACCCTGGTACAGGCTGCCATCATCCCTACCCATGGGGGCTGGCAGCATCTTCTTAAGCAACCACAACTAGAGCCATCTTGTCAATTTGGATCCTATTAACAGACTTCTTACCTCTTAATGAAGCTTCCAACACAGCTCTCCAGCCTCCTTTCATCTGTACCTATAACTGCTTTTAGCTGATTTCCTCAGTTCCCTCCTGCCACAGCACTTGTGCATACCCTTCTTTTTTAAACAAAGTATTCTGTTTTCTTTGGATTCAGTGCGTTGTCTTTGAATTTCATGCCTTTCCAACATGTCTTCTTTTCTAGTGCCTATAATAATTGATGGAAATTTTCTCTAGATATGATTCCAACTACATCCTACTCGATGTTGTGCTTGCTTTGTTTGGCTGGTTGGTTGGTTCAGTTGGTTTGGGTTTGTTTTTGTTGGTTGTTGATTGGTTGGGTGATTGGTTGGTTGGTAGTTGGTTGGTTGGTAGTTGGTTGGTTGGTAATTGGGTGGTTGGTTGGTAGTTCGTTAGTTGTTGGTTAGTTGGTTGGTGGTTGGTTGGTTGCTTGTTGGTTGCTTGTTGGCTGGTTGTTGGTTAGTTGGCTGGTAGTTGGTTGGTTGGTTGGTTGGTTGGTTGGAGGTTAGTTGGTAGCTGGTTGTTGATTGCTTGTTGATTGTTTGCCTGGTTGGTTGTTGTTTATTGTTTGTTTGGTTGGTTGGTTGTTGTTTGGTTGGTTGGTTAGTTGTTGGCTGGTTGTCAGTGTTTGTTTATTTAAGAGGAAGGTTTTTGGCCTGTAGCACCACCTGTCCTCACACTTACTCACACTCCTGCCTCAGCCTACGTGTTGGAATTACAGATACATACATATTTTTTGCTATCATTCAACTCAAAAAGTATTTCTAGCTTTCTTTGGCCCACAAATTACTTAGAAATAGACTCCTAACTCTCTATATGCACTCTCGGGATTTTGTCTTATTTAATTCCTCTGTTGTCAGAAAACATATTCTGTACAGTTGCATTCCTATGAACATTGCTGAAACTTGCCTTGTAATTAGGACATGAGGAATTCTGGCAAATGTGTCTATACATTTGAGAATTAAATTCTGTAGTTGTCATGTTATTGGATTCTGCTAATCCTTACATTCTTTTTCTTTACAGTTTCCTTACATTTTGCTTTGTCCTAACACCACCTGAGACACATACATTAAATTGCTCCACTATGAAGCTGTGTATGGTGATGCACACCTGTAATCCCAGCACTCAGGAAACTGAGGCAGGAAGACTGCTGTGAAGCTGAGGCCAACAAGGGCCTTGTAACAAGACACTGCCTCAAAAAAGTAAATCCTGCTGTGATTTTAGGGAGGAAGAGGGTATTGCTTTGTTTTGTTTTGTAAAAAGGTCTCAAGTATCCCAGGCTAGCCTCAAACTTGCAGCAGAGAGTGCAGCAGAGGGTGACCTTAAACTTCTGACCCTCCCGCCTCTCTCTCTCCTAGGAATGCTAAGGGTTGTGTGCTGCCAGACTGTGGACATTTAAGATTCCTGTTATACTTGTGTTATTTTTTTCTTTTACATAGCTTCAGGTGGTATTATTACATACTTACAAGTTTCTTACAAGTTTTTAATTATTGAACCTGAAATCTTTTATAAGCTCATTTATCAGTATGATACCTTTATATATAACTTTGGCCTTGACCTACTTTATTGGATATTAAAGCTAATACATCAATTTTCTTTTGGTTAGTCTTTGCATTACTTTCCCCATTGCTTTATTTTTAATCTCTTTACATCTGCGTTTTAAATGTGTCATTTTAAATAGCTACGGTAAGTTTAGTTTACATACTCTCTCTTAGCTGGAACCTATATCCACTTACATTTATATGGTGCTGGACTAAAACCCAGGACTTCATGCATGCTAGGCAAATGAGTACGTACTCTACTTCTGTGCTACATTCCCCTAACTTAAGCCAACATAAGCTTATGGCTACACTGGGACTTTAGACTCCTTATTGTTTGCTTTCTTTTTGTCTTACTTGTTCAGCGTCCCTTTTTTTTTTCTCTTTTCTTGCCTTCTTTTCTAGAGTTTATTATATCATTTCTGTTAAGTTTCAAACCCAGCAAAATTGGCTAAAATGCCTATTTAACAAATTAAAGTGGGCCTCCAGATTCCCCCAGCAACCCTCAGTCCCTACCTGTTACAGAGTATGGCTGGCATACACCATCCTCTATCCTGAATTCTACAGTCCAGAGGCTGGGCTGCCCTTCCCCCAGAGGTTCTTCCCTATGTAATCCAGATATTTTGGTTACCCACCCCTTTTGTATCTTTGGTCTCCAGACTGCTACACCTTGTTCCCTTCTTTCTCCTCTCCCTTCCACTCCCTCTCTCTCCACAGGGCCCAGCTCAGTCTGGTCATGTCCACTCTGGACTCTCCCAGATGTCCCTGTCTCTGCCTATGCTCTCCCTTTTATTACAATAAACTTTCTCCTCTACCATACTTAGGAGCAGTTATGTCCTTTCCTTTCCTTTTTTTTCTCTCTCTTTTTTTTCCATTCAATTTCCCAGTCCTTGATTTATAGCATCACACAGTCCACAGCTATTTTAGAGCTACTTCACAGATTAGGACTCATATCCTTAACTAGTTTAACATTAAATAGCTTTTAATGTTAAAACAGTTTTACTGTTTACCTTTCTTTCATGACATTATTGTATTTAATCTATACGTGTTTTAAACCCAAAGACAGAGTCAATAACCACCTGGTCTTTTTCACACAAACATCCTGCATATTGTACTACTGTTCTTCATTCCTTCTAACAATTCAAATCTTTCATTTGAGGTCATTTTCCTTCAGATCCTGAATATGTTCTTTACAGAAACACTGTTTGTTTGGGTTCGCATCATTGGGGTCATTGTTGGGGGATGGTTTTGCTCCATAAAGAATCCTTGGGTTCAGCTTCTCCCAGGACTTTAATTTCAACTAACTTCTGGGTCCTGTGGTTTCTGTTAATAGCACTGCTATTGCTGGGCGGTGGTGGTGCAAGCCTTTAATCCCAGCGCTCAGGAGGCAGAGGCAGGTGGATCTCTGTGAATCTGAGGTAAGCCCAGTCTACAAGACCTAGGTCCAGGACAGGCTCCAAAGCTACAGAGAAACCCTGTCTCGGAAAAAAAGAGAGAGAGAAAGAGCACTGCTATTAACCTGACACTCACTCTCTGAGGGGTTTCTCTCTGACAGCTTTCTGTTCACTATAGCTTTACCACTGCATATGGGATGCCCTGGTGTGTGTGCTTTTCTTGTGGACAGTGTCTTCTATTGGCTGCAGAATAGTCTCAACAGTTACCCTTTCAAGTCCTGTTTCTGTTCAAGTCTCTGTCTCCTCTCATGACAAGTCAAACACAAGTCAGACCTTCTTATCTGCCCTCTTCAGATGTTTCTTTTTTTAAATATTATTACGTTTATCTATTTATTTGGACAGGGGGACGCTTATGCTGTGGTATACATGTGGTGGTCAGAGGACAACTTTCTGGAATTGGTTCTCTCTTTCACAGTGTGGTTCTTGGGAACTGAACTCAGGGCACTGGACTTTACCCTCTTAGTCATCTCACAATCACCAGATGTTTACATTCTTCATGTCCTCAGGTTTCCTTGTAGCTGCTTCCTTTGGAGCTATGTTCTGGGCCACTGCAGTTTCTTAGGTATATCTACTCCTCCACTGACTACTTAGTTTTGTTTATAACAATCTTTAGTCTTAGAACCTTTATTTGACTGTTGTGTATAATTTCAGATTGTCTGAAAATTCTAATGGTCCTTTATCTGCTTGGACATAAGTATAAAGACAATGTCCATTACAAATTTTAAAGGCAATGTCCATTTGTCTTGATAGTTGGCTGGCTGTTGGTTTGGGTTTAGAGTTTTTTGTTTGGTTTTATTTTGGGTTTTGTTGTTGTTTTGGTTTTTCAAGACAGGGTTTCTCTGTGTATCCCTGGCTGTCCTGAAATTGAATCTACAGACCAAGCTGACCTTGAACTCAGAGGCGCACCTGCCTCTGCCTCCTGAGTGCTGGAATTAAAAGTGTGCACCACCGATGCCCAGCTATTTTTATTAGTGTGTGTGTGTGTGTGTGTGTGTGTGTGTGTGTGTGTGTGTGTGTGTGTCTACGTGCGCATGAATGCAGGTGCCTGCAATTCTTAGAGCTGGACTTACAGGCAGTTAGTGCTGCCAAACATGAGTGCTAGGAACTGAACTTGAGTCTTCTCCAGAAAAAGAATGTGTTCTTAACTGCTGAGTTATCCTTCTAGCCTACGTTGGTTTTATCTCTCAAGCCCTGACTCTCTGATCTGCCTCTACAGCTGGCTGTCTGCTGGCTTATCTCAAAAGCCCTGCCTCCCTTTGTGTCACCTTTTTATTATGACCTTAAAAACTGACAGGCACACCAGGCGGTGGTGGTGCACACCTTTAATCCCAGCACTTGGGAGGCAGAGGCAGGTGGATCTCTATGAGTTCGAGGCCAGCCTGGTCTACAAGAGTTAGTTCCAGGACAGGCTCCAAAGCTACAGAGAAACCCTGTCTTGAAAAACCAAAACCAAAACCAAAAAAAAAAAAAAAAAACAAAAAACAAACAAACAAACAAAAAACCTGACAGGCACAACATCCTAGAGGTGCTTCTCTGAGAAATCTCAGCCCCTGGCATTCTAGCACAGCTTTGACTTCATGGGACTATACGATTTCAAACAAGCCTTCAGCCCTTCCATGGTGTTACTTCTACTTCATAACATTCCTTAGAAGTGTTTTTTGAGGGTCTGAATTTAAATGGGAAAGTCCATCCAGGACTCGTCTTTTAGCCAAATCTGACACTTCAGCCTTCCAGAGGCACTCCACAACAAAGCTCAGACTCCTAGCCCCTTCAGGTCAGCCCCAGGATACCCTGTGCTAAAATCCTGGACCTCTGGAACCAAGTCCCACAGCCTGCAAGGCTGAAACATGGAAAATTTATTGTCGCAGTGCTGGAGTCTAGGTCTGAAATGCAGGGTTCAGCAGAGCCACCCTCCTCTACTGGTTCCAGTGGAGATTCCAAGCATGACTCCTCTAGCTCACACGACACTGCTGAGTTTGTGGCTGTGACAGTGACAGTATCCAGCTGGGTTTTTCCTCCAATTATTTATTTATGTGTGTAGTGGGGGGTTGCATGCTACAGTGCATGTGTGGAAGACAGAGGACAATCCTGTGGAGTTGGCTCTTTGCTTCAACCTTTAGGTAGGTTCTAGGGATCAAACAGGCTTCTGGGCTTATGAGGCAAATGCCTTATTTGCTGAGCCATCTTGCTAGCACCAGTAGCTAGCTATTTATACATGACTTCTTCCTCTGGGTCTTTGGGTCCAAAGTTCCTCTTATTAAGACACCAGACATCAGAGTTCACCCTAAATTCAAGATCTTTAGCTTACTGCAAAGACTCAATAAGATCATATCTGAGGTTGGGCTAGATCGTATTTTGGGGAGACACTATACCTACTACAGACCCCAGTACTAATTCCCAAGATAAATGCAATACAAATGTCACATTCACATTTATCAAGCACCATGCTCCTCCTCAGAGTCTAGCCAGTATCTTACATCAGGCACTGCAACTTAGCATTGCACTCACCAGTGTAGCTCAAGCAGATGTAGGCTGCTCTCCCTGTGTCTGAAAGTTGATGCTGATCAAGAGGGTAGCAAGTGCCTGGCACAACACTTGACATATCAAGACCTGAAGACCTTACTAAGACTAACCCGAACAGCTTTGTACAGCAGCTATTGTTTTCTTGGGTTTGAACCAATGGGAGGGTTTTTCCTTCTAGGGGTGGCTGGTTTAGTGGAGAGATGACTCCAGTACATGTGACATTATTACATAGTAAATGCTATGGAAGATTTGAACATTTATAGGGCCAGAAGTGTCAGTCACTCAATGATACAGCACTTGCCTAGCCCACATGAGGCCCTGGCTTCATCTCTAGCACAGGAAAAAAAAATGAAAGAAAAAAATCTTACACTACTTCACACCTACTAGAACAGCTATAATAAACAAAAGGTAAGTATGACTGAGGATGCAGAGACCTGGAGCCTCCTCCTCACACAAAACATGTGTGTGAAAATGTAAAATGGTGCAACCACTCTAAGACATCTCAGAAGTTCCTCAAAGCAGTTCCTCAAAAGGTTAAATAGTGTTTCCATATGGCCCAAAAATTCTACTCCTAGGTATACAATGAGGGCATGTCTACACAAAACAAAAGGACATGCACACAAATGTTCATAGGGGTGAACATTTCAAAAGGTCAAAAAGCAGAAGTAACCCTAATATCCATTCATTTATAAGTGTATAAGATGAAGTATATTTCTATTGTGGAATATTAAGTAATAAACAGATATAGTACTGACACATACTATAACTTGGAGGAATCCTGAAAATATACTGAATATAAGTACAATGATATGTATGAGTACCCTAATAAAGCCCATCACTTTATATGCTAACTTCAACAAAAATTAAATAGCTGAATGAAACAAAACACAAAAGAAAACATACTAAATGAGTCTAGTTCTAGAAAATAATCAGAATGGAGAAGCAGAGAGACAGCAAGAACATGAGTAGTCTAGGGTTAGGAGAGCTGAGAGGAAATGGGTGATGAAAATGTTCTAAAATTGGCTGTGGTGACGGTTGCACAACTGTGAATATACTAACAGCCACCCAACTATACAGTTTTTCTTTTGTTTCTTAAGATGGGATCTTAAGATAGCCCCTTCTGCCTCAACCTCCAGAACACATGGGATTACAGACATGTTCCACTACACTCAGCTGATCCGTACTTACATGAGTAAGTCGAATGACACGTGATTTATCTTCCCCACCCCCAACCCCTTTTTTTAAAATGGGGCCCTGTACCCAAGGCTGGTTTCCAAGGATGACCCTAAACTCCTGATTCTCCTGCTCCCATCTCCAATCTTGAATTACAGGCATGCCCCACCACAGCTGGTTTATTTGGTACAGGGCTTTCACATATACTAGGTGAGCATTCTACCCACCTTCCCAGCCACAGTTGTTTCATAAACCTGAGTTTTTCAAATCTTTTAAACTTGAGGGCTGGGGATATATAGCTCAGTTGGTAGGCAGCTTATCGAGCATTAAGGCCCAGAATTCAATTTCCAGAACTGCAAAACTAAGAGTGGTAGGCATGTGACACACAATGAGGTGGGACAAAAGGACAGAAGTTCAAGGTCATCCTCAATGATGCAGACAGTTCAAGGCTAGCCTGGACTACATGAGACCCTGTCCCTTCAAACAGTAAAATAAAACTTGAACCCTTTACTTAATTTCTACTAATTTTCATTTCACAAAGGAAAAAAGAAGCCTTATACTTGAAATCAGAAACATAAACATTTCTTTGGGGTGTTTATGCCTTTAATCCCAGCACTTGGAGGCAGAGGAAGGCAAATATCTGAGTTTGAGGCCAACTTGGTCTACAAACCGAGTTCCAGGACAGCCAAGGCTACAAAGAGAAACCCTAGCTCAAAAAAGAAAAGAAAAAAGAAATACAAACATTCCTATATTCAAATTTTTTTTAAAAAGTTAACTTTTTAAAAACATAACAAAATCCTATCTTAAATAATAGTTCCAAAGCTATTATTTACTCAAATTTCAAAATATGCTCCCAAGTGCTTATGAGCTCACTGCTCAACGCATTAATTACCTGTTTTCTCTTCCCACCCTAGCTATGTGGTCCTGGAGTCATTATTGTGTATTGTGGTCAGAAAACACAAATGAAGTCATGTGTTTTCTAGAGGCAGATTAAATGGCAAAGAATTCAAACAAACGAAACCAATCAAACATGTCATAAATAGTCATCCCAAATCTACACACGTCAAATTTTCAGGAGAAGCTTAGAGGAAAACGTTCAAAACTCCTTATAACCAGAAGATGTATGAGGAGACTAGTAAGGCTTCTTTCTCTATAGGACTGCCCTAGGGTCTTGCTTCTCAAAGCATGCTTCTTGGACAGCAGTATCAATGACTTTAGAAGCCTGCTAAAAATACACATTCTAAGGCCCCAGTCAGTCCTCCCCACCCAGCATCAGGGAGTTAACAGTTTACACTAAAATCTGAAGGCCACTACCAATTTT
The DNA here is from genome assembly GCA_004026605.1 of Ondatra zibethicus. NCBI lineage: Eukaryota > Metazoa > Chordata > Mammalia > Rodentia > Cricetidae > Ondatra > Ondatra zibethicus. Next base: position 58,371 of record PVIU01000129.1, read on the forward strand.
CCCCTAAATGAAGATGGCTAGAGGCTGCAGTAGACTAATGTTTGGAAAGCCTGTCATACATACAGCTCTGATTCTGGGCCAGCTGGTCCTCGGATCCATCTCTGGTTCTTCTGATGTGTTTCAAATTGCAGAGGAGGTGACCTTTACAGGCAGGCTGCCCAGGCAGAAGGGGGTTAGTATACGTGTAGCGACAGCTCTATCCTCCCAGAGCTCTGTCAGGTGGGACTCCACAATTCCAGTTTCTAGCGGAGACCCACGGCCTCTGTGGTCTCCTCCCTTACACCTTTGTCCCTCCACTGTGGTAGCAGTGACTTCCTGAATGTTACTTCATCTCCCAATTGCTTCACTGACTACAGCTTCCATGCTCTGTTCTCCAGCACCTGTGTCTCGGCTCCCCTAAACTGAACCCCTCTGGTCAAACAGTGAGAAAGGGTTCTGATCACATCATTTGGAAACTTGCACTACGTACCTCACACATATACAAAAAAAAAAAAAATGTGAATGGCCTCTCTGCTACAAAAGGGAGCTATTGCACACACGGTAAACCTCACAATTCACACATCCTGACAAGTTCTAGCAACCCAGAAGGAAAATCAGCCCAGAGTTATCTGGGCAGCAGATGTGAACATATTCTGAACACAAGTCCTCGGGATGTATTTTTAACACAATAACCACCACTCCCCCCACCAACCAGAACAGCTGGTAAAGCAGCTCTTGTTTTCAACCTGAGGAAATAAAATCCTGACCAATAAAATGCTGGACTCACTTGAATCTCAGAGGAGTCCATCCTCTCAACAGTCCATTCAATCACAGGATCTGATCTGCCTCACACCAGTACCTATCTTAAGGATCAAGCACCAGGAAAGGGCATTCCTATTAGTATCAGGGCTCCCTAAACATGCTCCTGGAGCACATCCGCTCATTACTCCCAGGCTTAGAATGGCCTTCACTGGTGCTTTCTTGCCGGCTGGTCCTTCACATCTGGCCCTGGATGATCTTTCCTGCCTCTTCCACTCTACTTAAGTCACTGACCATTTTCAGGTGTGCCCAAACTTTCAGACGCAATGTTCAAATTTTCCACAGCAACTACTATGTTATAACATAACAAGAATAGGGGTCCTCTCCCTACCTGACAGGTAACCCTTAGATGAAGAAATTGCCTCCCATCAGTGAGATTCTCATCAAGGTTCAAACCCAGACCTATGTTTTACTACTTCAGCCACCCTGGGCAAGTCACTTAACTGCTCCACTTCAGTTTCCAACCCATTAGGGCACAATGAGGGATACTAGTTACCACCAACTCTAAATAAATTAGCCCAAGTACCCAAAGCTAACCCAAGAGAAACTGGAGAATCGTTACATACAATTGCTCTATATCATCACCGGGGCTGTTCGTGTTATAGTTAGAATAGCACAGGTGTTCGATCCCACGTGCAGAATGACTGGGGCACCTCACACAACAGTATAACACGGCAGCACCTAAATGTGCCCCCCCCCCCAGCTCCAATCGCAAGTAACAGAGGCTGACAGATGATAAAGCAAGAAATGGCTCTCCCAGTAAACTAACTGGCCGCGGAGGAAAAGCGCACTGCAGCAGGATGAGCAAGCCCGTGCCAGCCGGAACTGCCAGGGATGCCCCACGGTGGCAACCTGCTCCCCGCCACCTGTCCAGCCACCTGCTTGAGGTAGCCCTTCCAACCAGGAGGGCTCACCTCAGCAAGAAACCATACGCAGCTTTCAAGAGGAACAAGAAAGGGAAAGCAAAGGGTGCAACTTTATTCTTCGGGAAAGAAAACAAAAAGGCATGCGTCTCTCGGCACTGCATCCTGAGCGGCTGGAGTTCTCCACGGAGACTTCTGTGCCCAGCGGCTGAGGAGTCCCCGGCTTTCCCGAGGAGAGAGGGAGAAGCGGCCACTACACGCGCATCCCTGCCCTTTCGGGACCTGGGAGGACCCCGCAGCCGGGTGGGCACTGGAGGGTGAGGCCAACACAGGTGAGTACGGGAAGCAGAGCCCGGTTCTCAGACGTACAGACCCTCCCGGGCCTCGGGGAGAGGGCGCCTGTGGTCCCCGGAGCGACCCAGCAGCACGCCGGGCCTCAGTCTCCTCAGCGGCGGCGCCCACCTGCGCCCAGTCCCCGCAGCCCCGTACCCGCGGCCCGGTCCCCGCGGCCCGTTAGGCGGCTGCGCGCTCGGCCCGGCGGCAGTGATCGCGGGACCTCGGCCGGGCAGGGCCTGGGCGGCCGCTCGCACACGGTCACGGGCCTCGGCAGGGACCGCGGCGTGAGGGGCGCGCGCCCGGCCGTCGCCGCGGGCTCACCTTCTGCCGGATCTGGCCCGACGTGGACACCTTACGGATAAGCTTCTGTGGGGAGCCGGGCTCAGCCTCGGGTTCGCTGTCGGACGACTCCTCAGGCGGCGGCGGCGGAGGCGGCTGAGGCGGACCCGGCGGAGGGGCGCCCGCCGCCGCCGCCATGCTGCCCGGCCAGCGCGCGCGCCGCGGGGGGGCGGGGCGGGGCAGGGATGGGATGGGCCGAGCGCCCGGGGCGGGGCCTGAAGTGGGGCGGGGCCTAGAGGCCGGCCGCCCCACCCCACCGCGCCCCCATAGACAGTGGGCGCAGACGCAGGCTTGTCCAGTCGTGGTTGTTTCTGCCTGTGACCCTTCTCGTTCCTTCTTCTGTCGTCTGTCGTTTTTTTCCTTGGAACACATTTCTGTTTCTTGTTTCTAAGTACACTTTCCTTTTTTCACACCCGAGTAAGTGACCTCTAGGAGGCCGCTGTACTATGTTGGTGAAACAGTTTGCAGAGTGGATGCGTGCATACATGTCCACCGGGAGGGAGAGAAGACCGAACTTCTGTTAAGGCCACTGTAAAGGAGAGATGGAGAAAGTAAACTGGGCTTCTCCCTAACCCGGGAACCGTGTTCTAGGTGGAGGCCAGATCTGTGCTGTGGTTTAGAGGAAAGAAAATGTCATTAAGATAAAAACCTGGAGAGCTTGTGGGGTCAAATGAGGCTTTGAGGACCAGATTAGGGACTGATCTTTTCTGCTGAGGCCTAAGGGCAGCAAGTAGCTGGGGGAGAGGGGGGCAGAGGGGGAGAGTTAAGTTGGTCCTGGCTGGGTCACAAAGCTGGGAGCTATGATCCAGGCTTTGAAGTATTGAGGCAAGTAACCACCCTGAATTACTGGGTGGGGCTGAGAGATAGAGAAGGGAACTGAGATTCATAAGGGAGTGATGGGGCACTAAAGGAAGGCCAATGTGATCAGAATGAACTCTACACTGGGGCAAAAGAGGAGGATATGCGGTTGGAGACGGAGTCGCTTGAGTTTGGGATGTTTGGGGCACACTGAAATGGAAAAGGATTCAGTGCCATCTAGGAGAATGTGCTACCCTTCTACTGTGCCTGGCTGGAAGGGGTAAGTCAGCGGGGACTGCCTAGCCATCTCCTCACCCGTCCAGAAGGCTGTTGCTAGAGACTAGGGACCTCTGTCCTGCCCACCAGTCAGCAGGCTCTAGCCCTCCCCACATTGGACCACTCTTGCCAGAGGCAATATAAGTCAAACACCGCCAGGAGCCACAGGATGCCATCTGCCACAAAGATGAAGCCAGGACTCTCACGGCCAGCGCAGAGGATGACCAGGCCCAATGCAGGAATGTTGTAGAAAAGACCTGAGACCCCTGGGTGAACCTGGACACTACGCTAGGCTGTAGCCACTAGCTACATGCAACTACTTATATTTAAATCCTAATTAACTAGCACTAGGGAGTTCATGACCTGCCTAAGCTCTAGAATGACATTTTTAAAAGAACCAAAAATAAAAACTCCAATTAACTAAGAAAAAAAATCAGTTCCTCAGTGGCACTCATCACATTTACAGCCCTCAGTAGCCACATGTGGCTTTAACAGTTACCAGAGTGGGTGTTCTTGCATTACAGGCCAAGCTCTACTGCACTTGAGAACTCCCAAACATAGAGCCCCTGTCCCTGCTGAATGAGACACACCCCACAGCACCAGTGGGGAGGCTCAAGCATCACTCCCTAAGTATGCCAAGGAGGCAGGATGTGAACTCAGACCAACTGATTCCCAAGTCTGGGGCCGGTCTCCCAGGAAGCCAAGGCCTGGGGGAAATTCCTATCATAGGAAGAACACGGACAGAAAGACAGAGTATGGGGCTGAAGGAAGCTTGTCATAATTCAGTACTGAAGTCTTTACCTCAAGGCCCTCAAGTCACAAGAATGTGACTGTGCCAGTATTTGTAGAGCGGGTCTTTAAAAGGTAACTGTGGGGCTGGAGAGATGGCTCAGTGGTTAAGAGCATTGCCTGCCCTTCCAAAGGTCCTGAGTTCAATTCCCGGCAACCACATGGTGGCTCACAACCATCTGTAATGAGATCTGGTGCCCTCTTCTGGCCTGCAGACATACACACAGACAGAACATTGTATACGTAATAAATAAATAAATATTAAAAAAAAAAAAAAAGGTAACTGTGGGGACAGTGAGACAGCAAGGAAGGGTGTTCACTGTCAGAATTGAGCTCAATCCCTAAAACTCATATGGCAGAAAGAAAAATAACCTATAAGTTGTCCTCTGACCTCGACACATGTGCCATGGTGCACACACACCTATTCACACCACTAAATAAAATTTTTAAACGTAAAAAGTGTTTTGTTTTGTTTTTTTAAGAAAGGGAAACGACATTAAGATGAGGTCATAATGCCAAGCACATCGCTACAATCCCAGCACTCAAGAAAGCTGGGGCAGGAGGATCACAAGTCGGAAGTCATCCTCAACTATTAACAAGACCCTATTCCGAATAGAAGGAGAATGATGGAGAGGGGAAGGAAGCAAAGCACTCCCACACCTAGATAGATAAAGAATTGTACCATGGATTAGAAAGGGATTGGAGACAGGGACGGATTAGAAAGGGCTTGTAACCACTCAAGGCTGACTGGGCCAGCTCCAAGGTGGTAGTCTTAGAGATAGGGATGATGGGCGGGAGACAAAGCAGAAGGAGGAAGATGACCAACTGCTCACAGTGCAAAAGTGGAGTGGGAATCTAGATGCCCTTCCATGAGGGGGTTTCTGGGGATGGCAGCATCATCAGCAAGAGCCCCAAAACATAAGGAAGAAATGGGTTTGGCTTGAGGTGTTGGGTGTGTTGACTACACCTGCTAGAAGATTAGGGTACATCCGGGCTCCAGAGTTCTTGATTTCTTGAAATCAAAGCCATGGGTAAGAACATGATAGCAGCAGTTGGCAGGGAGAAATAGGGTTGGATAGATAGCTGCAATTAGGAAAAGGCCCTGGAGATTGTCACAGCCAAAGAGCCTAAGGAGACAAGATGACTGTGTGTCACATGGATCCCAGACATGATCTTGGAACAGGAAAGGGCCATTAGGTAAGGAAATCTGAACAAAATATGTATTTAGCTTAATAAGAATGTGTCAATGCCAATTCACTTGGTAGAGCCACTGTGCTGCACTGATGTAAGATATTAACAGGGGAAACAGTGTGGGTCCTTCTGTGCTCAATTTTCATACATCTAAAACTATTTGAAATAGAACATGTGCTTAGAAGAAAGGTGTTAGACTTGGAAAGAATTGCATTATACTCAGGAGGCAGAGAAACCTAACTTGGATATGATTTTCTTTTTGACATGTGAAGAAGCCCCTTTGTTCCCTGGTAAATGTACAGTGTGGTTCCCTTGGAGATCTCAGCAAGGGCTGAGCCATCAACTCCCCCAAGGCGGCTGGCTAGGAAGAGTGCATTCCCTCTGGTGCTTCTTTCCCTGAGTGAGTCACACAGTGAATCATGTCTAATGATGCACTGCGCCCTGAGTTTACCCCACCTGGAGGGCATACCAAGGTGGCAGTAATAACACACCTCACATCCAACTTCATCCATCTCTGTGACATGCAAGGAAGAGGACCAATCTTGTAAGAAAGAACCAACTGCCTGGAAGCTCGGGATGACCCTCTTTCTTCATAAGCAGGACAGCTTCTCACTGAGACTGACAGAGAGACTCTCTGGGCCCCAGGACATTTGTGACAACCAAAAGAACACCTCACCATACGCAAACTTCTAAATCTACATGACTTCCACCCCATATGCCCCCACCCCACCCTGGGACCTCTTAACTATCTGGTCTGTGAAATGGATGGGGAAGCAGGCAATAGAACATGTCAAAAGAGCAGGAAAACCTACAGTCCCCAGAAGAGTTTGCATGTGAAAAAAAGATCGCAGAGAAGTAGATTCACACAGGAGAAGAGGGGAGACTGGGGAGATCCAAGCCAGAAAAGGGGACTATACCAAGGTAATCACGTGCCTGCAATACTGTGCTACTGCTATAGCTTTCCAAAATGAGGCCACTGGGTAAAGCAGCAGCCCAGTGAGGGCTCTGTCATATCTTACAACTGCACGTCAATGGCAATGGTGTCAGTAAAATGTTCAAAGAACCAAACGGCAGCCATTGTTTAGTCATAAATACCTTGTTCTCCTCTCTGGCCTGCCAAACTCTTCTATCTAATCCCTCTGAACTGAATTTCTCACCTAACAAATGGAACCATTTGTGGAACTAACTGTTGGGGCAACTGGATATTGTGTGAAATGCCTGGCATAAGACAGGCACTCAATAATGGCAGGAATTCATGCTTCTCCAGCCCTTTGGTTGCTAGATGCAGCATTTTATCCCAAGTTCTTCCACTGGGCTGGGGAGAGAGTTCAGTGAGTCAAGGCACTTGCTGCTAAGCCTGACAACCTGACTTTCATTCCCAGGACCCTTTTGATGGAAGGAGAGAAGGGATTAAAATAACAAATAAACAGAAAAACAGTATATTTTAGGGCTGGTCATATGATACGATAGGTAAAGGCACTTGCCGTAAGTTCTTCTATCAGCTTTGTCCCAAATGCACCTATCTGTCCCCAAAGTTCTGGGCCAAAGTCTGGGCCACACATTTAACCTGCCCTCAGACTTCCCATCTCTTAAGGGTTCTGCATGTCAGCAAAGAACACATATGTATAGGCTGAGCTGAGCCAGTACTACACACACACACACACACACACACACACACACGCGTGCGCGCGCGCACACACACACACACACACACACACGCGTGCGCGCGCGCGCACACACACACACACACACACACACACACGCAGCAGGCTTGCTGGAGCAGCTGGCTGCTTGTTTCCTGCCCCCACTCCCTCTGCAGCTGCAGTATAAACAAATCAGCACCTGGAGGCCTGTTTTGGATGTTTTAGCACCGAAATAACTTGGAGGGCAAGGACTGTTCTGACCTCTGGTCTCCAGGGCTCGCGCTTTGGCCCTTTCCTCCTGGCTCTCTTAGCCATACTGCTCTGAAGGTCGGGCCTATTAATGTCCACTCTGACTTAGGATGTCCTGGGGTCAAGCAATGCAGGAACCAACAGGATGGTTCTCTCACCAGGAGCTACTAGGCAGAGTCCCAGCCTCCTTGACTGGCAGGGAGTTCCACCCACCAGGAGCCAACCACTGCAGACTGTGCCTGGTCAAAAAGCAGGGGGATGAGATCATGAGGAAGCACAGTGTGAGCACCCCAAAACCCATGCTGTCCCTTTGTCTGGGCACCATGACAGCAGTATGCAATGGTATATAGCTCTTTCCCTAGATTGGGAGAAAGAAAAGATCGTCTATGTCTGCCCCGCTAACCAGCAAGTTTCTACTTACATTATTGTTTTCTTAGCTTCAGAAATGAGTCCTCATCTCTGCCAGTACCAGGGGACCTCAAAGTCAGTACACAGGTCTAAGCCTTGCATTGTCTGTGTGGGGCCCAGTGCATTGGATGTAGAGGCATACCTGGGCAAATCCCAGGCATCATGGCACATGCCAGCCTGAAATCCAGATGTTGACTCCTTTATGCACACAGAACCTCAGTTCTCTACAGCTGCTCTTGGCATCAGAAACCCAATCCCAGGAGTATAACCACAGAAGGTGAACCTTTATTGTCAACTTGAGGGACTTTTAGAATCACCTAAGAAATACCTCTGGTATCTCTATGAAGGCATCTCTAAGGACATGGGATTTACCCTGAAAAAAAAAGGAGGGAGGGAATGCAAGCTGAGCACCAGCGTTCATCTCTCTTGATCACAGATGCAATAGGAACAAATCACAATGGACTCTATCTCCTCACATCACAAGCCAAAATAAAGTCTTCCTCCCTTCTGTTATATCTGTCAGGTATTGTGTCAGAACGATAGAAAAGCAATTAGTTACACACACACGGTGCGGGAGAACAATTCTATATCTGTCAATTATGTTTTAAATAAACACTGATTGGTTGGTAACAAAGCAGGAAGTATAGGCGAGAAAACCAGATAGGAAGTAGAGGTGGTGCAATAAGAATAGGAGAATTCTGGGAAGCAGGAAGCTCCCCCACACTTCTGCCCAGACCACCGAAGAAGCAAGATGTGACCTGCCCCGCTGAAAAAGGTACTGAGCTAACATAGATAAGAATAATGAGTTAATATAATCTACAAGAGCTAATAAGAAGCCTGAGCTAATGGGCCCATCAGTTTATATCTAATGTAGACCCTCTGCGATTTTCTTTGGGACTTGCCGGCTGTGGGAACTGGACAGGACGGAAACCCCAACTAGCAGGCCCTCATGTTACACACACACACACACACACACACACACACACACACCCTGCTATTAGTGAATAGGCTGAACTGTACAGAAATCTCCAGACTCCTCTTCTCTACTTCCTAAACATGGATGAGAGCCACACATCCATCCCATCTCCCCCTAACCCTGACACACACAGCCCCCCCCCATGGCTTCCAAGAGAATTGTTTGGTACAACACAGGTTATTGGATACCAAAGTCAGGCATGACCTTCTGATTGAAAGGGTCTGGAAGAGCCCCTGTTGTGCCTTGTCCTCCGTCTCTGACCCCAAGCATTTCCCATTTCCCCTCTCTATAATAACAGTATGATCATGAGGTCCATTTGTCTTGATAAACCCCTTTCCCCAGGCCTGGGCTCCGTCACTGCTGGCCATGCTCTGTCACTGTTGGTCACCAAGCCAAAGCTGGGCCAGACAGATTCTCTTTCCCCAGAAGTGCAATCCAGGACCCAGACAGCAGAGGCTAGGTGCTGGGATGGCCTGGGGGGCTGGCAGTCCCAGCTTCTAAGCTGAGTTCCCAGGACAACTTCTGCCACACCAGGCATGACAGCTCAGGTTCTTCCTCAGTTAGGTTCAGTTTTCTGGATACTCCAGGGGCCTTCTTTTCTGTTCTGCCCCCTTTTATTAACCAAGTCTGATTTGGTTGTTTCCATCCAGTAGAAACTTGACCAGCGACTGAAAAGCTCAAGCAGGGATTGGACCCCAAAGTGGAATCATAAGGGTATTTTTGTCTATACTTGTTTTCTGCTCTGTTACCTCAGGAGCCTCTGAATGGGGCCCTGCAGCCAGGATTGGTGAGAAAACCAAACTTAATTCATCACCCTATGTGTGTCCAGAGAAACAGGGCTTGAAGGCCCTGGGCACCCCTAAGTTCCACTGGAAGAACACAGTGGCACTGAGCCACTCTGTGAAAGACTGCCTTTTCTTCTAGATGCTGTCCCTCACTCCCAAGCTCCAGAGACCCTAAAGGCATTGGTTTCTTTGTCACTGACAACAGCCCAGTGCCCCAGTCAACCAGCCTGACTCGTGATCAGAGGGTCCACAGACTTTATTCTGGGAGAACACTCATGCTTTCATATCTAGCGTAACTCTGAAAGGTTACTGGGGGCTTTGCTCAAGGCACCCAGCTCTATAAGCCATTTCTAGGCATCTAAGCTAACTCTTCACTCGTCTTGGCCCGCCTCCTCATCTTTCTTCCCTTCTGTGTTTTCTCCAACATCTTTTAGATTTTGGCGAGCAAACTCCTCAAAAACCAGGTTTTCATCCTGAACACTAGAAGAAAACAGACAACGTGTTAGTCCGTGCTTACTCTCTGAAGCTGAAGATGAAATCCTGAATGAAGCAAGACCACTGATCTTTCTGTAGTAAAGTAACCAATCCAAGATGAATGTGTTTCCCAGGACAGAACATGGACCATGTCATACCCAGGATGGGACAGGGACCATGTCATCCTATGATGGAACAGGAACCATGTCACTCCCAGGATGGGATACGGACTATGTCACTCCCAGGATGGGACAGGGACCATGTCATCCTCAGGATGGGACAGGGGCCATGTCATCCCCAGGATACAACAGGACCATGTCATCCCCAGAATGGGACAGGGACCATGTCATCCCCAGGATGGGAAAGGGACCGTGTAACTTCCAGGATGAATAGGGACCATGTCATCCCCAGGATGGGACAGGGACCATGTCATCCCCAGGATGGACAGGGACCATGTCATTCTCAGGATGGAACAGGGATGATGTCATCCCCAGGATAGAACAGGGACCATGTCATCCCCAGGATTAACAAGGACCATGTCATTCCCAGGATGGAAAAGGGATTGTGCCTTTTTCTTCAGGAATTTTTTAGGTTTTTTTTTTCTTTTATTTTTGTGACAGAATCCCACTCTATAGACCAGGCTGGCCTTGAACTTGAAGTGATCCTCCTGCCTCAGCCTCCCGGGTTCCTGGATTGAAGGTAATCATCACCCCTAGCTAAGACTGTGCTTTAAAAGCTCTTTAACAAACACAAACAAGAGTTTTAAGTGTGAGAACCTACAGAATGAAAGACAGCATAACTATGCGAGCACACATCTGAAGTTCTTACAAGCAAAAGGACACAGGGACTCTGCACAGACATTCTGAGAGGGGTTTGTGGGGAAAGGGAGACACAGAAGACAGGAAAACTCAGAGCAGCATTCAAATGGCTCACCTTTCCTTTGCTGTAGGACCAGAACAAAGGGGAGGAGGAAGAAGGGAGAAAGAAAGAGAGATGAAGATCAGTTATTATTTTTAATGAGGTTTTATGTGTCCCAGGTTAACCTCAAACTCATGATATGGCTGAGGATGACTTTGAACTTCCAGTCTCCCTGCCCTTTTTCAACTTTTTTTTTCTTTTTCAAAGATGGGTTCCCACTAAGTTGCTAGGCTAACTGAACTCACACTGCTCCTGTTTGACCCCCTGGTGGCTGAAATGACAAACCTGTACCACCATGACTCTATCTCAAAGTAACAGAAGAAGGCTGGGGATATAGTTCAGTAGTAGAGCACTTGCCTGGACCTCCTAGGCCTTAGATTCAACCCTCATCACAATAAAATTTTAAAATAAAATAAAACTTCTCCTGGAATAAGATACCCTAGAATTTTATTCTATTGAGTGAAGGATCCTTGAGCCTGAATAGGTAGACCACAAGGACAGCAACCCTGACATTAGGGTTTTGAGCCATCTCTCCAGTCCCAACTCTCTGAAATCTTAAGCACAAATGATCACTGTTTCATCCTAAAATTATGAGTTGGCTAATGTAAGGTCTATAATGACCTGACTGTAAAAATACTCTAAGTGAAGGAAGACTAACTCCACTTCTTCCAAAGTAAGTCACCTATGCTAAAAGTTCCAGAAAACAGCCAGATGGTGGTGCCTACCTTGGGAAGCAGAGGCAGCAGGATCTCTGTGAGTTCAAGGCCAGCCTGATCTACAGAGTGAGTTCCAGGACCACTAGGGTTACACAGAGAAACCCTGTCTCACAAAAACAAAACAAAAAAGAAAATTCATTCCAGAAAACTACCCAGCATAACTGTGGCATCAGGAAACTGTATTTTCAATGTCTTTGAAGGGAACCAGGACATCTGAATCGCACACCATTAAGAAAAAAAAAAAAGGTTTCTTTTGGTGCCTGGGGAGGAGGCTCAGTATTAGAACACCTGCCTAACGTGTATGAGATGTTGAGTTCATCCCTAGGAGGGAAAAAAGAAAGAGAAAAAGGAGGAAAGAAAAAGGACGGGAAGGAGGGAGGAAGGGAAGAAAGAAGGGAGGAAGGAAGGAAGGAAGGAAGGAAGGAAGGAAGGAAGGAAGGAAGAAAATATTGAGGAGCACATTTCCAAGATTTCTTGAATCTATGTTTTCCTGGACTGCCATCCTGATTAGTCTCAAATAAATGTTTAAAATAGCATTTTAATGAGACAAATATAAATGAGCAAAAATGTATGACTAGAGTGTATTTCCCCCAAAGGGAAGGTTTTGGCAAAGTGTACTGCGGGCTTAAGTCTAAAATATTTGGCAAAGACACTTTGAGACATTATTTTTTAACAGTCTTGTCATTATAGTCTAGGCTGGCCTCAGATTTGTGATCCTCCTGCCTCAGCCTCCTAAGCACTGGGACTGCAGGCATACACCAGTGCACCTACCTCCATTTAACTTTTCTTCTCAGAACCTCCTAGCCCTAGTTCAAACGTCATCCCATTTGCATCTTTGCAGGGCCAGTGGGAGAGTCTCAGTGTGTTCACAGATGTGTGCAGCGATTGCTTCACTTAGAATCCACACAAAAGTGTCAGTGGATGGATCATCAAATAAACGGAGATGGTGGGAACCCAGACAGACCTTTTCTAGTATTTTCTGTAATCTCATCACTGCCACTGCTGTCAAAAATATGTATCATCTGCTAAATGCGTATTGACACTTCCAAATGAGGGGCCTTTCATTTCTACATAAAGCAATGCCTTGGGTTCTTCAGAGGGTTTGTCCCTACCATCATCTCTAAATCTAAATCAAGGTCTGTGGACAGCAGAGCTGCTGCAGTGACATTGTTCCTGATAAAACTGAGGTCACCCACACCCAACAGAGAGTAGGAATGAGTAGGAAAGCTACACCCTTCACACAAAGACAGGCGGTGGACAGGCCCGGGAATCAGTAGGTGAGCTAGTTCTCCCTTCCAGGCTGACCTGGTTACCCCGTGGATGACACCCATGCGCTGAGGGGTACACAAGGAACACCAGAGATACATAAATGTGCAATAAGTCTGCACGTGGTGAATGTGTAAGAGGCTTCTTAGACAATGATGACTGACCTGAGTCCTCAGGCTGTGGGTGCATGAGGCGAAATGGCACTTCAGTGGCCACTTCACTAGAAAGAGGAAGAACACGGGCTGGTGAGTGCACACACAGGCAGACACACACACACACACACACACACACACACACACAGAGAGTTACAGGTCGCACAACACAAAATCAGGGCCTCAGAGATTCTCCAGAAGATTCATTCAGTGAGATTCGAAACAAAACAGCCTTCAGGAAGTGGTCAGGCAGGAATTTGAAAAGTATTCCCTGGAATGTGGAATGAGGAACTTCACTCAGGCGTGGTTGGGACCTCTAGTGTTTTTAGTCCCCTGTATCCTAACTGGTGATGTAACACTTTGAGAAGAGAAGAGATGAAACCCTACAGGAAGGTCGATTATAAAAACCATTCATGAGGTTGGAGAGATAGCTCAGTGGTTAGGAGCACCTGCTGCTCTCCCAGAGGATCTGGGTTCGGTTCTCAGCACCCACATCAGGCAGTTCACAACTGCCTTGTACCAGGGATCCAGCACCCACTTCTGGACTTCACAGATAAATTCCCTCATGTACACACACATAAAAATAAATGAAATCTTTTTTAAAAAAAAAACTATTCAGTGCAGCAAGACACATTTGAAAACATTTTAAATTTTTATATGAGGGTTTGGAGAGTTGGTTCGGCAGTTAAGAGCATGGACTGGTCGTCCAGAGGTCATGGCTTTGATTCCCAGTGCCCTCAAGGAGGCTCCCAACCATCTCTAATTCCAGTTCCGTAGGAACTAACACATTCTTCTGGCCTCTGTGGATACAAGTGGTACACAAACACACTTGCAGGCAAAACACTCATACACATTAAAAATATAATAAATAAGAGTTACTATAATAGCATATGAAAACCAGACTAAAAGTTCAGTGTCACAGTCCTCCTCAGACCTGGACAGCCATCCAGAGGAAACAAACCCAGTGACCTCCTCTGGAAAGCACTGTCTGTGACGCTGCTGCTGTAGGTAACAGTGGCCACAGCTTCCACTTGCAGCTCCAGCCCTTGAGGAACGGGCAGAGGCTGCGAGTGACTGAGGGACCTGATGTGGTCCTCACCACCAGTGACTCCTTTGCTGAAGACTAATGTCCCACCAGGAAGTTAGAGAGCAAAAGTTCCTTTCACTAACTTCATGAAAGCACACGGCACCTCCTTTTTATGCCTACGCAAACTGTCCCATCTGTCGTTCATCACATGAGGCGAGATGGTGTGGCCTCTTTACTCACTTAACAGGATCTTGGAGCAATTTTTAAGAGTCTGAATTCAAATTATACTATATGGATGGATCTTATGGAGAAGCATGGCTATCAGACAGAAAGCTCTGGAAATCTAGACTCTAACTTCAGGACATCATCCTGGGAAGCAGTAATTAAAACAATTAACCCAACCTCTGCTGTAACGTGTACAGTACTCTTTTACACTTTTCCTCAAGGCTGAAAACAAATCCCTTAATCCCTCAGAATCATAATAATATTTAAAAATTCTCTGTGAGGCTGGTACAAGGGTGGGCACACCCATCTCTTGCGAAAGAGAGGAGCAAGGCCCACCACATTGCTAATACTGAAATGCTTTGGGGAACATTAGAGTGTATATGAGAAGAAGGGATCCCCAAAGGGAAATCCAGAGAAATCAGGAATGGATGTGGAGAGAGGGGATGAGAGGCATCCTGGGACTCCTGCAGCCTACCCAGCACTGACCCTGGCCCAGGCCAGGCCTAGTTCAAGGTGGGCAGTAAATGACTATTAAAGGTAAAAGATAGCCCAGGATGATTCAACTCCAGGCCTGCAACATTCCGACTCTCCACATCACAGAGATTCTAATCAGTCCACCCATAGACCAGGCCGTGGAAGTAGATAGTTAAGAGCTGAGGCCAAGAACTATATCAGGTGAATGCTTGTCTCAGCTATGGCCAAACTTGTTCTTTGTTCATGGTTCAGAAGACATCTGTCACAATTAGTGTTTGCCAAGAGGTAGAAACAACTCATGTTGTCTGCAGGAAAGTGACATTTCCAAGGGGGAAAGCCACATTTTTGTTAAAAATTCTGCAAGGCCAAATGATTGGTTAGAAATCCTGTGACCGTGGGGAGTAGAAACATTGCAGCTCTAAGGGCAAATTTATCATGGTCTATCTTAGTCCTTAATAGCCATTCATTGCCTACCCTTGTGTTTGATCTGGCATCCTGTGACTTTCAGGGGATGTACAAATAGACCCCTAACCTCCACCAGCCCCAAATCTAAGAATGCCACCAGGATAGCACTGGAGGCCTATAGCAG
Organism: Ondatra zibethicus; assembly: GCA_004026605.1. Taxonomy (NCBI): domain Eukaryota; kingdom Metazoa; phylum Chordata; class Mammalia; order Rodentia; family Cricetidae; genus Ondatra; species Ondatra zibethicus. The sequence goes on from PVIU01000129.1 coordinate 73,663, forward strand.
AGATTTTCCCACCTCACTATAACCTGCCCGACTGATGTTCCCACCAACGTAGTCTTTAAAATACGTTGATTCATGATTTTCTTTGTTCCTTTGCTATTGAAAAAAAATCTTTGTAACACTGTCACCATGTTAGAATGTGGTATCTGTAGACCCCAACCTGTGTTCCCGGTTCAGCATCACTCATACTGAGATCCAGAGTAAACACTCTCTCGTCCTCTCTGAGGTGCAAGCTATACCTTTACCTATACCAATACCACCAGCAGAAGAATAAACAAAATGTGGTATAGCTACACGACGGAATATTACCCAGTCAGGAAAAGTGGTTTACAGTAGTAGATGCTACAACACGATTAAGTCTTGAAAACATTATATTAAGTAAAAGAAGCCAATCACAAAGGCCACATATAGAATTTTTTTTGAGACAGGGTCTCATGGAGCCCAGGCTGGCCTAGAAATCAGCTATATAGCTGAGGGCAACCATGCCTCTATTTCTCCATGTCGAGATTACAGGTATATAACACCATTCTCAGGTTTATACAGGGCTGGGACCTGAACCCAGGGCTTCATGCATGCAAGCAAATGCTTTGCCAACTGAGCCACATCCCCAACCCCAGCAGAGGGGAATCTATAGAGATAAAAAGCAACCCCTGGTTGCCAGGGTCTGTGGGGGAGGGAAAAGGAGTGATTGCTTAACAAGCACTAGGTTTCTTTTACAGATGTTAAAAGTGGTTTTTAAAAAACCTAGGTTGTGATGATTGTTATATGACACTGTAAATGAACTTAATTCTATAGCATATGTTTAAAAGTTATCAAAATGATAAAATTTACCCTATGTGGCTTGTACCCATCCTACACACACACAAATGACCACTGGCTGGAGTATGTTAGTTTTCTGAGTGTGTGTGTGTGTGTGTGTGTGTGTGTGTGTGTGTGTACTTGCCCACATGCAAGCCTACTTACGATCTCCAGTTTCTTGACTGCTGGGGACACCTCTTACAACACATCCAAGTCAGCATGCATCATTTACAGCATTTACAGCATAAGAACCACTGCCCAGAAACTAGTTTTTACCAGTTTCTGTTTGGCCACAGGCTCCTTTTCCTCAGTTCACTGGGAGCTGAGTAGAGAAAGGAGGCTTACCTGGATGTGAGTTCTCCTAGAAAGCTGGAAAACACAAGGCAAAGAGCCACAGTGAGTCCCCAGATGTGATAGGACTTCAGGCCCCAGGGTTCAAAGGCAGGACAGGCCCTACCCAGCCTGATGGCTCTCACCCCCTAGCAGATTCCAGGCTCATAGTCTCTCCCAGCTCCCATCTTCAGTGCATCTTGCTGAGGGCTTCCCTCTTTCTCCAAAGGATTACTTAAAAAATGGGCTCATGGAGAATGAGCATAAGGCACAGAACCAGGAATTTTCAGCCACCCTTTGGTGGCGGGGCACACCTGAGGCTTCAGTCCTCACAAGAGGCAGAGGCAGAGGGACTGCAAGTGAGACCCTTACTCTAGGTTCTATATTGAGGATCATTCTCAAAAAAAAATATTAAAAATTTTAAGAAAAAGCCAGGCATTGGTGGTGCACGCCTTTAATCCCATTGGGACCAGCCTGGTCTACAGAGTGAGTTCCAGGACAGGCTTCAAAGCTACACAGAGAAACCCTGTCTCAGAAAACTGAGAGAGAGAGAGAGAGAGAGAGAGAGAGAGAGAGAGAGAGAGAGAGAGAGACTCCTCAGCCACAGAGGCCACTGTAATGCACGATTACAGCTGTCCCTGTCCCTCAGCATCTGTGAGAGACTGGTCTCAGGGTTCCTTGTGGGAGTGTTCCCTGTCTCTTCAGAAGATGGTACCAGATTTGCACATGACCATTACACCTCATTCCCTGGACTCTGAACCATCTCTACTTTGCTTCTGATGCCTAAGAGATAGTAGACTTTTGTTTAAGGAATAAGCAAGGTGAAAGGCCTTCATGCCCAATACATGAAACATTTTGCTGTTGTTATTTGTTTTGAGACAGGGTCTCTTGATGTAGCCCTGGCTGGCCTTGAACTTCTGAACTTCCTATCTCTACCTTGCAATGCTGAATTACAGGCATGTGATACCATATCCAGTTTATTTGGTGGTGCAGATCAAAGGTCAGAGCTTTGTGCCTGTTAGGTAATCACTCTGCCAACTAAGCTACACCTCCAGCCCCAATTTATAAAACAAAAACAAAGAGTCTCACTATGTATCCCAGGCTGACCATGCTTCTTAATCCTGCCTCAGCCTCCCAGGGTGGCTCATGCCCCACACTGACCCCAAATAAAGAAGATTAACAGAGAGTTCATTAGACAGCTGTGAGTCTTCCTGAAATTTGAAAATTAAACTGATGTCATTCTTTTTTGTTTTTTTAAACGAGCAAGGCAATTTACGGTCATTCCTGCCTGTCAGCTTCCACTGTGTGTGCCAATGTTCATCCACTTCCACTCAGTGGTACTGAGAGTGCATGCATTTCAGTTTATTTTTCCAGTACATGTCGCCACCAACAAAACTGCAGAGGCTGACAAATAGTACCATGCCAAACTCTATGTAGGCATCAGCGGGCACCTCGGGCTTCCTTTGCTATCTATCTGCCAGTCATTCCGGAGAGGAACAGGCCAGGCAGAGATGGAGCACCCAACACTTACCCTGACACTGTGAGCTTCACCTTGATTTGGTATGACACCAGGATACCCATGACAGTCCGATCGATGCCCTCCTTGATGCTAGCCAATCAAAAAGAAGGAAAAGGATTAAGAGAGCAGAGCCAGTGTGGGAAGCATCACTCTCCAACATTCTGAAGATGTTGTCTTGGAACTGGAGAATTCCAGAGATTGGCCACATGTCTATATCCACTTGTGGGGCTGGGGAGTGGGTTTTCTGCATCTTTGCCTATGGCGTTTACACACACACACACACACACACACACACACACACACACACACACACGGCATAGTATCTGTCCTCCTCCTCAAGGCTCAGCTTCTGACCTATTGCACTCTCCTGTTTCCTCCCTCTCTCTGCCCCGCCCTGCCCACCATTCTGTAGCTGCTGAGTCCTCCCCTGAAGCCTGAGAGATCAGTCCATCCAGGTCCCAGATTCGGCAAGCAATCTGTGAGGTGCCTTTGTCACATCCTACTCAGCTATGCCCTGAAGTCCCTACGCACCAACTTTACCAACTCCAAACCTGCCCAGAAGGCCCTTCTCCTCTTCTCCTGTACCCCAATACCTCCAGGTGTAAAGCCTTCCTGGACACAGTCAGGTAGCTTTGTGTTCTGCTCATGAGACAGGCACAGGGACACTGTCCTATAACTCAATAACAGGATCATGATTGCTCCAGATGGAACCTGAAAACTCTGTGTGCCCAGCAGCCAGCATGGCACCAGACAGCAAGGGAAAGTTCACTAGAGCGGATGAACATGGAGTTGAGATGTGACCAGAGAGAGAGAAGGGTGACTACAGGCTCTATGAGCGTGTATGGAAGTCCTACCCTCAATCAAGTACCCATTGGGCATTTGGTCACAGTTTATTATCTCCTATGACCCAATATGGAAGACTTCACATTCTATGATGTCTGACAACAGGAATTATGAATTGAAAAATCACCATGAAATCTCGCTAAGCTACTATGAACCCCACAAAATCTCAGCAGAGAATCCTGAAGGCAGGAGGCAGAGGGGAGTTAGGTTGGCAGTCCTGGGATCTGGGGCCAGGCCAGGCAGGGAAAACTGTGTCTGGTCCCAGAGGCCGTCTGCTGGATCGTGTGCTCTAGGGCCACAACACTCCCCAAAGAGCATCACTATCTGGTGGAAAGACAGAGGCACAAACTGAGACCACACTCTTGCTAGAATTGGCTCATAAAACCTGTGCCATATGGAAGGCCCAAACATGGGAAACAGAACATGCCTGGGACTGCAAGGGCCCTCCCCATCATTTTCCTGGGCAGGAGCACCAGGGACCCTCTACAAGTTTCTCATCCTGGTTCTACTGAGGGATAACTGCCTATTGTATAAAAGGTAAACTCAGGTACAGCTTCTTCACAAAGGTATGGAGAGGTTTGTTGGTAAACCACCCCATACCCTGTAAAACTGACTTTGCAGAGCAGAAGTGTGTGCCATTGGCATTACATCATTGCTCCCTTCAATTGATCTAGGGCATCAATTTTCTTTCCCTGGACTTTCATGAACACACTTTAGAATCTAACATAGACAGCTGGCAAAATATCCTCGGACAATTCCTTGATTCCCACCTTCATTCTGGCAAAGGTTCATGGTCCCCACCACTGGCCTCACAGAACGTGAGCTGCAAATTCATATGGGTCAGGACACTTCCTCTTTCTTTGGGCATCGCCTCTGAGGGGGGCCTAGTAGGGCCAGGAAGGAGCCTCCAGCATATCCTATGGGTCTCAAGCCTAGATCTGGGTTCCTGCCTCACACCTTCAACATTTAGCAGCCGACAGTCTCCCAGCAAATCAAGCCTAGGAGGGCAGCTAGCAGCTAGCTTCATCGTGAGGTTTTTTTTCCCCCCAGATCTTTTGCCTAAATCCAGTTAGTGGTTCTCCAAGACAGAGTAGGCAGATTAGCTCTTCTTTTCATGAAAATCTGGTGCCTCTCAGTAACCAGTAGGTCTTCCGGTCTTTCCAGAGGGAAATAAATGAATAAAAGTAGCCAAATGCGGTAACTCAGATTGTGTTCAGGGTACCACATGGGCTAGCAATTCTTTTGGATGTAACTGACATTTCCAGAACACTCTGTCACACACCACACTTTATATACACTGTCCCAATTAGTCTGCATCACCCATATATGAGATCGGCACTGTGATTACTCCCACTTTACAGACAGGAAAACTGAGGTTCTCAGAGAGCTCAAGGAACTTGACCATGGCCACCCAGAGGGCACACAGTGGCCATGTGGTTGGTGTAAGGCTGATGTGCCCACCTGTGACCCCTGGGGCAGCCCAGCTCCAGCCTACACTGTGGCCCATTCGCATCATCTACAGGACTCACATGGTGCTGGAGGCCAGGTTTGTGTCCTCATGCTTGATCTTCCCATCTAGCGCAATGCCTCTCCTCTCTCTGTTGTTAGCCAGCAGGGGCACCAGCACAAGCGTTTTGGTCAAAGTGCTGTTTGGCCCCACTTTTTCTCTTGAGAAAAAAAAAAACATAGAGAGGTTATGAGTGTCGCGGCCACCATCAACACCCCAAGATCCTGCCTGCCATGAACATTTTCGGAGTCAAAGCCCCTTACAAGGTAAAGGGAGTCTCTGTGAATTCAAGGCCATCCTGGTTCTACATAGCTAGCTCCAGGTCAGACAGAGAGCGATCCTGTCTCAAACAAAACAAAACAAACAAGAACAACTAGCCTAAAGGTCCAAGACTCCAGTGGTCTCCTGTGGAGACTTCCTGAACCCCACAGTGAGCAGCAGAACCTTTGGGTTAGTGTCCACAGGGAAGCTCATACAGGACCACTGTAGCCAAAAACTGTCCACAGGCGGACGGTCAGTGCGTGACTCATGGTGGGCCTGTAACCCAGGCAGATCACGCTGCTGTCTTTTCAAAGCCTCTTTCTTGACTGCGAATTCTTCAGAGGCCTGGGGGTTTCCCCATGTCTGATAGATAGAAGGAACCCTGTACCAAGGGACAATTCTGGGACTCATCTGGGGACACAACACTCCTGGAGGTCCCCAAGTGGTATCTGGGCTGGATATTTATTCTTCAGTACACATACTAAGCATCAGGCCTGGGCTGAGGACAGAAGGTGGGGGTGGGGGAGGTGGCCTGCAAACGCTGGCTTCCAGCCAGCATCAGGACCACTTCCTGAATGGGTTCCCAGCCATCCCACGGGAAGGACTTCCCTGTTTGTTCCCTGTGAGGAATCTAAAGCAGCTCCGGCTTCTCCTGTCTCTGGTACAGGAAGCCCTTTGCAATGTTTTGCTTGAGCTAGGGGCGGCCACATCCTCCCACCTGGGTCATGGTGGCCGCTCTCCGTCCAGCCTGATTGTCACGGAATGGGGTCCTGGGCACAGCCTTTACTATAGTAGAATTTGCTGAAGGACTACGGACCCAGCCCACAGCTGTGCCCAGGGCCATTAGGATCCCAGACTGCATTCTCAGCAGCATCTTTGAAGTCAGGTTTGACCTGGTTTGAGGAAGCCTGCCCACCAGAGTCCCGGGGCCTGGGTGTGTCTGGAAGAGTGGTTTGGGTGCTGTAGCCTTCTGAGAGGCCTCCAGGTTGAGACCAGTGTGAGGAGTAGTCTTAGTGGGGTTTTCTTGAGAAGGACCTAGGAGATTTGGACAGAACAACCCCGGACGCATCTGTGAGAACATAACCTGGAGGGGAAGACTGCTGTGAATACAAATGCCACCATCTCATAGGCCAGAAGCCTGGCTGTGATCAGAGAGGGAGAAAAGAGAGAAATCCTGCTAGTGCAGGCATTCGCTCTGCTTCCTGAGCTGTTCTGCTCTGCCACGCCAACCCTGCTGTGATAGACAGAAACTGTGAATGGAAACAGGTATTCCCTCCGACAGTTTGTTTCCTCGGGTATTTGCCTCAACAATGAAGAAGTTAACGTGATCTGGCCCCATTTCTAGACCCTTCCTGCCCTCAGGGAAATCTCAGAATGGTTTTACTTTCCTGAGGATCATTTGGTCCAAAAAGCACACATACAAAGTTTTGGATGAGAAACAGGAAATTATATATATATCAGAAAAAACTCTATCAAGACAATGAGCCCCACAGTTGTGGACTATCTGCCAAAAGGCCAGTCAAGGCCAAGACTCCCCACTCCTTGAACTAAATGTGGAACAGACCCAACCTGGCTATGAGGTACTCTTGTCTTCCTTAACACCATATACCTACTTAAATGGAAGACTATCTTGTTTTGAATAGTACCTTACTGAGAAGTTGGATTTTAATATTTACTATGATACCAGTTTTTCTTTAATATGATCTCAGGTTTTCTTTCCTTACTACCCATATCTGCCTTTCACCCAACCTTCCTGTCTCCCTGGTAATATTTTCTGTATAGAACATGCTAGCTAAATGTGGAGATGCATAGCCAAGCCTCTCTACCCAGCCTGTGTATTAAGAACCTGACCTCCAAGCACAAAGCAGAACACCCAGCAGGCCTCTCATGGCAACACTAAGACTCTCGGGGGGGGGTGGGAGGATTCTGTGTGTGTTTTGAGTCCAACTGAAGGAAGAAAGTCATTCACAAAGAGCTCAGAATGGACCAAGCTCTCTAGCCCAGTTGTCATTGCTACAAGACTTTCAAGTTGATGAGATGATCAAAAAATATAGTCACCAATGACTGTTAGAAGATCCTACCCACACTTGGACGGGTCTCACTTTCTGTGATTCTTTTGTGAGAAGCTCAGGCCCATGCTCTTATGCTCTTGTGTGTGTGTGTGTGTGTGTGTGTGTGTGTTTCTAAGCTAAGCACTTAATTTTCTCTTGACCTTTATACTTACACCTAGATTAAAATGTCTTTATAAATATTTATTTTAGCCAGGCAGTGGTGGCGCACGCCTTTAATCACAGCACTAGGGAGGCAGAGGCAGGTGGATCTCTATGAGTTTGAGGCCAGCCTGGTCTACAAAGTGAGTTCCAGGATAGCCAAGGCTATCACGTAGAGAAACCCTCTCTCTCTCTCTCTCTCTCTCTCTCTCTCTATATATATATATATATATATATATGCATATTTTTTAAATTTACTGTGTGTGCATGTGTGTGTTTGTGTGTGTGGATGGGGGCAGGGGCACAGAGGCCAGAGGTATCAGATTTCCTGGAGCTAAAGTTATAGGCATTTGTGAACCACCTAACACTTAGGTTCTCTCTAAGACAGTATGTGCTCTTAACTACTAAGCCATCTCCTCAATTCTAAAAATATCTTTATTAAACCCCAACTCTAATATACATATATGTAAATGTATATATGTGTGTATATATGTATATGTGCATATATATTTATATACCCCTAGCCTGGGCTAATAGTTTAGTCATCTTCTGGATAAAGAAAGAGCACCCCATTCCTGCCAACACATTCCAAGAATACACAGAGTCCCTGCTGCTTCCATGGTGATATTTCTTCCTAGATTTCTCCCCTCTGAGTCCTTGTTTATGAAGCCTGATCTCTCAGCCTAAGACATGGGCCCCAGAGGCAAAGTAAACACATAGCTTAGACGGTCACTTGTTTCGTAGCCCTTGATGTGAGAAAAGGGGAAGAAAGCAAAGGCTGGGGGTCTGGTGAGGCATCCTAGTTCTCGCTTCAGAAGAGGAAGCTGACAAAGTGGGCTGGCCGCCCAGGAAGTGGAAAGGCAACCGCTACTTACTGTGTTTCCTCCGCGGCCACAGGCTTGACGTAATAATCACTTGAGTAGAGAACCACATTGGCTACTTGTTCCACTGCAAAGGGAAGGCAGGAGGGAGGTAAGCAGTGCAGCCCCTTGTGCCTTGCAGGAGACACACAGGACCGTTAGAATCCAGTTCTGGCTTTCTCAGCCCCCAGCTTAAAGGCTGCAAATTTTCAAGGTCTGGTTTCAGGCCATCTCTGTACACCAGTGACCAAAACACCAGGCTCTTGGATGTCGCTCCTGGGAGTCCCCTCCTCTCCTGCAAGCTACGATCTATACTGGGTGTCCTTATCCAAAGGCATGATATCTCCAGCATCCCCAAACTCACCATGTACTTGCCTATAAACCCAGCCCCTTTCCATCATCCTCCACCTTACAAAAGGAATACTGTCTTCCCAGTCCTTAAGCTTTCGAAAACCTGCCAGAAGCAAACACGACCCATGCACACTGTGATACTGTGGACAAGGAGGATGGCTCTGCAACCTGACTGCTTAGGCTCAAATCTCTGTGGGGGAAATGCTTTATTCCTCTAAGCCTCAGTTTCCCCACCAGGAAAAGAAGGATGACAATTGCATATAGGACAGGTCTGAAGAGTAAAAGACGGGCTGGAACTGGGGAGCTGTCACTAAGCCTGATGTCATGAGTTCAATTCCTGGAATCCACACCATAGAAGGAGAGAATTGACTCACACAGGTTGTCCTCTGCTCTCCACACATATGCTGTGGCGCTCTCTCTCTCTCTCTCTCTCTCTCTCTCTCACACACACACACACACACACACACACACACACACACACACACACATAAATGTAAAACAAAGATAGGCTGGGGAGATGGCCTTATGCTTTGCAAGCACAAAGATCTGCACTCAATCTCCAGTAGACACACACCGCAGAACTTGGGAGGCAGACACAGGTGAATGAATCCCTAGGGCTTGCTGACCAGCTAGCCTAGCCTTCTTGGTGAGCTCTATGCCAGTAAGAAGTCTTGTCCCAAAAAAAGTGTATGTGTGGAAGAGTGATAGCTGAGGTCCCAGACTTGAGACTGTCCTCTGGTCTCTACCTGCATATATATGCATGCACACACATGATGGTGTGTACCTGTAAACCACAGCATTCAGTAGGCAGAGGCAAGAGGGACTCTGCAAGCTCGAGGCTAGCCTAGTCTGTACAGTAGGACAGATAAGAAAGGCCCTGCCAACAACACAATAACACTGAAGCTGAGACTGGTGGCTCACGCCCGAGAGACTTGGAAGGGCGAGGCTGAGGATCAGAGTTCAGGGACGGTCTCTGCTGCAACCTGAGCTATGCGAGACCCTGTTGCAACAAGAGAAACAAAATCAATTAAAAATTTTTTGTTGTTGTTGTTTTGATTTTTCAAGAGGGGTTTCTCTGTGTCGCTCTGACTGTCTTTGGAACTTGCTCTATAGACCAGGCTAGCCTTGAATTCACGGAGATCGGCCTGTCTCTGCCTCCTGAGCCCTGGGATTAAAGGCATGAACCACCACCACTCAGCTGAAAGAAACCATTTAAAGTACCCATCACGTACCCAACTTATAAAAAGCTATTAACATCTTGTTTCAGAAAAGTCAACAGCTTCTTTCAAGGTCATTAGTTTTGCTATTAATATTCAATAAACTTTGAGAGCTATTTTTATTTTGAAACAGGTTTTACTGTGTACTGAAGGCAGGCCTAAAGCTCCCAGTATTGCCTCAGGCTCCCAACTGCTAGCATTACAAGTGTGTTGCACCACACTTTGCTGAGAAATGATTTTAAATACAAGCATTCAATGATACATTATCAGTTTTGCTGCTGTTTCTGAAAGTTTGCCTCTGTTCTTTCAAAATTGAAATTATAACCCCAAGGTGGCATTATTTTTAAATTTGCAAAATTAGAGAGAGTCACGTACATGCCAAGGCACTTGTCTAGGGGGTCAGAGGACAATATGTGGGAGGGTCAGTTCTCTCCTTCCTCCCTGTGGGTTCCAGAGATCAAACTCACATCATCAGGCTGGGAAACAGGCACTTTTACCAGCTCATCCACTAGTCCCAGGAGATATTCATTATTAAGAGGAGGGCTCTTCAGGGACGTGATGCGGTTGTGGGGATGGTACACTCATGAACAGGATGAATGGCCTTATAGAGGAGGTTCCAGGAGCTTGCTGGAGGATGAGGTTCTCATCATGCCAATCTGACAGCACCTTGATCATGAACTTCCCAGCCTCCAGAACTACCAGAAATAACTGTTTGTTATTAGCTGGATATAGTGGCATATTGCTGCAAATACCAGTACTAGGGAGACAGGGGCCAAAGGATTACAAGTTTGAGGCCTCCATCTCAATGTGTGTGAGCCACCTAATTTATAGTATTTTTTGCTACAGCAGCCTGAATGGACAGATAAACTCTATTATATAGACCAAGGTATTGGCACTACATACAATATGCTGAATAATTCAGTCCTATAGAGAACTAAACTAACATAAACAAGGCTAGATTAATATTCATATTAGCAATAAAAATATAGAGTCTCTAATACACATGCACATAATCTGAACTTCATCTTTGATGGACATTCAGGGAAAGAGGAACATGTCAACCCAGTTTCTGCTGTTATAGCTGAATACCACAGACAAGACTACTTATAAACAATGGAGGTTTAATTAGCCCCTGGCTCTGGAACCTGGGAATGCCAAATGGTGCTAGCATCTGACAAGGGCCTTCCTGTTTGATTATAATAGCAGGGGACTTCAAAGGATGGGGGCAGGGCAGGTGTGCCAGTTTAAGTCTCTTTACTTCTTAAAAAGCCACTAATGTCATTCTAGCTTCTTCCTCATAACCTCATTTGACCCTAGTGACTTCCCACAGTCTTACCTGCAAAGATCATTAACACATGAATGTGAAGATCAAGTTTCAAACACATGAACTTTCTGTGGGCACACAAACCACAGCAGATAATTGAACTGTATAACGACCCATGGTTAGCATAGGTCGTGTGTAACATATTTGTGTGTGTGTGTGTGTGTGTGTGTATGTGTGTACACTGAAGATTAAACCCAGGACCACCTTGCCTATACCCAGCAAGCATGCTACAAACTGAGCGATACCTCCAGCTTTTTTAAAAACGGGACTTTATGTATGGCCTCTGCATGTAGTTGTGGCTGTACTGGAACTCCTGATCCTCTTGCTAGCTAAGTCCTGCTACAATGCCTATTTTAACAGTGAAATTCCCTATCCTTTGTCCTGGGTGACCTGAGATGGCTAATTACTCTGACATTGTAAATCTACCATATCGTGGCCATCAAATGTTTTAGTTGGAAGTTGAAGTCTGAATTTATTCTCCCAGCTCAATCTATTGTGTTTCATTGTTTGTTTTGCCCACAAAAGACCTACACATTTTGTTGTTGTTCTGTATTTTTAATGTTTTGAGACAAAATCTAGGGATGTCACCCAGATTGACCTCAAACTCATAATCCTTCTGTCTGAATCTCCTGGGTGCTGGGATTACAGGGGTGTGCCACGAAGCTCTAAGACTGGCACTGGGATGGGCTTTGGGTTGAGGAAATGATAAAAAGGAGCAGTAAGTGGGAGGCTCTCCACTACTAGTAACACAGTTGATACTCACTAGATGGTCATTCCAGGTGGACATCACGCCTCACTATGCACTTCTATGTGGGACCTCTACTCAGTGCCTACAGGCCTGGGAAGGTGGGCGAGGAGCTGTTACTGTGGGTGCCAACTGAGATTCAAGGGTGACATACCAGGAGCCTACAAATTAGGCCTAGTGTTTTCAAATCTAATTCGTTGCTCAATACACTTGCTATATTTATCAATGAAAACTATCACTAGTCAAAAAAAGAAGCAGGGCTAGAGAAATGACTTGGTGGTTAAGAGCACAGGCTGTTCTTCTAGAGAACCCAGGTTCAAGTCCCAAAACTCACATAGCAGCTAATGACCACCTGTCCCAGGGGAGCTGATACCCTCTTCTGGACTACACAGGCACTGCATGCACATGGTACAGATAAACACACACACACACACACACACACACACAAACACACACAATAAATAATTAAACAAACAAACCAAAACAAAAAGGGAAGCTTCTCCCTGAACTTCCCAAGTAAAACCTGGCTCAGACGAGTGTCTCTGGGAAGACATGATCATGGGAAGATGGGAAGGCCATACATAGGAGACAAAGTACCAAGATAAACAGCAGCCTAGGAGACCATGATGGTGAATGCAATGATTTGTTGTTTTGAGGTAAAGGCTCAAAATAGACATATCTAGGTTTGTCGACCAGACTGGCATCAATGTATACCAAGGACAACCTCAAACCTCCGATCTTTCTGTCTCTACCTCCCAAGTGCTAGAATTTTAGGCAAGCACCACCTGGTTTATGGGTCACTGGGATTGAACCTAGGGTCTCCTGCATGCTCTACCAACTGAGGTGTGTCCACAGCCTGAACTGCAGGATTTTCAAGGTCCTTCTCTCCCTAAGGTCCTACTGTCAATGGTAACAGCAACAGTAGGCAGACCCAAGGCCATGAGTGAGGCAGAGGCTTATCAGAGTGGCCCCTAGGAAATAGCCTGAAGTTGCAGAGCTGTAGAAGGTCCTACCTAATACTTTAATCTTCTTCACAGTCTTCTCTGTGTTATTGGTCACTGTCACAGTCACAGGGATGGGCTCCCCATGGAAATAGATCTGAAAAGTGAGAGAGACATCAGAAGAGAAGAACAGAGTGCAGTTGGGTAGAACCTTGGGACAGAAGGCTCTCTCTAGACCAAGCTTTTCTTAATCTCTTTCCAGTGAATAAGGCTGAACACCCCCACTATTAGAGAACGCTAAAATGATAGCAACATTTCCTCAAGAGAAGGGTATGGACATGTTCAGCCCCATCTGCAGAAGGCCAGGGAGGTTGAGAGGCGTGATGGCTAGCTCTAATTGCCAACTTGACACAACCTAGCATCACCTGGGAAGAGAGTCTTGTTGACATTGGGTTGGTCTTAGGCGTGTTTGTGGGGAGCCATCTTGATTGGTAACTGATGAGGGCAGAGCCAGCCCCACTATGGGCAGTACCATTCTCTAGGCAGGAGGTCCTGAACTGTAGTAAGAGTGGAGGAATCAAATTGAACAGGAGCAAGCCAGTGAGCATGCATGCATTTTCTTCTCTCTGTTCTTGACTGCGGATGTGACGCAACTAGCTCTTTGAGGCTCCTGCCTTGATGTCATCGTTTGGAGATGGGATGTGTGAAGTGAAAAGGAGGCGCTGAGAAAGCTGGCTGATGGAGCTTTACCTGGCAACACCCTGTGCTAGCCAGCCCTGAGTGGGCACACCCACACATATGTACACACTACATGTGGTACTGTGTATTGCTGACCCTGGACCACAAGAGCCTTGGCCAGCAGCTCTTCACCTTCTACTACCATGATCCTCCTCACTGATGACATCACTCTTGACAGGGCTGCCCTGTGAGGTTTCTATGAGATCTGAATTTGCCAAGGAAGTGAGCAATTTGAAGTAGTACAGTGAGCAATGCTGCCTCAGAGACAGGAGTGGAAAACGGCCAGAGTGGATGGGAGGGGATGTATGCTTCCAATCTGCACAGCCCTCAGTCTATAGGGATAGCCAACAAGTACAAGGGTTAGCCATGGTGGCTCATGGTGACTAGCTCCAAAGTAATGGAAATAAAGCTGGCACTTTCTGCTATGGCAGAAAGAAGGTGACTTCTGATGCACCCACACAGTGAGAAGGATGTGGTCTCGACCCCCCTGACCTGAATGCCCATGGGGATGTGGATTACCTCTTTGCTGAGGGAAACTGAGAGGTGCAGGGGCTTGTCAGACATGAAGAACTGCCAGGAAGCCTCAGAACTGGGCTGGGGACCCATCTCAGGAGGAGCATGCTGCACTTTCCGGATCAGTAGCCGCACAGAGCTCCTGAGGAGAAAAGGTTCCTGGTTGGTACCCCCCCACACTCCCAGCACTTCAAACTGCCCTTCAAGAGGACATGGGAGAATGTGTGGGGTGCTGTTCTCATCCCTCTTCCATGATTCCAGGAGTTGAATGCTGAACCTGCAATGCCCTCAAGGATCCCCTTCATCCTGTCAGACTCGGCCTAGCCTCTTCTCGGAAGAGCATGTATTGTGGTTTCGGGTGCCATGTGTGACCAGGCTTTAGAGCACCATGTAACCGACATATTGTCACTGTCATAAGCATCAAAAGCACAGAGCTCGGGTGCAGAGTGCTTGCCTAGTACGTACAATGTCACGGGTCAGATGCACAGCACAGAACACACAGCACTGTGAGATGTGGGTGCTGAGTATGAGGAGACTATGGAAGGGGATGGGATAGGAGGAGATTTAGGAGTGAAAGTGAATTATCAAATCAAAAGGAGACACAAAGTTAGGTGGGGGAGGCGCTGGGAGGCAAGAAAGTGGAGGTGCATATCACCAGAGTTCACTGCATCTGTGTATGAAATTCTCAAAAAAAATTTTTAAAAGAAAATGGAGCACCTGGTTGGTAGGAGGAATGTTTATTGGTGATAGAGATTCTGTTTGGGATGACACAAAAGTTTTGAGTTAGATTCTGATGGTGGCAAAAACACTCTGAATATACTTAGTGTTATGGAGTTATGCATTAAAAGTGGTTAGAATCATAAACTGCATGGTGTATGTATGTTATCGTAAGTTTAAAAAATGTTTTAAGAAAGAAAAAAGAAATAGACATCTTGTGCCTGGCGTTCCAATGTTTGGGGAGCTGAGGCACAAGGACCACCCTTGTGAGTTCTAGGCCAGTCTTGGCCACAGAGCGATACCATTTTAAAAGAAAAGAAAAACTAAAAAGAGGAAATAAATAGACTAAAGGAAGAGAATAAAAGAAATGACCTGGCAGGTTTGGGGGACCCATGGGTCCCTGAGGTTGCTAAGCCCACTGTCAATCTCTTTTATTCTCCCCACCCCGTATTATTAGTTTTTGCTGCCAAGCCTTTTATAAATGGCAGATAGTTCCATCTTTATCTGCCCTGACCTGGGGAGGCTCCATGTCGCCAGCCACAGGAAGCCTGTGGGGAGAGTTCTGTCACACCAGGATAAAGTGGGGCTGTTTCTTGTCCCTACCGCAATACCACCCAGCCCCTCCCAGTCCCACGAGAAGACTCTTACTTCTTGGGGATCTTGTCCTCATCACTATCTGCGGAGTCTGTGGCAAATGCTTTGACCTCAAAGTCAACCCCACAGCTCTGTTGGAGACAAGAGACAGGGAGTGGTTAGCACCTCCCTTCCCAGGAGTTAGGACAGAAGATCACACCTGCAGGCAGATGGAAAGCCCTAGCTTTTCACCTTAGCTGTGTCTTTCCTGGGGTTGTCCCATGAAGACTAGTAGAGATGTATAAGTGAATCCAACATTGACATCAGATGGCGAGTGTCCTAGTTAGGTGATGATCCCAGTGATAAAGCAACATGACCAAAAAAGCAAGTTGGGGAGGGTGGGTTTACTTGGCTTAATGCTTCCACATCACTGTCCATCACTGAAGGATGTCAGGACAGGAACTCAAGCAGTGCAGGAACCTGGAGGTGGGAACTTATGCAGAGGCCATGGAAGGGTGCTGCTCCTTGTGGCTTGCTCAGCCTGCTTTGTTATAGAACCCAGGACCACCAGCCCAGGGGTGGCACCGTTTGCAGTGGGCTGAGCTCTCCCCATCAGTCACTAATTAAGAAAATGCTCTACAAGTTTGCCAACACTCTGATTTTATGGAGGCATTTTCTTAACTGAGGCTCCCTCCTCTTGGATGACTCTAGCTGTGTCAAGTTGGCATAAACTTGTCCAGCACAAGGAGCAAGCATGTCAACATGCCTCCTGAGATGCTCCTCTCGAGTCCTGGTAGGTCCTTGCCTCCCTCTACTTTGTCCACAAATGTACACCCTGAGCCTGCACAATGCTGCACACAGCAGTGGAGACAGATGCAGATGTTCACGGTGCCGGGAGCAGTATCCATCAATGTCCTGCCATGTTGCACTCTGACCTCAGTGACTCCCCCAAGCTAATTCTGGCCAGATAGCAATGGCTTACAATGGTTGATTTTTTTTCTCTTCAAAATGAGGTAAGATGGTAAGGTAACCTCATTTTCAAAATGAAAAAGAACTTTTAAGCTTACATGGATGGAGTAAATGTCATTTGCCTGTGATCTCCAGTCCTCAGTTCCCTATGGAGGCCCAGCATATTCTGGTTTCTGGCCAGAAAGAAAATCAGAGACAGCAAGATGTCTCTTATGTTTCAATGCTACAGGTCAATGAGGACTGCTGAGCCACAGACCTAAAGGTTCTGAGACTAAGGAACACACAGTACCTCTTAACTGCAGGTTGTAAAGAAACAAGTGTCACTTCCATCAGTCAGGCAATGTGTAGGTAACCTGCTCTGTCACCTACCCATCCCACCATCTACCTCACTCTGTGCTGGTCCCTGAATAAGCCACACATATCTACAGGCTTCCCTGGGCTCTGTGGATCCCCTATGCTGAAGCACTCACTCTATAGCTGTATAAAACTGAATAATAACATAATAATATATCATGTACTTAAAAGTTTCTGCCTAGCCAGGCAGTGGTGGCGCACGCCTTTAATCCCAGCACTCGGGAGACAGAGGCAGGCGGATCTCTGTGAGTTCGAGACCAGCTTGGTCTACAAGAGCTAGTTCCAGGACAGGCTCTTTCTACCTATATATTACATACTGTTAACTAATATATAGTATTAAGGCATTATATTGAGTGACCATTATATAGTGTAAAGTATATTCATTATCATTTTATTAATATAATAACATCAAATAAACTACATAATATTTATAGGATTATAACATGTAATTTGTGGTACATAAAATGGCATGTATTATATTCAGATATAATGTTATATGTATCTATTATATCTTTATATATGTATCTAATAATCTCCTATGTGGCCGGGCGGTGGTGGTGCACGCCTTTAATTCTAGCACTCATGAGGCAGAGGCAGGCGGATCTCTGTGAGTTTGAGGCCAACCTGGTCTACAAGAGCTAGTTCGAGAGCAGGCTCCAAAGCTACAGAGAAACCCTGTCTCAAAAAGCCAAACCAAACAAAAACAAAATAAAATAATCTCCTATGTGTCCCTCAAGCCTCCCAACTGCAACCAAGTCCCCAGCTCGAGGATACTGGATGTTCCCAGCCCAGAAGCCTCCCAACCAAGTTAACAGCCTCGCCCCTCTAAGAATAGAGGGGATGAAAGGGGCTCTGGCTTACACAGGGTTGTAAAACTCCAGAAAGGTCATCTAAGAATCAGGATTTGGAGCCTCTTTGAAAGAGCACTGATGGATCTGACAAGGCTTGGTTGTATTTTCTTAGTTCCTGGTCTCCCTTTTCTTGAGTGACCACCTTGGCCCTAATCTCAGCTGTCTTCAACTTCCCTGGACGGTGGCACTCAAATGTTTTAAAAGTAATATTTATAGTGTGACCAATAAAACAGACACATATGTGTAAGCCACTCTCAGGACAGGACACTCACCTTTGCGCCATATGACCAGTTCCGAGAGCGTCTGCCCCATTCTATTTAGTTCAATTCTCTTCTGTGCCATTCCATCCCATCTACTTTTGTTTTCACTCCATTGCTGATCTATGAACCACCAGTGAGCGATGATGCCACACTGAGGAACACTGTCCTTACACTTCTCACTGTCAATCACTGTCCACTGTCCTCCATACTCAGATACAGACCTGCCATCTGGTCAGTCTTAGAGCCCTGGCAACCCAGCACCTGTCCCCTTCTCTCATCGTTCCTACCTCTGTGCCTGGAGTCCCTGGTCCATCTTGGTCACACTCTGTTTTCCCTCCCTCTGCCTTCACAGCACATGCTTGATCAACCTCAGATCCATTCTTGGCCCTTTGTACACCTGACTCAGAGCCTGCCATTCAGGCTTCCCTGTCACTCTAGCTCAAGCCCAAGTCCTCAAGACCTGGCCTTCCTATGCTTTCCACGCTGGCCTCAGCTCCCACCCTTCATCGCTTCTTTCATTCAGCAGGAAACAGCCTGAGCGTGTTCCCTCCGCCACAGGTAACAGGGTCTCTCTCCCTGCAGAGTCTGGCTTTCCCCTTTTCCTAGTGTCACCTGTTTCCCTCCCTCACACCAGCCTGAGGCTTTCCAGAGTGCCTGTGGCCAGCTAATATATCCTGCAGTTGTGTGCTTTTGTTGTTGCCTGTGGCTTTCCATTAACATGTGAGACCCAGGAGGTTCTAATCTCTTATTCATAAGAATGATCATGGTTAATAATTGCTGGAGAGGAGTGATGGGGTCGGAAAGTCTTTGCGCTGGGTCCTTTATCTTTGCGTGTATTTGAAATTTTTTCATGATCAAAAGCTACTTGAAAGGTTTATTGAAAGCCTGGCATGGTGGCTCATGCCTGTCATTCCAGCAATTGGAAGGTGGTGGCCAGACTCAGTGACATAAGACCCTGCCTCAATAACAATCAGAAGCCTATTGAAGGAGGATGAGCCTGCGGTATTTCTTCTTTAACTCACCTTCCCTACGTCTTGTGGAGCCGGCTGCAACATCACTGAACAAGGCAGGTAGTCAGGAAACTGGAGAGACACAAATACAGACCATTTCACTCAGAGGGGTTATTCCACGTGCAGTATAAAACCATCATGCAAGTGACACAAAAAGACAGACCGGCCCTCCAGGAGTGAATCCTGCTCTCCTAACACCCAGGACACTGATCGATTTCCGGAAATCTCCAGCATGCATGGAGACACAGAAATGAGGTTGTACACAGGACACATGCTCACTGGGACCAAATGTATCTCATTTTCTGGTTCAGAAATCTTTCTAACCATTTTTACATATCATGAACTACAATTTCTCTCCACAGTGCTTAGAGCTTCTACAGCACAAAATTCATGTAGCCATTCCTCTTTGTTGAACACTTACATGGTGTTTAATTTTTTTTTGTCATTATAAACAATACCACAAGCAGGGCAGTGGTGGCACACATCTGTAATTCCAGCACTTAGGAGGCAGAGGCAGGCAGATCTCTGTGAGTTCAAGGCCAGCCTGGTCTACAAAGTGAGTTCCAGGACAGTCAGAGCTGTTACACAGAGAAACCAGGTCTTGAAAAACCAAAATAAACAAACAAAACAATACAACAATAAATATACACCTTCAAACCCTTTAGTCCAGTTTTAGCCAATTAATGCTATGTGTCACATTGCTAGAAAGGGAACTATTAGATTAGAATCATATCTTTTTTGTGGGGGGGGGGCACAGGGTCTTTCTCTATTTAGTCTATGCTGGCCTTGAATTTCAATCCTCCTGCCTCTGCTTCCATATTGTTGAGATTCACATTGTATGGCATTATTCATGGCTGAAAAACCAATTTTTAAAAGACTTACTTTTTTTTTTTTTTTTTGATTTTTCGAGACAGGGTTTCTCTGTGGCTTTGGAGTCTGTCCTGGAACTAGCTCTTGTAGACCAGGCTGGTCTCGAACTCACAGAGCTCCACCTGCCTCTGCCTCCTGAGTTCTGGGGTTAAAGGTATGCACCACCACCACCCGGCTAAGACTTATTAATTTTTAAATGTTATATGTATGAGTGCTTTGCCTGCACATATATAAGTACACTGCATGTGTGCCTGATCTTCATGGAGGCCAAAAGAGAGCAATGGAACCTCTGAAACTGGAGTTATAGACAGGTTGAAGTTGCCATTCTTATGCTGAACACCGACCCCTGGTCCTTTGCAAAAACAGCTAACCTCTGAGCTTCCCAGCCCTTGGTTGTTGTTGTTTTTTTTTTTTTTTTTGGTCTTTCTGTGCAGAGGACCAAATTCAAAAATCAAATTAGTGCATGCTAGACAAGTGCTCCAGCACCAAGCTACACCTCCGGCACTTAAAGATCTCATCTCATTTATAGCTGGGATTAAAAGCATAAGGAGGCAGAAGCATTTGGGAGGCAGAAGCAGGAGGATCTGAGTTTGAGGGCAGCCAGTTCTATACAGTAAGCTCCAGGACAGCCAGGAGAACCTGTCTCAAAAGAAATCACATTGCTAAAGTTTTTTTTTTATTTTTTGTATTTTGGGGTTGGGGTTGAGATAGGGTTTCTCTGTGTACCCTGGATATCCTATGTAGAACTCACTATGTAGCCTAGGCTGGCCTCAAACTCAGCAATCCTCCTGTCTCTGCCTTCCAAGTGCTGATACTTAAGATATTTGCCACTATATCTGGCCTGAGTTTTTTTGTATTTTTGAGACAGGGTCCTCTCTATATAGTTCTGGTTGACCTGGAACCCATTATGTAGACCAGATTGGCCTGAACTCACAGAGATCCTCCTGCCTCTGCTTCTTGAATGCTGGGATGAAAGGCATGTACTAAGATACCTCTTATAGTTTTTGATATGCATTGACATGTCACCAAAAAAATTATGCCACGTCAGGTTCTCAGCATAGGTGCATAGAAGCACCCAGGACTAAACAATTTTCTTTATTTGTTTTGATTTTCTTTCTTTCATTCATTCTTTATTTTTTTGTTTGTTTGTTTTTTTTTTTCAAGACAGGGTTACTCTGTACAGTTCTGGCAGTCCTGGAACATGCTCTGTAGACTAGGCTGACCTCAAACTCAGAGACCTGCCTGCCTCTACTTCCTGAATGCTGGGATTAAAGGCATGAACCACCATGCCTGGCTAAACAATCTTTTTAAAAAGAATTTTATATTACAGCTGTGGTAACAGGCTATCATAAAATTGTACCATTTTAGCTTATTTCAATGTATGTTTTACCATGATTAAATCTGTTCACCCTGCTCCACAATAGTCACCACCATTGGTCCCCAGAGCCTTTTCCATCAACCCACAGAGAAGCTCTATCCATGGAGTCCATAATCCCTATCCTCCTCCCCAACATGCCAGTAGACCTGGCTTCCTACTTTCTGTCTAAATTAATGGGGCTATGCCCAATGCTTCAAGGAAGTGGGACTATATGACTCTGTTTTCTCCTTTTGTGTTTGGCTTCTCTTATGTGGCATCATGTTTTTGGGGTTCACTCATGTCCTGACTTGGACAGTGCTTCATGACTTTTAAGGCTGAACCCCAGCACTTTGGAGGAGTGTGTGTCACTAAGATAGTAATTGTGCAGGGGCTGGAGAGATGGTTCAGTGGTTAAGATAGTAACTGTGCAAACAGAAAGGGCCACAGAAGCTTCCTCATCCCCAGCTTTTACCAAGGACTTGGGTTTCCCTGGGTGGCGCATGGGCCTCAGGAGAGGGGAGGGGACAGAGTAAGGCCCTGATTCAATTCCCAGCACCATGTGGGGGAGTAGAGGTGGGGGCCAAAGGGTAAATGATGGCACTCGCTCTATCAAGACCTCTGGTCCCATAGGGGACTCTTGCTTGCTTAGAACTCCCTGAGGCCAGCTGGGGGTCACGGCTACCAGGTTCTTTTTATAGCTGAATGAGAGAAGACAGAACACATACTCATCTAATTAGGCGGTCAGATGAAGGAAAATATCCAAAGGGCAGGTTGAAATGGTGCCTTCAGAGGCAGGGAGGCTATTTTCAAAGACTTAAAAACAGACAATCACAGAACATGCAATCTAGAATTTCTTTCAAGGGTGCAATTTACAGGCCCACAGATGTGAAATCCTCCCTCTGGCCCCTTCCCTTTGCCCCATTCCCATTGTGAGGTACTGGGGATGAAGGAGGCAGGCCAGGGGAGCAGGCAGGGTAAAGAGAGCTCACCGTGAGCAGAAATGGGTACGTGTTGTCTCCCAGTTTCTTCAGCAGGCTCTCCTGGAGTTGGGTAGGGGCACTCATGGCCCCAACAGGAGGGTATACCTGGACCCGAGAAAAGTACAGGTCCCTGCGGAAGGTCAGGCCAATCACATCAATGTCTTCTTGGCCATAGCGGAAGGCGCAAGTCAGAGTGACATACACTGGGAAGAAGATGCACATGGGTTAGACCTGCTCCGTTGCACAGGCCCGACTACCTCAGCCACTTCCACTGGGCTGAGCCAGCAACAGAGTGACCATGCCACACTGTCTGCCCTAGGGTTCCAGGCTTTGCTGCCTGGAAGGAACGGGGGCTGGGAGAATAATACTTTGCAGCTGATTGACACATTTTGGGAGAAGCAGCATTAGCCCTAGGGTTAGCGTTCATTATCCTAGACAGGATCATCACAGGATTGCAAGGCATCTCCCTGGCAACCATATTATTTTGCTAGGATGGTAGAAATCTGGGGACAGGGCTGGCAAGATGGCTAATGGAGTAAAGGTGTCTGCTGCATAGCCTGACAGCCCATGTCAATCTCCGGGACCCACACAGTGGCA
>PVIU01000129.1:96454-167100 GCA_004026605.1 Ondatra zibethicus
CCCCCCCCCCCCCCCGCCTGGGCTACCAGCTTGGGTATCTGGAGCTGGATATCTGAAAATGGTGCTAACTTGCTTGTTTGGGTTAGAGAGGGCAGGATGTCTGGAGAGACAGACAGAGAAACAGCAAAAGCAAAACTGACACGTGCGTGAGCCATATGGAGGCTGAGGGAACAGCCAAAGGTCCGGGCCAAGCAAGGAGACAAAATTAAACCAGAGAAGCTGCATTTATAGTCTCTGTACATTGCTCGGTAGCATATGAAGCATTCTCTAAATCACCGTTTCCCAAAATTCTGTCTGATCAAAGACAGCCTGTGCCCAGTGTGTGAAAGTTCACCTGAAGTTGAAGACAGGAAGTGCACAGCTCTCCATAGCAAGGTTTATCAAAAGTGGTACCCTGAGTCCTCTAGCTTTGCCTGAGAATTCTTTCTGTGTCCATTCTAAGGCCAGCTGCCCCTAAGCTGACTCAGACGAACCAATAACCACCCATGCATCCTTCCTTTGGGGTGAGCACTTGAGAGAGGTGTCCACAGCAGGCCTGGATTTCTGCTTGCACCCATTAAGCCGTGGTTTTCCCTGATAACTAAGTCCCTGTGTGGTAAAGGGCAGGAGCCGATTGGGTTCAAACCAGAGAGCTGCAGAATACCCATACAGGTGAGGAAACAGGAGAACCATTTTCTGCCATTCCTGCTTCACTCCCCTCTCCCGCTCTGCGCTGTTGCCAGCCCACACCCGACATATTCTAGTGGGTACATCCAAGGTTTAGAACAATGCCTTGTGGTTGCCAGTAGCAACCACTCCAAGGGCATATTTAGAATGGAACTGAGTCAACGACATTATCATAAGCCTAGCTCGAATCTTTTCTAATTCAGTTTTTGTGACTGTCATTAGGAACAAATGGCTTGCCGCACACATCACAACTCCCAGAGATCTCAAGGGCACTCTCATAGTGAGGAACAGAACTTCGCAAGGACACAGAAAAATAAACTCTGCGAAGTTTATTTTTATTCCCTTGCCTCTCAATAGGCACGGCTTCCCACATGAAAGCCTACTACCCACAGGGACAACCTTTACTGACAGAAGGATGGGCAAGGAGGAAAAGCAAGGGGCTCAGCTCACCTTTCTTCCCCTTCACCAGCTCGGGATCCACCAACACAACACCATCTAGACCAAAAGAGAGAAAATCGAGAGTGAGATCAAGAAAATCAGACATCTGGCTTTAAAGCTGTATACAATATGGTGTCTTCTGTTTTTATTTTGGAGGTGGGAGGGTGAGGCAGGGTCTCATGTAGCTCAGGCTAGCCTTGGCTTTGCTATGTAGGTAGCTAAGGATGACCATAAACAAGTAATCCTCCTGGCTCCAGGCTTGATCCACCAAACTGGCTTGCTTTTTCTTGTTTTTAAAAACAGTAATTTTTTATTTGGGGTTGGAGAGATGGTTCAGCAGTTATGAGCACTTGCTGCTCTTGCACAGGACCCGGGTTTGGTCCCCAGCACCCATACGGCAACACACAACTGTCTATAGCTCCAGTTTCAGAGAAGCCAACACCTCTTCTATCCTCCAAGGGCTCCTGCATGTATATGGTGCACATACATACAGGCAGGCCCTCACACTTACATATACAAGAATAAGAATAGTAATTTTTAAAATGTGGCTCTGGGGATCAAATTCAGATTGTGAGTCTTGGCAGCAAGCATCCCTACCCACTGAGGGCATGTTTATCCTCAGTGCTTAAAACTGCCAATTTCCTCCATACTTCTTTCAACATTTGATAGGCAGTGAAATGCTTATCAAGCCAGAGGACATTGCAAAGCCAGTACAGAGGGCTCCAGTATCCTTTATCCAGTTGCCTCCTGTGCTTACAGCTTATATACCATGTCAAATTAGGACATGGACAAGCACACAATGGCTGTGTACGGTTCTGTGCTACTTTATCACAGGTGACCTGTGTGACAACCACCACAGTCTACATTTAGAACTGTCCTGGCATTGTAAAGGTCTCCTTTGTGCTCTCTCATGCCACGCATCCCTGCTTCCACCATCCTCGGAGGAAGTGGCAAGCACTGGCTGCGGAACTTTGTCCTCTTGAGAATGTTGTATAAGTGAAATCACGAAGTCCACAGCCCTTTGACACCCAGCATAATGCTTTAGAGATCTATTAAGTTGTTGCAGGTATCAATAGCTCACACATCTTACATTTCTTCTTCTTTTCTTTTTTTGAGAAAAGGTCTCTCCTATACAGTCCAGGCTGACCTCAGATTCTCGATCCTCCTCCTTCAGCTTCCCAAGTGCTGGGATTACAGGTGTATGCCACAACAACCAGCTGCTTGCTTTTTTTATGATTGAATAGTAGTCCATGGTATGGATATACAAAGCGCGCGCGTGTGTGTGTGTGTGTGTGTGTGTGTGTGTGTGCAGATATCGAGATAGATAGATAGATAGATAGATAGATAGATAGATAGATAGATAGATAGATAGATAGATAGATACATACCATATATCCATGGTAGGGATATACCACAGTTTGTTTAACCTTACTCCTACACTGAAGAGAGACTTTTATTCTTTTTGTTTTGCAGCTGCTGTGGACAACCATGTCCAAGCAAGGTTTTGTAGGCACAGTTTTCACTTCTCAATAAATACCCAGGAGTGTTATTGTTGGGTCTTACAGTAAGTATACATTTAGTTCTTAAAGAAACTGCCAACCGCTTTCCTGGTGGCTGCAGCACTATACAATCCCACGAGCAGCCACGTGTGCCAGATCCTTGGTATTCTCATCGTTATTGGCATTGTCACTGCCTGTTCTTTTGATCAAACAAACAAACAAAACAGAAAAATTGAAATGTATTTCATATAAGAACAGTTTATTTTTCTTTTTTTTTTAAGATTTATTTATTTAGTTTACAGTATTCTGTCTGCATGTATGCCTGCTGGCCAGAAGAGGGCATCAGATCTCATTACAGATGGTTGTGAGCCACCATGTGGTTGCTGGGAATTGAACTCAGAACCTCTGGAACAACAATCAGTGTTCTTAACCTCTGAACCATCTCTCCAGCCCAGAACAGTTTCTTTTTCTACAGATAGTTGGATTCCTAGGTGTTTCCTAGAGTCTAGGTGGCTCTGGAGATAGAAGAAATAGCCAATCTAGCCACATATTCACCCAGAATCATGGACAGCACCATGACAGTGGTTTGGGGTACCTCTTCCCTTAGGCCCAAGCATTTAAAGTTTTAAGATTAGAACAATTCCTGTTGTCTCTGGCTCCAACCCATTTACTTCAGACATCTTCTCTTGCTCACAGACTCCTTCAAGTCTTTCTTGATGTGTTTCCTTCGCATCTGTTTGAGGGTACAGTCTATCATGATGGGGAAAATATGGAGGCAGGAGCTTGCGGCAGCTGGCCACATTGCACGCACAGTCAGGAAACAGATATGATTTTTTTTCTTTAGTTCTAAAGATTGAGCCCAGGGTCTTGCACTAGGCAAGTGCTGAGCTACACACCAGCCCTTTAATTTTTATTTTGATTTGAGGGGCCAGCAAGAAGACTCAGTGGGTAAAGATGCTTGCTGCACACTCCTGGAAACCTGAGTTCAGTTCGTGGAACCACACAAAGGTGCAAGAGAACTGACTATATAAAACAGCCCTCTGACCTCCACACATATGCTCTCCCCAAACAGATAAATAACTATAAAAATGGTTTCTGGTCAACCAGCAGCCACTGATGACATTGTAATTTGTATCTCTTTGATTATTGGTGAGATTAATTTTTTAGAAATTCATTTTATATATATTATAGGTGTTTACCTGTATGTACGTATGGATATCACCTACATGTACTGTGCACAGAGGCTAGAAGAGTAGAGAGGAGTAACAGATGGTTGTGAGCTGCTGTGTAAGTGCTGGGAACTGAACTCGGGTCCTCTGCAAGAGCAGCCAGTGCTCTTAACTACTGGAGTCATCTCTCCAGCCTGAAACCCATCTTTTTGTTTGTTTGTTTGTTTGATATAAGGTCTCTCTATGTAGCCCTGACTGTCCATAAACTCATTATGTAGACCAGGCTGGCTTTGACTTCACAGAGATCCACCTGCCTCGGCCTCTTAAGTGCTGGGATTAAAGGTGTGTGCCACCATGCTACTGCACCACCATGCCTGGTTGGAAATCCCCTTTTTGTTGTTTTGGGTTTTTTTTTTCCTAATGAAAAACTAGTCATTGTCTGATGACTTAAAGGAAAACCAGCAATAAAGTTTCCTTCAAATTCAACTTACCTACAGGCTCTACTTGGCTGACGTGGTCAACATAGTCTCTCTTCCCCAGGTAGATAGTCACCTTTGGGAAGAACGAAGGCATTCACTTAGAAGCCAATGAGCCCAACGTCTCCCCAGTTTCTTTCTTCCTCTTATTCAGTGCTGAGCATCAAACCTGGGGCCACACACATGCAAGGCAAGCACTCCACTCTGGGATGCACATGAGCAAGGAAGTACTCCACCCTGGGCTGCACACACATAAGGCAAGTGCTCCACCCCGGGGCTGCACACACGTAAGGCAAGGGCTCCACACTGGCGCTTCATCCCTTTCCCTTAGTCTTCAGTAGAGGAGTCACTTGGCTCCACAGCTGTTCTGTGACTTCCTTCTTTACCAGCTGTGGGTGAAGACGGTTCATTTCAAGTGAAGGGTACTGTCTTCTAGCCCTATATCAGCTCCAAGGAATGATTTCCACCCATATGGGTGGTGGGAAGTCTTTCTACTCCGTTCTGTCCCTCCCATCAAGTCCAGGTCTGTAAGCAATCAAGTAAACCCATACATTTGTGGAAGATTATACCTATGGACACAGTCAGCTTTTAATTTCTAGCTGTGTGCCGAAAGGCCTTGTCTTCTTGTTCAGAGACTTTCTGGACGAGGCAAAGAAACAGGAATTCCAGAGGAGCCTGAAATCCCATTGGGGAAGCTCTGCACAGGTAAATGGGCAACCCCGTGCTGAGGAAGGAGGTGGTGGAGCTGAGTGGCGGGGACACCATCCACGCTCCTGGCAGCCAGATTCTACCTGTAGGAGAGCGGGGAGCTGCTTCCCTGCTGCCCACTGTTCAACCAGAAGACCGTAAATGCCTTGAGGTGAGAACCTAGAACAGTGGTTCTCAACCTTCCTAATGCTACGGCCCTTTAACAGAGTTCCTCATTTTGTGGTGACCCCCAACCACAAACTATTTTCGTTGGTACTTCACAACTGTAATTATATTACTGTTATGAATTGTAATGCAAATATCTGTTTTCCAAGGGTCTTAGGTGACTGCTGTGAAAGAATTGTTCAACACCCCCCTCCAAAGGGGTCCCAACCCACAGGTTGAGAACTGCTGATCTAGAGTGTTCTGTGGCCCTTTCAGCCTTCTCAGTGTTTACTACAGCCTTTATACATAGAGAGATTCAATCAGAGGTTGCTAAGTACACCAATGACTAAAATTGCGCATCCTGGCTAGCCCTCGGTTTCTGTCGGCCTTGTAAGTACACGTTTTTATTTCTGCAAACAACCCAAATTATTCTGACATTAAATCGTGTCTTATACTCAGTCCTCCACAATGTATCATTTGTCCCCAGGTGGGTGCAGTTGCATGACTGACGTTGGAGGCTGTATCAAGCGAATGCCTCTAGATCCCTGTTAACAGAGAAGATCCCACGAGACACCTTGTGAATCCGTGCACAGTGTTTCTGCAGGCCTCAGCAGGCTGGGAAGGGTGGGAGCTGGGCATAGGATGCAGGGGCAGACATCGTAACGTGTGCTATAGCAGGTGCCGAGCTTCACTCTCTAGACCAGAGTTCCACTCGGAGGCTAGCCCAGCTGACTCACCCAGTGAACTTCCTGGCCCTCTGTTTTCGATGCAGTATGGACCCAAAAGTAGAGGGAGAGAAGAGGGGAAGCTAGTGTTTACTATGGCCTGCTCTCCTGCCTGGCCTAAGGCTGGCACGGTCCTCTAAGTATGGTCACAGTTCTTGGCACGTGGCCCTGTTGGCTTCTGAGTTCTGAAACCAGCTGGATACCCACCCTGTTCCTTCAGCCCAGGGAAGCATCTGTGCTCAGTGCTACGGACCCAATCCAGACTGGATGGGACTAAGTCGTAGTAGACTTTGAGTTTTATCCAGGGGCACAAACCAAGCCACCTATTTCTGTTCTTACAGGAACCCTCCATGTGGCTACCTCCTAATTCATAGAAGCGCCTGCTCCCTCCCTCCTATTGAATAGTACCCAGTTGCTTGACCAACAGGGTCCTTACCTCTGGGTTCCAGGCCCCTCTCCCCTTGGTTCATGGCAGCCCTGTTGACCCCATCTGTTCCTACTGCCTGCACAGCGAGGAAGGCCCTCCAGCCACATCTCTAGTTTAGAAAGCCCCACCCATTCTTCAAGAGAACAATTTGGCACTCCAAGTCCCTTGCCTCTCAGCATATTTTGGTTGCCCCATGTTATTCTGAGATAGTGTTTCTCACTCCGTTGCACAAGCTATCCTAGAACATACTGTGTAGCCCAAGCTTGCTTCAAACCTCTTGCCTCAGTCTCTCAAGTACTGAAGTTAGGGGCACCAGTCACCATGCCTAACATCGTTCAGCCTATGGTGCCACATGAACATTCAAGAACGGCAACTCCATTGCTGCACGTGCCCCATCTGGCTTCAGGGCTATGGAGCCCTCACCATACTGCTGGTCTGTATGGATAAAACCTCTCCAGGTTGCTACCTTTAGGTTTGAGGTAAGTGTTGGGGAAGAGGCAGGCAAAGAGTATGGTCGGGAAGGAGAGGGGAAAGCTCTGCCTTTGAAGGAGGCGCTACCTGAGCAGACAGCACAGATAGGTGGCCAGACAAGAGGCAGGAGTGGCTTTCTGGGCAAAAGCATGTTTCTGAAGTCAGCAATGGCCTCCTTTGTAGCCAGTGGCCACTGAGTGAGAATGAAGGCTGAGTGAGGCAAGGTCTTTAGGACTCAGGCCTGAGGAGCCAGGAAGATGCCCTGACAAAGGGCACTCTAGACACTATGGTCATTTAAACTCGAAACTACTCTGGAAGATGAGATTAGCCCTGTCTTCTACAGACACTGAGCTCTGGGTCCTGCCGGCAGCTTCCTAAGTGGAAGGAGGATTAGCAAGGGAAAGCCAGGAAGGCAGAGTTCTTTATGGTTGGGAAGAGAAAAGGTTAGAGTCTCTAGGAGAACAAAGGTGAGTAGACGGGGGAACATTTCTCTTCTCCCAAGCTTTGGCTGGAAGAGGGAGATCTGGAGATGGAGGCCAAGGGGGCTGTTGATAGCCATTATTAAAATGCAAGATATAATATGAAGACATATTTTATTTTTGAGACAGGGTCTAACTATGTAGCCCTGTATGTGTGTATATATACTGTTTGTGGCTGGTGCCTGCAGAAGCAGGTGTCTGATCCCCTAGAACCTGAGCTACGAATGGTTGTTATTTACCATATGGGTGCTGGGAACTGAACCCAGGTCCTCTGCAAAAGCAACAAATGTTCTTAAGTACTGAGCCATCTCTCCAGCCAGCCAGCCAGCTAGCCAGCTAGCCAGCTAGCCAGTCTGCATGCCTTCCTTTCTCTTTGACAAGTTCTTTCTGGGTCACTCCTAATGGCCTTGAACTTGGGATCGTCACGAGTGCTAAAATCAGAAGTGTATGCTGCTACTTCCAGCTTGGGAAATGTTTCTTAATTGGTCTGATCTACTTCTGAGCGTCTAATTCCTTTGGCTTGTGATTGACTTAGCGTTGGCTGGTAACTCAGGCCCAAGCAATGAATACAAGGGGCAAGTCTTCTGGAGAGCTCTTGGGAAAGGTTTCCTGACCTTGTTTCTTTTCTTTCTTTTTCTTTTTCTTTTTTTTTTTTTTTTGGTTTTTTGAGACAGGGTTTCTTTGGAGCTTTGGAGCCTGTCCTGGAGCTAGCTCTTGTAGACCAGGCTGGCCTTGAACTCACAGAGATCCACCTGCCTCTGCCTCCCGAGTGCTGGGATTAAAGGCCTGCGCTACCACCGCCCGGCCTAGGTTTCCTGACCTTTAAGAGAAGCCCTAAGAGTCACTCATCTCTCTGTGCTTCCTGCCCAAGGATAAACCGCCTCACACTCCTGCCACCCGGCCAGCCCCACTATGTTGGACTGTGCCCTCAAACCATGAACCAAAATGAGCTGGGGTGCTCACCACCAGCCTGCGGCTAACACAGAAGAGAGAATCACAGAGAAATGGCTGCCAAGGCCAGGCACCCCATGACTGGGCATACAGGGCATACTGGGCCCTTGGACCAGCAGAAGACTAAGGAGGGGCTGGCAGCACATGCCTGGAATCCTAGTTTCTCAGCCAAGGCTGGAGGGGTCCAGGTTCAAGGTCAGCCTGGGAAATTTCCTGAGATTCTGTCTCAAAATAGAAGTAAAATTAGAGCTGGGATATATTTAGCTCAGTGGTGGGGTGCTGGCCTAGCAGATATGAGGCCCTAATTCGCTGGTACCATAGGAGGATGGGAGGGAGGGAAGAAATAAACATCTTGGTTCAAATGATGTCTGTTTAAAGACCAGGTGCATTTCAAGGTGGTATGGCCAGATACAATGGATGTCTGTTAGGTATTAGGGGAAATGGTAAGTGACCAGGGAAACTAGCACAAAGCGGTTCCTTTTCTGTCAGAAGTACAGATGAAAAGGACTGAACAGACACCGTGGGATAAGCGTTGGGGAATGAAAAGATGTAGGGTACCAAAGCTATCACCACAAAGAACCCAAGCGCTTGATGAAAATGATGACATTTCCGGCCAACAGAGGAGCAGGCAGGAAGAGGGTATGTGTGAAAAGGCCTTGGTGAGGCACCATAAGGAAACCAGCAAGTAGATCAAGGCAGAGCTGCACTGTGCATCAGGTAGCCACTAGACACACCGGCCTTAGTGTGCTTTCAAACTGGCCTGTGCTGTAACACACCATACATTTCCATATCTTAGCAAGGAATCATAACAGGGTTGGAAAGGGACAATGGGACCCAGAGATGGTGAGTTGCAGGACCCATTGGTGTTCCTTGGTCCCCTCTCACTCGCCTAGCCTATGGACATAGAGGATCCCTAGGCCTCAAGGTAGTTGGATGTTGATCATGGTTGTACCTGACAAATGTCTGCTTCCTGTCATTCTCACAACAATCTCCATGAAGCCACTCTCCTCGGTGCCACTTACCGACTTGTCCCGAGAGACCTTCTTGAAGATGACATGGGACTTATTGGTCTTCACACTGGCCGCCATGTTGTCTGTCCCTTGGGATGTATGTCAGGTTGGAGGGCTGGGAAAGTACAGTGATCCCAAACATAAAATTAAGAACATTCTGGATGTAAAGACTACTCCTGAGACTTCGTCCCTTGGATATGTCCCCCCACATGCTCCAGCATCCAACCTTGATCAAACCAGCTGATTGGTTGGACTTCACTGTAGCGTGCATCTAAAAAATTATTTCATTTTTATTTGTGTGTATGTGTGCCACATGTGTACAGATGCCTGCAGAGACCAGAAGATGGTGTCGGATCCCTCGGAGCTAGATTTATAACCTCCTGACCTGGGTACCAGGTGCCAAACTCACGTCTTCTGGAAGAGCAGCAAGTACTTACAACCTCAGCCATTTCTCCAGTACCGATACCTCTACCCTTGAAATGGCTACATAGCCCAGTGTTGGCCTGAAACTTACTCTGTAGACCAGGCTGGCCTCAAAATCATAGAGATCCACCTCTCTCTGCCTCTGGAGTGCTTGGATTAAAGGAACATGCCAGCATGCCTGGCCCAGTGTATATCTTCGTAAGCTTTAAACATTCCAGTAAACTTCACAAACCAGATTCTAATGAAGCTTTGCTTTTTTGGATTAAATATCAATGTCATGTACTTGTTGGGTTACATCTGAAATGCTGTTATGCCAGGTGTGGTGACTCCTACCTATCTATCATCTCAGCACTCAAGAGACAGAGCTAGGTTGCAGAGAACTGAGGCCAGCCTGGTCTACATAGCGAGTTCCAGGGCAGCCAGGGTTACATAGTTAAGACTCTGTCTCAAACAAAGAAAATTTTCTCATGATTAGACCCTTACTTCTCTCTTCTTCTTCTCCCTCCTACTCCTCTTGTCTCATTATGTGGGCCAGGTTGGCCTCATACTGGCAATTCTCCTGCCTAGTGTCGGGATTACAGGAGTGGATCACCACACCTGGCTTTTCTGTGCCTTATGGTAAGCATACAGA
The DNA here is from genome assembly GCA_004026605.1 of Ondatra zibethicus. Taxonomy (NCBI): domain Eukaryota; kingdom Metazoa; phylum Chordata; class Mammalia; order Rodentia; family Cricetidae; genus Ondatra; species Ondatra zibethicus. Next base: position 106,672 of record PVIU01000129.1, read on the forward strand.
AAATGTCTCCGAAACACAACCCAACAGGACTGCTCCCCAAATGCAGCTGTCAGGGGCATATGAGAACCCCACAGTTCCATTAAGAAGACCTTTCCCCGACCCAACATATTTGTTCCCTCTCCTCTGTCTGGTAGATAGTCAGGCCATCTCATGGTCTAAGATTAAATGCCCCCATGTTTCTTTTCCAAGCAAAGTTCTGTGGAAGCCAGAGGTAGCAAACCCCAGCATTTTGCCTTGCAGAAGTATGTCTGTCCTTGTTGCTCCCTGGGTCTCCAGGTTTCTGAGGATGCTTGGGTTTGGCTCTCACTTACCTTGTGACTTGTCACCAGCCAGCTGGGATGGCCAAGGAGGTCAGGAGAGCGTCCCTGCGTTTCCAGATGGTGAGCAGTCAGCCTCTGCTCTGAGGCAACTGGTGAAGTCCTTCCAGGTGACCCCACAGGGTAAGGGTGAGGCCCCTGGCTGCCACGTGGGGAAATTTGTAGGGCTCTGTGAGATGACCAGCACTGAGGTCTCAGTGTCTAAGAGCCAAATCAGATTTGAAGAGCAGGGAGGAGTTTGGATTAGTGAGGTGGCAGATTGGCTAGTTCAGCAGTTCTCAGGATTAGCTTGGGAGCTCCAGTCTTCTCAGAGGATCCCAAAGATGCACGAGCCATCCAGCTGGCCTGGGGAAGGTGAAATGGGAGGAACAGCTAATTAAAAGCTATTTTTTTTAATCCTAAACCTCTTTGGGTTCTGGAAATAGACAGCTTATCCCTTTACTCCTCAACATCATCAGGAAGGGGGATGTTCGAGTGACAGACATGATTAAACTCAGCAGGCATCAAGGCATTATGCGAAGGGAAAGGTCAAGGAGGAAGGTCAACCCAGGGCTGGGCTGCACGTGTCCCTCTTCTTCACTCCACATCAAGAGTCCTGTTGGGGCCTCTATCTTCTTCCATCTTTACATGTCCACTATGGGTTCACACACCACCTAGGCTCCTCTGGGCAGTAACGAGCCCACATCTGATGGGCATTCATCTCTACTTTCCAGGCCGTTCTCCACACCCAGCACAGACTGTCTTAGCCCTGACCCATCAATTCCCCTGCTGGGGGGAGGTCCTGTCACTCTTGCATGTAGACATGCATGATCCCTCTACCTGGGTCCTTCCAAGTTTGACCAGATGTCATTTCCTCAAGGAAGTCCTCCCAAGCACCAGGACAGTTACCATTCACCCTTATGAGTGGCTCTTCTTCCTTATTAGACTCCAACCTGTAAGGCAGAGCGCCCATGACATTGCGTTTCCCTAACTTTGAGTGCGAATCTGTACTCCCTCAAACCCTTGGGGAATGAAAATCTGGAAAGCTATGGACACTACCTCATCTATATAGTGGCTTCCATTCTAGAAATGCAACAGAAGGCTTATTGTGATACCCGGGATGTCAGTATCTTTCCCCCAGTCTGGTGGCTTTCAATCCCTCCTGGATAATACCTGCCTTATTTCTCAGCACTCTGCCCACCAGCCGCTGTCCGATCTGCTGCCCTCCCTTGATTTCTGTAAATCTGTCTTTCCCCTTCCTGTTTTTGTTGCTGCTGCTGCTCCTCCTCAGCCCCCAACACACACAACCAAAGGCGTACTTGGGACTCCCTACACTGAGCAAGTCAAGTTCCTGGACTGCAGCAGTGACAGTCATGAGTCAGTGAAGTAGTTACCATGGTGATGGATTTGATGATAGGATTTTCACACATCTGTCACTCTGCTTCATTTTATTTCATTCCCTGTCCCCTATAAGCTCTCCTTTGTGATCCCTTTATTTAGTTTTAACTTAAAACTCACAGATCTTTTAATTTCCAAGTGAAAAACCTTATAGTTATTTGTATTATTTGAGATAGGGTCAGGTTTACGTACCTTGGATTGGCTTACAATTCATACTCCTTCTATCTCAGCCTCTTGAGTCAAAACATTTTTTTTTTCTTATTTTGAGACAGGTCTCACTATATCACTCTGGCCAGTCTAGAACTCTCATAAGATCAGGCTGGTCTTGAAATCAGAGTCTATCTGCCTCTGCCTCTACCTCCTGGTTGCTGGAATTACAGGTGTGCACTACCACACCTGGTACAAGTTTTTAGAGATGTATTTTTACTTTCTTTATGAGTGTGTTGTCTGCAAATATGCACATCATGTACTTGTCTGGTGCTTGCCTAGATCTGAAGAGGGTGCCCAGTCCCTTAGGATTACAATTACAGATGGTTGTGAACCTCCATATGGGTCCTGGGAACTGAACCCAGGTCCTTCCCATGAGCTAACTACTAAGCCATGTCTCCAGCCCCAACATTGTCTTTTAAAAAATATTTCTTTTATGTGTATGTGTGTGCTGTAATGCATGTCTGTGTATCATATGTACTTGCAGAGGCCAGAAAAGGGCACAGGATCCTCTAGAACCAGAGTTACAGTTGTGAGCCTCCACGTAGATGCTAATCAAACCTGGATCCTCTGCAAAAGCAATCCGTGTTCCTAATTATTGAGATATCTCTCTAGTTTGTCCCAACATTTTTGTTTATTTTTTGAGACAGGGTTTCTCTGTAGCTTTGGTGCCTGTCCTGGAACTTACTCTGTAGATCAGGCTGGCCTTGAACTCACAGAGCTCTGCCTACCTCTGCCTCCCAAGTGCTGGGATTAAAGGCATGCACCACCACCACCTGCTCCGACTTTTTTTTTTAAACCTCGGAATGCCAGCTAACAAATGTAAAAGGAATGATAAAAGAAAACATTATCCAACAAAATACAATTGTAAATCCTAGTTTTTTAGGGATCCCCCCCCCGGCCTGGAATTTATGGCAATCCTCCTGCTCTAGCCTCCGGAGTACTGGGATATAGGTGTATGCCACCAACACTGACTAGTTTCTGCAGCTGGGACACGGCAGGCCCTGGAGAGATTGCTCCTCTTCTAGAGAGAGATAGTACAAATCCTGGCTTCCTAGTGCTTCTAACCCAGAACATATTCCTAACCCCCACCCTTTGGCTTCATTTTTCTGACATGGGGTCTCTCATCTAACTCAGGCTGTCCCTGAACTCATGATCCTCCTGTCTTACCTGGAGAGCAGTATAATCCTATACCTTCATGCTTCCCTCAGACCCTAACCCTTTTATCAAGGATGTTATATTTCAGGCCCTGATCTGCCCTGATCACAGCTAGAGACATCTCCTACTCTTCAGATCCTACGTGGCTGGTCTTCCTGTCATTTCCATGGAAACGGCAAAAAGATTATTGCCATGGTTTCCTTTTACTCCCTGGTCAACTCTAGCATTCCCCAGTGTGGTTCTGCATTGTGTTCTGTTCATATAGGACACCATTTTCATGGGGAGATGAGGCTCCAAGCCCTGTGTTTCAACTCTAAACACTAAGGGTAGTCAGGGTTCATGGGGGAGGGGTAGTGCTGTGGGGACTGTCAGCCAAGAGGCTTATGGACTTTGCAGTCAGCTTGCTGTCCTAAGGGCACTCGCTGGAGGAAAACAGGCACTGTGCTAATCATCAAACGCAAGTGAAAATGGCCTCATTGCCAAGGTTTATGGAACGAACACCATAAGGTCTTAAGTCGCTGCCATTTCTGAAGAGTGTCAGGGACAGGGGCTCTTAAAGGCCATCACCTGGGGCTGAGTGATGGCTCAGTGGTTAAGAGCACACAGGCGCCACAGAGGTTCACAGCTGTATGTAACTCTAGTTCCAGGGATCTGACACCACTTTCTAGCCTCCAGAGGTACCAGGCATTTAAGGGGTGTACAGACATGCATGCAGGCAAAACACTCAAACACATAAAATACTGAAGAAAATGTAAAGGTCAGGTGGTGGTAGCACACGCCTTTAATCCCAGCACTTGGGAGGCAGAGGCAGGCAATCTCTGTTTTAGACCAGCCTGGTCTACATAGCTAGTTCCAGAACAGTCATGGCTGTTACACAGAGAAACTGTCTCAAAACACAGAAACAAAAAGGAAAAAGAATTTAAGCTATCACTCCAACTCCTACATTAGCTAATCCTCTATAGAACAGAGGGCTAGCTAATAGTATTTAAGCATAATTGTAGTTCACAAACTGTCAAGGTAGAAAAACTTTGCAGACAAAAACAAGCCCTTGGTCTACATCCCAGCCCTTATTTGGATCCTGTGCAACATTACTAAGTTGTTGAATGTTTCCGTGGCTGGGAAATCACTAACATATACTCATTTTTTATCTCATCATGTAGTCTGGAGTTAGTCTTGAACTCTGGAATCTCCTGCCTCAAACTTCCAAATGCTAGGCTTACAGGGATGAGACACTACAGCTTAGTGGTGGGAGGGCTGTTGGTATGAAACCGGCGTTCCTTCTACTTCTCCCCATTGCTTCAAGTTAATCTTTCTCCCACATGCACACTTCTCTGTGATGAGCATAAGATTGCTTAATTCCCAAGGGCGCTAGAATCCCTTCACCACTTTGGACCCCAGGTTTGTGCAGTGGGATGTGGGTGGCTCCAGATGGGGATCCTGGGGTCACGGATGAATTCGTGTCCCTGAGAAAGCTCTTCAGCTTCCCTTTGGAGAAGGCGACATCACTGCCTGACCATTTTGTGGTGTGTGTGTGTCTGTGAAGAAACCTGTAGAATGTGTAGTCAAGTCCCTTGAAAAAATGATCAGTATAGGGTTAGACAGGACTCCATCAGATCTCCTCATCCACTGGAAGTTGATATATGCCTGGGTGCTTCTTTAGGCTCTGCACTGCCCACTGAACACCAGTGACAATGGGGACTCCAGAACAGTGAAAACCACTTCTAAAGAACTGTGTCCTTCCCCGACTCATGGAGTCCAGGGTCTGTACAACCTTGTGTCCCGTTACTTGTACATGCTTTCCTAGCTGGACCAGCAACTGGTGTGCTCTTCCTGGGAGGACCACCTCTCCCACTCCTAGCCTAACTCAGTTGCCCAGCGCCGTATAAGGTTGAGGCCTCGTGAGCTTTTGCTCCCGTTATCTGGTGTTTGCGGGTGTCCTCTTTTGCTCCTCACATCTGGGTGGTCATGTTGGTGAGAGTTTATGGGTATAGCTTCTGATGTTACTAAGAAGCAGACTCACAGCAAGCTCCTCTGGTTGCCCCTCTTCAGCAACCCTCCCTGAGCTTTAGGTGTGGGATGTGTTTTCTAGAGGTATCCACTGGGACTGAGCCCACAACTCTGCGTTTTGACTAGTTGTGGTTTTCTGCAGTGGTCTCCACTCAAGAAGAAAGTGTCCATTCTTCTTTGGATTGATCTGTTACTTAGAGATCTTAACTTGAAAGACAACCAGCGCCTTTGTTGGTTAGCGTGATGCACTGGTGACTATACAGTGTAAATCTGTACAGTATCACAAAACTGTTCACTTTAAACCAGTGTGAGGTCAGAGCAGCAGTCTGCCGCAGCGAGGTGGCCAACAGGGCAGCGTGTCCTTTCGCTGGCACACATACCCAGGCTCTTCTATAGAAACCTACTCAAGTTTGGGGGTCCTTCATTTCATATGAGATTTAAGCTGATGAATGAAAATTGGGATCTACTGTATGACATTTACTGAACTAGGATACAGATGACATCATAGCTGACTCATTTTGCACACCCCTCCCCCATGGGGATCTAGAGTGGCGGTGTTAGCACAAATGTGCCCATCTGAGATCAGAACTCAGCTGTGAAATTTCCTCCCAGTTCTGAAATAAAATCAAATATACTCAGATGACTCAATCTGAGAACTAAACTCATTCTATTACTCCTTGGGACACCTGATAGAAACTGAAATGGTGGTTAAAGAAAGCAGAAGTAAAAAGTCTGGTATGTCAATGCTACTCAAATCTGTTCCACACAGGCTGGAATGTAAACTTCATACTTCAAAGTGCGAGACTGACCAAACCCCAACTAGGCAAACAGATGCGAAGACACACGGCTGTTCTGTGCACCTTGAATCATGGCAGTTTTGTTTCCCAGGCAAACTATCCCTGGGAACTGGGCTGCCCTGGTCCTTTCCCTCATGCATTTACTACAATGTCCACAAAATCTCGTTCCCCAGTGTCTAGGATGTATGATATGAAGCAGAAAAAGGTATCAGAAATGGTGGCACACCCCTTTAATCCCAGCACTCCAGAGGTAGGAGGATCTCTGAGTTCCAGGCCAGTCATGGCTACATAGTGAGACCCTATGGGTGGTGGTGGTGAAGGAAGCAGTGTACCCAGAGCATACTGTAGAATCAAGCCTCTAATCTGATTTGTAAATACTGCACTGGGAAATGACCTGGTGAATATAAAGCTGTTAGTTAAAAATATCCTCAAGTAACATTATACAGACTGAACAGGTTATAGGAGGAAGTCAGTCTGTTCTCTCTGGAGGCTGCATGAGAAACACCTGAAAACAAAACCACATCATGTAAAGACTAGAAACCCACATTGGTGCGAGGACTCCACCTGCAGGCAGAGAAAGGTGCAGACCTCAGGTGAACAAGACAGACACTCTAGTGCTCAGGGCTGGCAGTAAAAAGGGACCAGAGATACTGGGGAGGGGGTGAATTAAGTCTGCTTCAAGTTCAAAGCCAGGGTGACCTGAAGTGACTGTGATGCTCATGTAACACTCTCTCTCCCTTTCAAGAACAGCTGATGTCTGGCCGAGCCTCCCCCCGCCAAGACTGGTTAACAGTCAAGTACAATTTCTGCGCCCCAATTTATACCTCTCCGGTGGAGGCAGGATGCCAGTCCACAGCAACACCCAGGTGGGGTGGGGGATCTGCGACACTTTCCCAGTGTTCAGACTTGCACAGGACATGAAGCTGGAGTGCTAGTGTTCACAGGCAGTAGTAATTTATGGGGATAGGTGACATGCTGAAAATGACCAAAACACCAGGAAAACATTGTTAAATACCTGCTGGACAAAGTTGTATAACCGTGTTATCCCATCCATTGGGAGGCAAGAGGATCTCAAGCTGGTCCAGGCTACACACAAACCAAGTCCTTACCTCCAAAAGGACTAAGTATCAAAAAATCAGTTCCTTTCCCCCTCCTTAAGGAAAATAAAAGAAGAAACAAAAACAAACAAGATGCAAGGAGTTTGAAAAGTATATAACACAATTTTTATCTTTATTTACAATCAAGTTCTGTTGGGACACATAATTAAATAAATAAAAGATGTGCCCTGGCCAGCGAATTTCAACTTCCATCAACACAAGCTCTCTGGCAGCAAACCAACGGGTAAGTTGCAAGCAGGGAAAGATGTCAGAGAAAGACTGTGTTGTCGCTCTTTCCTAGCTCTAGCACTCCTCCTGTCCAGAGAACCAGCGTGGAGGCCAAAAATAAAGTGCAAAGTAAATGTGACAAACACATGGTGCTTCAGCCACACAGACAGAGCTCAGACCGTGTGCACAGGTGAGCAACAGACATAATGCTTTCCTAGTCTTCATCACAGCCAGTTCCTACATAGGCTTCTCGTACCAAACACTAAGGTCACTGCAAGCACAGGTAGTGGCTGGACTCACTTCAGACTTCAGAAAAAAAAAAAAAAAAAGCCCAGGTGAGCATTCAGCCTCCCCCCCCCCCACTGTGATGCAGGATAAAGATGTTTCTCACCTCTGCTGCAAATCTACCTGACAGGGAAAGGTTGGCACAAGTCCTTTCCATTCCATGCACTCACACACTCTCTCTCTGACACACATACACACAAAACTACGTGGAAATGTTGGCAGGAAGGGAGCCAGGCATTCTGAAGGCCAGCCGAGATGTGAAGGTTTCAGCAACGAGACCAGATCACACCACCCGCCCTGCAAACAAACAGCTCCATCTAGCCTTTGTCACATGAGGACAGGCCCTGCATTTGGTTTCCACTGACCCAATGCCTTCAGTGAGTCCCCTGGGTAAGTGACCCCAGAAAGTGGGTGTGCATCAGGCCACAACAGACTTTGGAAAGACAGGAAAAGCACAGGGGACCCAATACCCATTGTGTGGGGCTGTCCTTGGCACTGTGTCCAGTCGGGAGACCCAGCAGGGACCCTATGCTCCCCATGAGGTATGGAAGGTCAGAGTTAGTAGTGCTTCCCACCCAAACGCAGACGAGAATCCGAGCCTCTGCCAGGTACTTGGAGAGTCAGTGTGGTTCAGTGTTGGTTCTTCTAGGCCACTCGAGACCTTAAGTCAAAGTTCTCAGGAAAGCCATGGCACCACATGGTTCCAGCTCTTCTCTGGGAGGACACATCACCCCACAAGACAGGATGCTGTGGGGGTCCTGCGCTGCTCCTGAGGGGGTGCATCAAGGTTGTGCCCACAACACAGCTTTGCTTCCTTTGTCCACGCTGATAACATGCAAGCCCGAGGGGGCCCAGGCCACCGCATTTATGGAGGAGCTTTAAGGATCGAGCAGAAAAGATTTCGGTCAGCCAGACACCAGGCCCAGGCATGCGGGGATACAGGCACACCCACCCCAGCAGGAACTCATGCTAAGAAAGCTGCACTATTCCAGCATGCAGCACTGGACTAGAAAGAAGATGTCTCCTTCAGCGGCCAGGCCTTATCTGGCTCACCCCAAGAACAGCACTGACAGAAGCAGGGATACAGCAAACTACAAAGCTGCAAACCCTGCAAGGTCATCAGCAGGGGCCACCAACCCACAGAAATGTGGGGCCTATGTTCTAGCTGGCAGGTAGCTTTGGGCACAGAATAAGTAACAAGAAGCCCAGGAGCTACTTATCTGGTAGAAGGTAAGGGAGGATGTAAAAATCTGTTTGGAACCTGTGGAACTGACAAACATAGAGTCAAGGAAGAAAGGGAGAAGGGATGGAATAGGAAAGGATGAAGTAAGGAGCTACTCTGACCCTTTCCCCAGTGGCCACCAATCAATGATTCCACATGCTGCATCTCAGTCATGGTGGTCTGCTACACTGTTCAGTGGTGAAGCCTGACCCCACTAACCTTGGTCAGCCAGCCCTGCAAATGAGAGTGAACTGCCCTCAAGAATCAAGAAGCTCACTGAGGTTCACACCCAACCGAATATGCATAACCCCAGGGATGAAATCACGCCTCCGCTTGAGATGTGGGCCTGAGTACACGTACTGATGGGGTTCATCTTACCTGTGCTGTTTTGAAAGAACCTTCTCCACTTTTCCTGTGAGCACACTCCAGACATACAAAGACCCCTCGGCTGAGCCTGCTGCCACATAACCGCCATCAGGGCTAGAGGAGACAACGAGAGAGCAAAAGCTGAAGAGTTTTGACTTCACTCCTATGCTCACAGATGAAGGTCATGAGATGGCAGCAAATGTGTGCCCTTTGTTTTTCAGCCATCTGGCTGCTGAAGAGCAGTGCCATGTTGTATCTTGAGGTTCTACCAGACTCAAGCAACACACAGGGAAGCCTAAAGCCAACCTCTCAACAGCTTACAGTTTCTGCCCATGAACAAACATGTTGCATGGTTTAGTAAGGGGAAGCAGGAGAAACCATGAAATGCTGAGACACAGGCTGGGAAGATGACCTAATGTGTCAAGAGTGTTTGCTGCAACATGAGGGTCCAAGTTTGAATCTCCACAACCCAAGTTAAAAAAATGTGTGTGTGTGTGTTTGTACCTGTAACCCCTGCACTGTTGTGGGAAGAGAAGGATTTCTGGGGCTTGTAGGAGGTCAGTCTAACTCTAGGTTCAGTGAAAAACTGTCTGGAGTGAATAGGGTAAAACAGTAGAGCAGGACACAAGATGTCTTCCTCTGGTCTCTGCATGTGTGCATAAACTAATGAACTACACACATGAAATATACCACATGAAATATACTTTTCCCTATTATGAAAGCCGACCCCAGAATGCACTTGGGAAAAAGTATGGCACACAAAAGGCAGAACAGGAAGAGGGACACTGGATCACCTTGGAGTGTCACTCCCAAACAGACTGTACTGTTCCACCCCAGGGAGGGTCAAGCCTTTCCAGTGTTCCCTGAAATTGTGTCAAGTCTGGAAAGTGGGTAGGTGGAAAGGGAAATGTGGCAGCTCACTCAGAACCAATCATCAGCCAACCATGCTCACAATCACAGAAGGAACACCACATTAAAAAAGATTCTAGCAGGATCACCAGTGACCCTCAGACTCACTCCTCCAAGCTCTGAGAGGCATTTACTTCCCCTAAAGGAAACCACTTTCTCCTTTAAGTACTGTAAGGGTCATTTCCCTTAAGGGAAAAGCGTCCAGGTTTAACCTGAGCTAAACCAAGCAGGAGGCAGGTAAAGGCTGCTAACCTGAAGACGACTCGGGTCCAGTCAGAGCCACATTTGAAGCCAGGTGCACTGAAACAAAGAGCAGACAGATCAGCTAGCGCTCACCCAGCAGGACAGAAGCAGGACACAACAGGCCCAGAGCCCAGTACCTGAACGTCTGCTTGACAGTATTTGTCCGAAGGTCAATGACTTTCAGCAGGTCATCACGGGAACAGCTCAGAAGCTCAGTTCTCTCGGGGTTTAAGTCCAGAGCAGTGATCTTCCCCAACAGTTCCATTTCTCGGACCACACTCTCTGATCTAAAGGAGACAGAAGCCTGAGACTATGGCCAGTGGGCCACATCCAACTTGACTAGGATGTTATGTCACTGAGCAAAAAATGCTGCCACCCAGCTAGATCCAACAGTCTTCAGGGGCAGTAAACATGTCCCTGACCTCACTACTACTTACACAACTCTCCCAACAAAAGAACCTACAGGAATGCTGGGTACTAGAACTGTGGAGCTGGTCAGGAATTTTTGTGCCTGTTTTTAGCATAGCAGGACAATTACCAACCACAACTCCTGATAGGCAAGAGCAAACCAGAGTATTGCTTTTTCTTACTTTGTTTTGTGGACTGAATCTGAGGCCTAATGTGCATGATAAACATGTGACCTACTGCTCATCTGCCCTAAGCCGCAGACCAGGACAATTTCAAGGGTATTACTTTTAGCTTTTACATAAGGCTGGAGTACAAGCTGCTTTGGTGGGTCTGCGGAGCCCACAGGCCATGTCATGCTCATAGGTAGTTTCACTGTGGCGACTTCAGACATGGGACTGGATGAGCCCAGGGCACAAATGTCACTGTGTATCCTCTGCTGCTGCTTCCCCAAATTCTCCTACATATTCAACCCACAGAAGTAAACTAACAGGCCACCAGTAGACAGGGCCCAATGGGGACACTCCCAAAGGTTTTGTTGAAAGTGTTCAATGAACTGATTTGCTGTCTTAACTGAGCAGGAGTTTGTCTTGTTATTAGCCAGGAGACTTGTAATGTCTGGTGAAATTTTACTTCAGGTTTGGAGGGAAAAAAGGATTAAAAATACAGCTTGAGGTAGGGTCTAGGGAATCACAAGCTTCACAGTATCCTTGTGGGTACTCGCATTTCGAAGTCCATCCAGAGCCATACATTCTTACCCCTTTCTCCACACGCATGAGCCCCCTACTTGAACTGTGCCCCCCCCCCCGCCGCCTCTCTTCAATCCAATCAGCTACCACCATCCTCCTTAACAAGCAGCTCAGGGCTTCAGTTCACTGGACCTCTTTTGGTCCTGACAGACCTCCTCCTCCTCCTCCTTCTAACCTTGCCCAGCAACAGGAACCTCCTAGCATGCCCCTGTCTATGCCCTTCTGCCATGAATTCAGGTCCTTATCAACGCTTTGCTTTCAATGTGCCCTAACCTACTCTCTGAAGATGAACAAATCACTGAACAGACTTTTACAGAGTCAGTTATCACTTTTTTTTGTTATCATCCATAACTCAAACATCAAGACATTCGGAGTGGCTTATAAAGCCAGTGGATGTCTGATTCCCCACTCACCTCACTAGCTCATTGGCGTATGCCCTCTGCTTGCTCTATGCCAACCACACCAGGCTGTTCTAGCTGGGCATGCCTTTCAATGGTTTTCTGTCATATAAAGTCCATTTGCTTCTCCAGATTAATTTCCATCACCATGGAAAAAAGCCTGTCTCCACTACAGTAAAATATTCACTGCCTTGTGTTCTGTCTTCACAGACGACAGAAATTAAATTTCATCTTAATTTGCCTAAAGGTAGGAATCTTCTCATCTCTGCTTATCTTACAGCTGGCAGAGCATCTGGTACATAGTGCATGTACAATAAATGACGGCTGGATCCAGAAGACTATTTTGTATAAAGAAAAAATAGCACAGCTTAGACCCAGGTGTCCTGGAGCTCTGCCAGTCCTGGAGTATGAGAACACCCCCACAAAGCATGCTCACAGATCTTTATATGTATTCCCCCCACTAAGCTCTTGGGCGTCATACCGTATATCCCAGAAACGAATTTTCTTGTCAAAATGTCCACTCATTACACATTGCTCAGTGCAAACAATGTCATTGCAGCTGGATCCTGCAAACACTGTCTTTATGCCTGAAAGAAAACCAATCATCATTAATCAAAGGCAACCATGTGGGTATACACATATACAATATGGTTACACTCTTGACTGAGTCCCCCAAATTACGAATTGAAATGACACCAAGCAGAAACAACCCTTACTACCCCCCCCGTGTCCCTCAGACTGAAATAAACCTGGGGTTCAGACCGATTACACAAAATGCAAGCTTGGATGTGGGAGCATCACCTCACTGCCAATATCTATACAAACAGAGAGAGAGAGAGAGAGAGAGAGAGAGAGAGAGAGAGAGAGAGAGAGAGACTGAATTTCCTCACAGACTTTGCTGCGTAGATCCCAGAGTTTGAGGGTCCGGTCGTGACTTCCTGAGACTATCCGAGCATTGTCCAGCAGGAACTTGGCAGAGAGCACTTTCCCACTGTGGCCTGTGAGTGTGTGCTAGGAGAGAGGACACAGCTAGGGTGAACTTTGGGATGACATGCGGCCTCCTAGAGGAGCTCCAGAGCCAGTCTCAAAAGGCTCTGAAATCCTATCAGACACCCTCAAAGAAATCAGAAAAAAAGGGTAAAGAAATACGGCCTATGGAGAATGGCTTGACCAACTCAGTCTCAAGGAAGCTGCAGGCTCCATCTGAAGCACTTCCAATTAGGCAGCCACATTTCTGACCTGAGGAGTAGCTTTCAGAATCTTCCAGAAACGATTTCTGGTGCTGCCTAGAGATGAGGCATTGCTTTGGTGTGATCTTGAATGGCCCCAAAGAACTGATGTGCTGAGGCCTGGTCTCTATAGTCTGTGGTCCAGTGGAAGGGAAGATAACACATTGAGCACACGCTCGTCCAAAAGACTGGGGGCCCCTGGACATTTCCTGTTTTGCTCTTTAATTCTCACAAGGCAAACAGGTTCCTGAGCCACACAATGTACTGCGCCACCATAGGCCCAAAGCAACCATGGGCTAAACTTCTACAACCTGAGTTTGAGATGTTGATTCCAGGTGTTATGTCCTATCTTACTTAGGTCTCTCACAACAGTGACAGAAAGCTGAATAATACAGGGATCAAGATCACAAAGATAAAGGCGGGTATGGTGTTGCATATGTATTCCCAGAACTTGGATTGCTGGAATCTGCAGACTCACAATCTGCCTGGGTAAGCCTAGCGGGTAAAGTGCAGCGGTAGAGCACTTGTCTAGCACATATGAAGCTCTAGACCCCAGCACTGGAAGGGGGTGGGGATCTCCTACTAAAGATAAATACAAACCCCACCTTAAACAAAGCACCAAACTCCATAAACTCCTTGAAATTCAAAAAAGAGAGAAAACAGAAAGCAAATGGAAGATGCCTTTACAACCTCTGGCCTCTACTCCCTTAGTGCTGGGATTATTAATAGGTGTACCACCAAGTCTGGCTCAAATTATCAAAGACAGGAAGTTTATTCAGTACCACTGAAAGCGTTCTCACTTAAAGTGAGAACAGATAGATCCACTGCAGGCATAATTTACAAAAATAAACACCAAAATTCCATATACACAATTAGAAGCCGTGGGCATTTAAAATAAGAGGTCTCAGCTTAAAACGTCAGATCACAGCCAAGGACACCAGAACTTCCAACAATCAAATCCCTTTGAGACTAAGGTGTTGGATGCCAACCAGTGCCTTCTCTGAGCTTGTCAGGGAACACAGAATGGAGACATCACTGCTTGTCAGCTACTGGTTTTGCCCATGACAGCACTACTAGAGCATGATGGGAAAGATGCAAGCAGCTGGGGATGCAGGATGCTGGTAGGAGACCTCGGAAGTCAGACCTTTTACTATTCATCATTGACCTCTTTTCAAGGTAGTTTTTTGTTTTTGTTTTTGAGACAAGGGCTCACTATGTAGACAAGGCTGAGTGTGGGATTAAAGGCATGTGCTAACATGCCTGGCTTTTTATTTTTAAAGGTTTTTTTCTTTGTGCACACCATCGCAGTTTCCAGGGGCTGAGGCACTGGATCCCCTAGAGCTGATGCTACGGCTAGTTGTAAATGAAACGCTGGTCTTTCTTTGCAAGAGTACTTTGGGATTCAACTCCTGAGGCATCTCTTTATTATTTTTATTATTAATTATGTGTATAAATACCAAGTGGAGACAGTTCTTGCCTTCCTTTATAAGGAAGGTCAAACTCAAATCATCAGGATTATATGGTTAAACACTATATTTGCTGAGCTATCTCTGGCTTCCCAGGGGTCATTTTTTATTTTTTAAATAAAGACAGGGGCTCACCATGTAACCTTGGCTGTTCACTACATTGACCAGACTGTACTGGATTAAAGATATGTACAACCACACCTGACTAGAATCATTTTTTATAAGCATCACCCCTCCACCCCCAAGTTCAAAAGGTTCATTAATATTTTGTTTCTAATTAAGAAAAGAATGCTCTGGTCCAGTAAGATCAGCACAGGCTCATGGTAGAAAGAATCTACTCCTACAAGTTCTCCTCTACCTCTACACAAATGCCACAGCACACATACCTCCTTACCCCACAAAATAAATGCAAAACAGTTTTCTCATTTCCTAAGCCTAGTAGGAGCTGCCTGAGTTCTTCAAAGACAGAAAAGTCATAGAAAAAAGGCCTCCACATCTTCCATTTATCTAGGGACAAGACAGAGCTACAAGCAGGCCACAGCTCTCAAAGCTATCTATCAAAGCTAATCTATCAAATGATGCTGCAACCCAAGTATGATGTCACTATTACTCAACTCATCCACATGTGTGGCCCAGTGACTGGGCCTCCGTGCTCCAGCTCAGTGAGCTGGAAACAATCCCAACTCTGATCTCCATCTTCTAGGTCTATTTCTCCAGTTGCCTTGCCATACTTCAGGAGAATGATCCCCACCTATCTATAATTTTCCTTTACCAATGACAAAAACACCACCCTCTATGTCACATTGCTTCAAAAGCTTCCTCTTTTTTCCTCCCAGGGCCCAGTATAAAGAAACCTGCAGGTCCATCTTCCACAGGTGGCCAGCACTATTTCATCTTAGCCTAGAAGCATAGGTCTCAATTCAAATTCTAACCATATTATTTAACTGTGTGACCTTTCACTGCCTATCTGAAACTGTCTTATCTACCTCCCTCATCTGAGTTTCCAGATAATTAAAAAGAAATATATAAAACAGGCATAGCTTGGCACTGCATCCAACACAAAGAAATGCTTTCTCTTTAAGCAAACTAACTCCTTCAAGTATTCACTCAATCTTAAATGCCCACAAAAGATGAACAGAGCTGGGCATAGAGCCAAAGCACCAAGGAGGAAGAGGCAGCAGGATTGCTGCAAAGTAGAGTACAACCTGGTTTATACAAGTTCCATGCCAGTCAAGGTTATGTAGGAAAATTCCAATTCAAAAAATAAAGGTGTATGTATGTGGGCATGCCTTTATGCACTGGTGGCTTACAACTTCCTGTGATACTTCTAGGCTCCATAGACAAACCCACGTAGATACAGGTACACGCACACAACTAAAAAACTAAAAAACAAAACAAAAACCCCAAAAGATGAACAGTTCAAACAAATGACAGCTGACCAGAGGGTTGGTCATTGCGCATTCAGCAGCACTGGCAGGCGACTTTCCCACGTTTAGAAGGCAAAGCTGTGGCGCATCCACTGGAAATGGGGAGTGTGCGCAGACATGAGCTGTAGCAGTCTTCCCTTCAGAAAACACGAGGCTGACTCTTCGCCACTCACAGTGTGTATCTGCTGTATTTCGGGCTCATGTTTTGCATGTTCAGAACTGACTTCTCCTGGTGTGGGAAGTCCTTCTGTATATGTGTTGTTTTTATTGGTTAATAAAGAAGCTGCTTTAGGCCAACGGCTTAAAAGAATTTAGCCAGGCTGGAAGAGATATACAGGGAGAGAGTAAGCACAGTCAAAGAGAAGCCATGTAGCTTCCACCAGAGATAGAAGGGTTGAAATCTTACCCAGTAAGCCACAGCCATGTGGCAATACACAGATTAACAGAAATGGGTCAATTTAAGATATGAGTAAGCCAGAAATACACTTAAATGATTGGCCAAGCAGTGATTTAATTAATACAGTTTCTGTGTGATTATTTCGTGGTCTGGGCAGCCGGGAACAAACAAGAGGCCTCCGCCTACATTCTCCTTCAACTGAGAACCATGAATTATTCCCCTCCAGGTCCTGAGTACAAAGTTCTTCCAGGAAAATGAAAAGCTAAAGTGCTAAGTTAGTCTGCTTCTGAAGAATCTTCTAGCTTCATCTCTGTACCATTCAATCAGACCACCAAGATAACTGTAAAGACGTCTGTAGAGCTCAAACATTCATTTAAACACCATGCCATTCTTTGCGTGAGCTGACACAAATGTAACCATGTCAAACTTAAAATGCCCCACCAATGCCAAATGCCTTCTGTGTTACCTTTCAGAAGTTCATGTGAAAACTTCTCTCCATTACTCAACCCTCAGATGCGCCAAGTTCTGACAGTTGTCCTGGAGATCACAATGGGCTCACAAGCAGATTCCCTCAAGAGGGATTTCCTGTTTCCTAGCTTTACCATCTGGTTAAGCTCTACCCTGAGCATACCCATGTATTTCTATAATCCTATTTCCAACTATGAGGTAACTTTTGGGGCTTAGGGCTCTCATGAACCACAATTGATAAACCAGGTGTGAAGGCGCACGCCTTTAATCCCAGCACTCGGGAGGCAGAGACAGGCGTAGCTCTATGTTTGAGGCCAGCCTGGTCTACAAAGTGAGTTCAATGATAGTCAGGGCTGTTACACAGAGAAACCCATCTCAGTTCACATGCTGGTATCATATTTTGACAACTTAAACTAAAATAGAATACAAAATATACCTGGTTCTTCAGATCACAAAACTCCTGAGACTATCACAGAAATATGAGGGCCTGGTAGCAAATATGCTGAAACAAGACCTCGGGCAAATTAAGGGTGCAAAGGAGAAACATATTTTCCCAGAATAAAGCATGAATTTAATATAATTTCAAGCTGGACAGTGGTACACATGCCTTTAATTCCAACACTCAGGAGGCAGAGGCGGGTGGAACTCTTGAGTTCAAGGCCAGCCCGGTCTATAGAGAGAGTTCCAAGCCAGAGCTATATAGAAAAAACCTGTCTCAAAAAACAAAACAAATTTTATATTTATAAACATCAGTCAATTTTTTTGTATTTGATACATTGATCGATACATGCAATTGGAAGATTATGCTAGTGTTCTCAAACTGGGTCTTACCCTTAATCGATAATCATCCACAGTCCAGATTCGACTTGCAAAATCATTTGAAGCTGCTAAGAGGTAAGCTCCCTACAAGAATAAAAAGAAAAACTTTGAGCAAAATTCAGTTCACATAGTACAAATTCTCCAGTTAGTAGGTCCAAGAAGTAATTTATATGCTTTCACCTATGCTTCTAAGCTAGAAACAACCTACATTGCCAATGAGTTGGCGACTACCCCACCTAGTCTTTAAGCTAAGTCCTTCTTCCCAGGTTCACTTGACCTTACACTGAGCACAGCAGGCGTCTCCAGCTCAAAGTAGAGCTCAGTCTCGCCCACCCACTTCTCATTTCGCCAATGTCCTTTATAATAAACAGGACTTCCTTACAATACTGAGCAAACCAGAAAGCCTCCTAACTCATCTCCTACCTAGTGTGTTCATCTTCCACATTAGTTTTGTTCCTTCCTCTGGAGTTCCACTGCTTTCGTCCTAAGGGACTTTTGTGGGCCATTTCAGACCAGCCTCTTTATTCTGAATTTGTTTTTCCAAACCTCTCAGGAACCAAGATTTCGCTCAATAGTAAGGCACTTGTACAGCATGTCCAGGACCTGGGTTTGATCCCCAAAATTGCCAAGAAACCTCTCAGGGCTCTCAGAATGGCTTTGTGGTTATTTAACATTTTGACATCATATATATTCTGACCCCCACACAACTAACCACTCCTACTTCCTAATTTTTCCCCAATATCAAGGCACTATTGCTTGAGGCATAAAGATGATTCACACCTAGTCAGTACCCATCCTTTGAGATATGGCTCTCAACTCTGTGAAGAGGCAGATGTGGTTAACATCTTTTCTCAGGAGGGCAACAAAATCTGGGACACTGGGGCTATCAGAAAACAAGAAAAAGATCCATCACTAGAGTGAGTGCTGGTGAGCAATAGGGATGCTACCATTATTCACCAGCGACCAGACCAGTCCTGTTTCAGCTCTTCTCTCAGCTTCCTCAGTCAGCAATGCCTGTATTTGTAATGCATATGACCCCGAGGTCTGCCTCAAAAGGCTTCCTTTGTTTCCTAAGCCACCCCAGAGGGATTATGTTACCTTAATACCATGACCTGCAATTCAATGCTTTCTTGACATTCTCTTAAAAATTTAAGCTAGGCAAGGAGGCACACGTCTTAGGCAGGTGGATCTCTGTGAGTTCAAAGCCAGCCTAGTCTACAGAGTGAGTTCGAGGACAGTCAGGGCTACACAGAGAAACCCTGTCTCAAAACCAAACAAACAAACAAAAAATGTATTTGTTTGTTTGTTTTAGTGTGTGTATGTCAGTGCGTGTAGGTCAGAGAAAAACTTTCAGGAGTCAGTTTTCTATTTCCACCACAGGGATCCCAGGGATCTAACAGATTAATCAGGCTTGGCAGAAAGTGCCTTTACCTGTTGAGCCACCTTGCTGGCCTGGGTCTTTTAGAGGGAAATTCCTTGAGAAGACACCATCCTGACCCCAAGGGGCATGTATGTAAACAAAGCAATCAGGCTCTGAAACAGATCAAAGTGATGAGAGTTGGTAGATCTCTAATCTACTTCTAACCCTCCCCAGTGTGAACTGGATTTCAAATTGCAGAGAACAGGAAGTCTTGTGGTTTTGTTTTTTCCTTTTTTTTTTTAGACAGTCTTTCTCTGTATAGTCTTAGCTGTCCTGACCAGGTTGGCTTCAAACTCACGAAGATGTACCTGACTGTTTCCCATGTCCTTTTTGTTTTTAATTTCAAAAATCAAATACCTCAAATTATTTTTCAAAAAAAATTTCTAAAATTGTCCAAGCATGGCAGTTACTTTGGAGACAGAGGCAGGCCAGTCTGGTCTATATAATGAGTTCTAGTACAGCCAGGACTATGTAGAGACCCTGTCTTAAAAAACAACCAATGAACCAAACAATCTAAAATTAGGTACTTACAGCACTATCAAATTCAATGCTTGTAATTCCTGCATTACTGCCAGTCAAGGAACCCTTGAATTCACATTTATCTGCATGAAGTAAAATAAAAAATTTAGAGTTACATTAAATACATTAAAAAGGGGCAGTGAAGGAAAATGGATAGAGCTAGAAAACATTATTTTGAGTGAGGTAACCCAGACACAGAAAGACAATTATCGTATGTACTCACTCATAGGTGATTTTTTAAACATAAAGCAAAGAAAGCCAGCCTACAAACCACAATCCCAGAGAACTTAGACAACAATGAGGACACTAGGAGAGACTTACATAGATCTAATCTACATGGGAAGTAGAAAGTATAAAAA
Organism: Ondatra zibethicus; assembly: GCA_004026605.1. Taxonomy (NCBI): domain Eukaryota; kingdom Metazoa; phylum Chordata; class Mammalia; order Rodentia; family Cricetidae; genus Ondatra; species Ondatra zibethicus. The sequence continues at coordinate 126,541 of PVIU01000129.1, forward strand.
GACAAGATCTCCTGAGTAAATTGGGAGCATGGGGAGCTTGGGGGAGGGTTGAAGGGGGGAGGGGAAAGAAAGGGAGGGGAGCAGAGAAAAATGTAGAGCTCAATAAATATCAATAAAAAAAATCAAAAAAAGGGGGGCAGTGAAATACAAGGCAAGTCAATAATGACAGCGAACAGGAGCTTTCCTACAGTTCTGCAGAATCAGACAAGATAAATAGAAAACAAGGCATTCTGCTGCAATCTGAGCCCCGAGACAATGGAGATTCAGCAATGTCATATGCATGTTTCCAAGTTATCCTTTGGAGCACATGCAGGTCTTTCCATTAGTTCTCGGTGAAACTAACCACCAAAATTTCATAATTCCTGTTTTGGAAATCTTCATTTCATTATGGCCTGAAAACCTGTTGGACAGTCCTATCAATTCAGCCAGCCAACTGTGAACTCCTTTCTCCTGCACATACTCCTCCTTCACCATGTCTCCAGCCCCACTTACGCCCTTCTACTCTCCTCAGAGGTGTCTTAGTGATCAAAGAAAGTGAAACTATGCTGCTGTCTGGTTAGCAGTTAGGCAAGTGCTCTAATGCTCGGCTCCACCAACAACTCTGCACACCCGCCAGTGTTTCCTTATGGTTGAGCTCTAGCTTCTCACAACTTCAGTTTCTCCATCTTCTTAACATTAAGTCTCTGAGCAAACTTCACATTCTCACAGCTTCAGCGGACTAAGGGGGTTTATCTGAGTCACTTTTCTGCTAACAGCAATTCAGGGAAGACAGGAACAATGCTTTCCAGCAATCAAAGGTTTCACAAACTACTCTTGCTCAAACATAAAAAGCAGTAACCCACACCTTTCTCTCCACTCTAGAGCCTAGAGAAGTCTTCAACATTAAGAGCACGGGATTTTGCCACAGAGAAGACATAGCAGGAGAACCCTGAGTTCCAGGCTAGCCTGCAAATACAGTGAGACTGTCTCAAAAACAAAGAGCATGAAAAGTCATGTGCTCTCAATTAGCCCTGACTCTATTACTCATATATTAAACAAATTAAAATATAATTCAAAATAAAGCAAAAAGTCACCCAGATGTCACCAGAGCGTCCTTATAAGGATATACATAATGGGCTCTTACCTCCGAACGCTTCCCAAAGTTTAACCCTCCGGTCCATGCCTCCAGTGGCCAGTAACCGTGAACCTGGACTGAACTGCACTGCATTGACTTCCCCATCATGTGCATCCTGCAAGACAGTACCTTGTTTCAAAGCCCCATAATTATCATCACCCAGGAGCCTAAGATACACACATATACTCCAACTGCCTAACTGTAGGCCAAACAATCTCCAAAAGAGCTGGATTCAACTATGAGCTCTGAATAGACTCTACACCCAAAGTCTCCTAAGATTCTAGTTCATTTTATTCTTTTTTTTTTTTTTTTTTTTTAAATTTTATTTATTATGTATACAGTGCTTTGCCATCATGTATCTCTGCAGGCCAGAAGAGGGCACCAAATCTCAGTACAGATGGTTGTGAGCCACCATGTGGTTGCTGGGAATTGAACTCAGGACCTTTGGAAGAGCAGGCAGAGCTCTTAACCACTGAGCCATCTCTCCAGCCCCAGTTCATTTTATTCTTAACAGCTGCTGGAAATCTTCATAAATCCATTCATTTGGATACTGTATTATCTCACTGTGTAGTCCAGGCAAACCTGAACCTCATTTGTAATCCTCTTGTCTTAGCCTCCTGAGCTAAGGGTTACAGGAGTCTGCTACATGTTTGGTTTGTACTCACTTAAAAAGTATTCAGAATAAGCCTCTAATCCCAGCCCTCAGAAGGCAGACAGACTGCCAGAAGTTCAAAGCCAGACAGTAAATACAATGATGCACCTCTACAAAAAGTACTCAAAGAATCATAATCATAATCTGATTTTAATTTTCCTAGCTTAAAAGTATATGGAGAAATGAATTGCTATTTTCTTTAATATCTATTTTTATTTATGAATGTTTGTGTATTTGTGTGGGTGCCTGTGGGAGCCAGAAGAAGGCATCAGATCCCTTGAAGTGACAGGTGGTTATGAGCTGTCAGACTGATGCAGGGAGCTGGGAACCAAATTCAAGTCCCCTAGAAAAGCAGCAAAGCACACGTAACTGCTGAGACATCTTTCCAGTCTCCGAATTGCCTCTTCTATGCCAGACACTAGATTTTCTCTTATTACTAATATTAAACGCTATGTACCTGGTAACATACAACACTCTAAAGAAGGTTTCTCTTTCTCTCTCTGTGCGGTATATGTGCAGTTGTGAATGGGGTCTACTGTTCTGCTTTAATACCTTGAGACAAGACTTTTCACTGAACTAGAAGCTAGGCTGGCAGTCAGCAAGATCCTGCAATTTTCTGTTCTACACTCCTCAGTATTGGGGTTACAGACACAAAGCCATTCAGCTTTTAGATGGGTTCTATGGATATGAACACAGGCCCTATTGCAGCAAGTGCTCTCACCCACTAAGCCATCTATGCAGCCCCCAAAAAAGTTTTCTTGGCCAGTCCTAATACTGTAAGTTTGTGTGGTTCACTCTGGAAACATGGCACTAGTTCATTAACAGTGTGATGTTCAACTTCCTGTAGCTTCAGTTTGGTTTTTTATCAGAAATATTTTTATGACTCAAACTGTTTTTGAAAACTGAATAAACTATCAAAGTGTTATTTTGAAAGAATTATAAGTTCTTTGTAGGGAAATTCCTTTCTGGATCAGGCTGACCCTTAACTCATAGACTTGCCAGCCTCTGCTTCCTGAATGCTGGGCTTAAAAGCATGTGCCACTGTGCCTGGCCTTTTCACAGGGAATTTCTAAGATTTGTAGACGGAGACTGCACTTACATTTCCCAGCCACCCTGACTCAAATAATCACAGAAATTATATTAATTATAACACTGTTTGGTCAATGGCTCAGGCGTATTTCTAGCTATCTCTTACATCTTAAATTAACCCATTTCTATTAGTCTGTGTATCACCATGATGTTGTGGCTTGCCGGTAAGGCTCTGGCATCTTTCTCCTTTGGCAGCTACATGACATCTCTCTGACTTCGCCTATTCTTTCTATATATCTGTTTGTACTTCCTGCCTGGCTTTATTCTGCTAAGCCATTGGTCAAAATGGCTTTATGCATTAACCAGTAAAAGCAACACATATACAGAAGGATCCCACATCAAAGATTAGTATAGATGAGCATTCATGTTCGGAGTAAGAAGAGGTAAAAACATCCCATGTAAAATGGAAGAAAAGAGTAAGAGATGGTGTTTTTATGCTCCCCCTCAACACAACAGTAGACAGAAAACTACTTATGAACAAAGCTGATGACTACGTTTTGCTTCAAGTCCAGCAAAGTCTGGGGAGCCAGCATCTCCCTAACTGCCTGGGACATAATCAGCACTTTAACGATGTGATCGTCCGCTTTCCCTCATGTCCAGTAGGGGACTGGGCTTTTCACCTCATGCAGTTCTCCTTTTAAGAACCATCTGTTCCTGAGGTCTCAGATTGAAAACTTGAGATCATGCACTATCACATCCACCCTGCCACTCATCAAGACTCCTGTATGATGGGTTCTGTTGGACAGCAGTCAGCTGTGAACCACTCTCTCTTGGAACACACACTGACAGAATCCTAAATTATCAGCTGCCCCACTCTCCCATGCACGACCTCAATGTGCTAGGGGGGAAAAAAAGGGCTGCTGGGAGTAGAGTGCAAGGAAGGAGCTGTGACATTTAGTGCAATCAGACCTTTTACCAATCATCATTGACCTCTATAAGGTGCTCAGCCCAATATGGAATCACGGGAGTGGGTGGGTATGGCCCTGCCGTTGCCCTGCCCAACTCCTCCTCCAAAGCAGGGCTCGTTAATCCCTGAGGCTCAGTCAGCTCACTGAATAGCAATGCCGGCCTGCCAGCCAATGATGATCTCCTGAATGTGCTCAACTGAAAGCTCTATCACCCAGGTGCCACGCCATTTCTACGGCACTAACCGAAGCAGACTGCTTGAGCCACATGTCCCCCCCAGACCACCTAACCAACTCCAGGGCACTGCGAGTCATGTTTCTCTGCCTCCCCGCTTCTGAAAGCTTTGAGCAAGGTAGACCACACTTCCTCAGGCTAGACCAATTTCTTCTGTTCCATGGCTCAACTGAAACTAGGATTAATTGCTATTGCCAGAACCCAACTTTAGAATCCCAGGTACTACTGTGGTTTCTGTCCAGTGCTATATCCTGCTTTCAATAACAAGCTCTGAGTGGTTGGAAGTCATCCAGACACAATTTGATTTAGGAAACCAACACACCTTACCTGGTGGACTTTATTATTTTTTAATTTTATGTGTGTATGCATGGGTGCTTTGTCTGCATGAATGTTTGTGCACCATGTAGATGACTGGTGATGTGGGCACCAGAAGAGAGCATTGGGCCCCGTGGAACTTAAATTACAGACAGATGTAAGCTGCCATGTGGGTGCTAGAAATCAAACTCAGGTCCTCTGGGAGAATAGTTAGTTTTCTTAGCCACTGAGTCTTCTTTCTAGCTCCCCACATTTTAATGTGAGCCATTGCTCTAGTGCCTTGAAAGACACAAGTCTCCATCAGGAATTTCACCTTAAGTTGCACTAACTGGTTAAAAACAACTGCACAAATTACACTGGTTTCTCTTGCCCCATTGCTCAAGCCACCAATCCTTTCAGTCGGTCCCAGGGTACACAGGATGTCTTTAACAAATTCTGTATGCTGAAGCTAAACACAACATACCTTAATTCCTCATAGGTCACAAAGTCAGTTGGTCTAAGTCAAGAGTGGAAAGTCTAGATGCAGCCCCAAGGACCCTTTAGTTCCAGATCCTGCTACTATCCCAGGCTCAGAGGGGTCTGGGTACAAGGCATACTTACAAAGACATACATGGCAGTAGTTGGGACTCTCACATCTTTACCAGAAGCAGGATGAGTGTCCACATTGTCCTGAGGGGCTGGGATGGAAGAGACAGAGCGTCTCCTAAGGAACAACACAAAAGCAGACATTATAGAGGACTGTTTAGGATTAGTGTCTACCAAACTGCTAAAACAGGGCTCAAGAATGACCCTACTTAAGCAGTGTGCTTGTGTTAATAGCCGCTGTCTTTCTAGACCCTCCAAAATCCAGGATTCATACCATCTTACTCAATTGACAGGAGTTAGCACACACCTTACTTTTCTGTTTGCTAATTCATGGGCTTCAAAACCCAGCACTGACACAATCTTGAACCAAAGTTGCTTGCTGTCAGTAAACGTTGGGAAAACATTCTCAATCTAACATAGTAGCTGGCTTAGAGGCGAACCTCCGACACTCTGACACACCATTTTAAGCTGATTCCCATGGCTAGTACAACAACCCTCAGCTTTTATAATGGTGGTCAAGGCAGAGTCAAATGCATGCTAAGAGGAAGGGCGTCAAGAGCATGATGACTGCAGAGAGCTCAACCTGACTGCCCAGCTCAAGGGCTCCAGCATTCACTCCGAGGAACATGCAAAGCGCCCTGGTTAGCGTGTGGACATTGATGATTGCGGGCAGCGCAGCGTGGTCAGCACGATTATCAATAACCCACACTCACATGCTGGGCTGAGAGAGGGTAATATTTTCACCTGGCAGCATCAGAAGAATGATGTCCCAAAAGGGGAGATTCGGACAGACTAAAGGGAAAGGCCATAGATGAGCTCACAGCAAGATAAAGAGAAAGGAAGTTGCAGAAAAGAGAAAGAAGCTAATGACAAGCTGAATTAAGGCATCCACGTTCTCGGCACTGCTGAAATTCTGGTGTATATTAAAAATAATACATCACATACATATGCTTAGGTATATTCACACATTTTTAAAAGGAAAGGTGAAGGACTTCTAACCTACCCAAAGATATTAGTGATAGAATCCAGAAGGCCTCCAGCAGGCTGCGAGAGTCGCTTACTAAAGAGGAGGGGAGGATAGGTTTAAACCTTAGAAACATTTTGCCCCCAAATCAAAACAGCCCCTACAAACAAGTACCTGGGAATACACTTTCCATTCCCAAATCCCAGCCAAGACAAACTCAATACCGCATTTGAACCATCAGGAAATAGTAAGAAGGCAGAAGGGAAAACCCAGTCTACACTCTTAAAAGAAACAAGGTTCCCTAAGAAATTCCCTGACAAGGGATCTGTCTAATTCACCAAAAACGTTAGGGTGTTAAATTTCCATCCATTCTTTCAGCTCTACTTTAGCAAATTAAAAAAACAAAACCCTACAATATATATCCTTGTGTCCTAAGATCTGAATGATTGTAGTGAATAATGAAATTTAATGGTTCACCCATCTTTCGGGAGGTTGGTGCACCTGTTTGTGTTAGAAATGCGAGGCCACCTGTACTCTGCCTCCCTCCCACTCTCCTCTCTGTGTGGTGGAAGAGGCGTGGGGACTCTGGGTACATCTGATTAGGTTTTCCTGTCATGTCCATAAATTGGCAGTCACACTACTGCAGGAGCTCGTCTTTTTCCCACCCAGCCGGTCCACTCACGTAGCTGTTCTGCTAATGGCTCGCACAGGAGAGGTCTCTTCAGTGTGATCTGAGGTCTCATCCACAATGACTTCAATGTCATCATCCCTGGAAAGAAATGAAAGTGACTCTGTCATTGTCCTGAACAGGAGTTCTGCAAGGGCCAGTACCACACTCTCTTTCTGAGACTTGGCTGCAAAGTGATGGTGAAGGAGAAAAGGGAACTACATCATGTTTGAGAAACATAAACCATTTTACCTATTCAAAACCAATAAAGCCAACCAAGAATAATTTCCCAAAAACAAAACCTAAACACATGTGCTTCTAATGACTGGAGGGTCTGCACACTTCCTGTGCTATCATCTGAATTCAGAACATGCTCCTTTTGTTGTTCATGCCAGCGGATGCAGGCCCCTCTGGTATTCCTTTCTACACATTCTTACAGGCCAAGTCTTCCCCGATTGTGAAGAAGGCAAGTCATAATTTTGATCTTAATGATCTGCTGTGTTGTAATCTTCATGGAAAAAAAAACACCTTAAAATATTAAGAGCTCACCACCCACTGTTCGGATTCTTAAGATTTTGAAAACAAGATTTTTTTTCCCCCTTTCTATGATTATCTGGATTATGAGCATATATACTTAAGAACCTGTTACACCAAGCAAGTAAAACCATGACTAAGTAAATTTATTTTCCCTTGTTTATTCTGGGATTACACTTAACTGCTTTATACTCTTGGTAGGCGTAGGGGAGAACAAGGAGAACAAGGCTAGGCCTGATTTCCTACGTGGCTGGCCTTCCCAGACCTAGAGTTTGAGAGTCACAGGAGAAAGATGGCAAGAGGAACAATATGAACTGAGCCTACAGTGATGCTCCGTGACAGAGTCTCATGGTTCTAAAGTGACTGGAAATGTATAAGGGCCCACACCCCAGAAAATACCAGGTCTTGCCTCCCTGTCCTAGAAATGTAAATATCTCTGACCTAGACTCTGTTACATTCCTGCGGAAGTAGATTGGGAAAATCTCTATAGCAAGCTCTCCCAGGTTTACATTTCAGCATAGCTTTCCCTGTGGAATCCTGGGAAGGATGCTGGATCCTTTCTAATCATGCCACCTGGTTACACTAGCAAATGAGGCAGACACATGATACTTCCTTTTTTTTTTCTTTTTAAAGGAACCAAATCTCACCGGGCAGTGGTGGCACATGCCTTTAATCCCAGCACTCGGGAGGCGGAGGCAGAGGCAGGTGGATCTCTGTGAGTTCAAGGCCAGCCTGGTCTACAAGAGCTAGTTCCAGGACAGGCTCTAAAGCAACAGAGAAACCCTGTCTCGAAAAACAAAACAACAAAAAAACAAAACAAAACAAAACAAAAAAGAACCAAATCTCATTTTAGGCTATCTACTTACCTACTACTTTGTGGGTTTGAAAAAAAAAAAAAGGCATCAAGACCAGTTTTCTCCATTGAGGTCAGGAGATACACACATTCATATTCTCTCCTAGAGCAAAAATTTAGCATAACTCTCCTTTCCTTTAAGGGAAGGTGTATGGGTTCAAGTTTAAACCACTCCTCTCCATTTAAAAATGTATTTATGCGTGAGTGTTTGGATTGCATGGATGTATGTATCATGCTGGGTACCTGGGAGGTCAGAAGAGGGCACTGGATCCCGTGGAACTGGAGATATACAGATGGCTGTGAGCCACCATGTGGGTGCTGGGAACTGAACCAGGTCCTCTGCAAGAGCAACAAGTGCTTTAAACTGCTGAGCCTCTCTCAGCCCCAGGAATCAATGCACATTTAAGTAACAGTAGGTCATAATTCTGGAGCTAACATAGCCCAGCAGGAAACACATCCTGAATGAGAGCAGAGAGGATTGTTACTGAAATACCCACCACTCACCACGGGACTGTCAATACCAGGCACTTCATTTTCATTAGCAGGTGGAGCATGGAGGGCTGATTGGATCTAATTTCTTTTTGCAAAGAGATTTCTGACCTCACTAATGCCTCAAAAATTGGATAAGCTCCCACTAAGGCCACAGACCCAGATAGTAAAACTGAAACCACAGACCAGATTACATGATGACAGGTCTTGTTAGAGGAAGGCCAGTGACCCAAGAGTCTACAGGAAATAGTAAGGTGGCTCTGTGTGAAGGAAGTTAGTCATAATCAGCTGATTCTATCAACAAGAAAAACTTCTGGGAAAGTAACCTGGTGATATATCTGAAAATCATAAGTCAACACAGTATTATTTTAAAAAATTCATCCCAAGTAACCGATTTGAAATATGGCCAAAGGCCATTTCAGTATATTATTTCTAAGTGCAACGGAACACCACCAGCGTCAAAGTAACAGAAGTGGTTATGCACATCTTACTGTCCAGTGGTGGTAATGGGTTCTTACTTTCTGCCTTTCACTTTTTAACTTGGGCTGGGACTGCAGCTTCTATCCCCAGTACCTTCCCATAATAAAACTATTTTACCTTTTAAAGAAATAAAACCATAAAACAAATCATTAAGAGCACAGTTTAGATTAACTTCTCTGTACTTACTGTTCAACAGGCAAGGGTTCCTTTGCTGCCTCTGCAAGCTCCTTCTGCAGCCGTGCTTGCCGCCTCCTATTTGCAGAAAGAAAATGAACAAACCAAAACATAACTTTATTCCTGTTTAAAAAACACCAAGTTTCCATCTCAGCAAACTTCTGGTTCTGAAATGTGACTTTCAGGTGCAGGACTGCAGAGACAGCTACTGCCATGGGCATGAGGACCTGAGTTCAGATCCCAACACCTACATTGAAGGCTACAGGCCTGTAACCCCAGTGGGAGTATAGACAGGAGAATCACTGGGGCTGTGCTCAGTGCCAGCCTAACTTTAGGTTCAGTGAGCAAGTCTAAGTCAAAGGAATAAGGCAGAGTCACAGAGCAGAACATCTAAGAGCCTCCTTGAGCATGCCACCTGTCCCTCTCCACAAAAAAGAATGTTTTAAGACATTTCAAATAAGCCGGGCGGTGGTGGCGCACGCCTTTAATCCCAGCACTCGGGAGGCAGAAACAGGTGGATCTCTGTGAGTTCGAGGCCAGCCTGGTCTCCAAGAGCTAGTTCCAGGACAGGCTCCAAAGCTACTGAGAAACCTTGTCTCGAAAAACAAAACAAAACAAAAAGACATTTCAAATAACATGGCCAAAGACCCCAAATACTGATGAGATTTCCCATTATAAAAAGGCTCCAGAGCCAATGAAAAGGTATGTGCCACCAAGCCTGATGACCTGAGTTAGATCCCTTTTGGGAGCCACCTGTGGCAAATGTACTCTCTCACACACAAAAGAAAACCAGCCTGGAGGGACCCACGGCTGCCTAGGACAAAAGGTGCTTCGTAATTCCAGTTAGTTATGGTTATGACTTAACTTCCTGTAATGAACTATCTACTAATCCAGCCACAACACAAAAATAAGAACAAAACAATGGCTATCATTGTTTATAATATGTGTGTAATATGAATATAAAATATATTAACGTTAAACTTCTAAAAACAAACAAACAAAAAACCTAAAATATACAATCTTAAATGTCTTCATAAAATTCCACTGTGTGCTTATGTCACAACTTAAATGTAAGGATCTAATTTTTTCACTATGAATAATGTGCCACCTTGATTGGCCATTTGTGAACAAGTTTCCTTACTCCCGTCACTGGGATAAGGCCCAGCAAGTGGGGAAGTTATCAGATTCTAAGCAGTCCTTCTAGAGATGGTGCCATGTGCTTCCAGAATACACTAGCCTCCTAACAAACTTTTCTGGCATCTTTACTGATGATAACCACTGCTGCTTGTCAGACCCATCTCTCCTAATGACTGCATTAAGATCACTTTATTTTAAAAGATCATTCCTGACCCAGTGGATTTAAGTGATTGGTTTGCAAGTCTGATGATCTGCGTTTGATTTCCTGGAGCCCACATAAAGGGGAGAACTGATCCCACAAAGGTGTCCTCCAACTTCCACAGGTGCACTGTGCTTTTCCTTCCCTACCGTGGTGAGCACATACCTAAGAGCACACACAGCAATGAGAGAAAAGCATTTCTTAATCCACTGTTCCCATATTAAGAAATCTAACAGTTTTACTGTCACTCTCAATTATTGTGTTTGATTTTCTGACCACAAAGTTCTCTAACATTTCTATTTAGGAACTCTTCATGAAATAATCAGCACTCATTTGTTTTCTACCTTGACCTCTAAGACCTCATTTTTCCACAAGTGAGCACAAAACATGGCAGGGTAAGCACTCACTATCAGTCCTTAGGACACACTCCTAACCCATTGCAAATGGACTTCCAGACTGAGCTACAGATAGAGATGTTCCAGATAGAGGTTTTAGAGTGTAGTCTTGTTGTCTGAACCTAAGTATGTGGGGTAATAGTGGACCATGACCATGATTATACCATCAGTAACTAAGTGTGCACTCATGTGTGTGCTAAATTCCTTCATGTCGTGTCATATATATGCAAGTTCCTAATATGTAGGGTGGGAGGTTTCCCTACTAATTATAGAATTTAGTAATTGTTGTCAGACAGGTGCTCATTTCAAAAGCTTTGTTGCTGTTGTTCTGGATTTATAGGGTCTTAATCAAGATGACTTTAGTGGAACAGTATTAACTGAATGGTTACAAAATTCCTTATTCAGAGTGTTGTCACTGATACTCCAGTGACCCATCTTTTAATTCCCAGCATAAACCCTACCTAGACTTTACTGTATTAAAAATATTAGCAATAAATTTGGTTTAGGAATCTCAATTTTACATTCCAGAGGTTAAACTAGTTTTGTTTTTGTTTTTTTCAAGACAGGGTTTCTATGTAGCTTTGGAGCCTGTCTTGGAACTAGTTCTTGTAGACCAGGCTGGCCTCAAACCCAGATCTGCCTGCCTCTGCCTCCCGAGTTCTGGGATTAAAGGCATGCGCCATGACAGCAAACTACAGTCTTCTTACATACAAGCAGAATCAAAGTTTTTGTATATGTCTGAACAGCTTCATGAAACTGGAAGGTATTTGGGAGACATGCAACAAGGATACACCACTTGAACAGAGTGTTCCAAATAGTGTATCCCTCTGCTCAGCTGCAAATGCAGATTTCTCTGACTTCTGCATTTCTAATTCGGCCAGTGTCTCCTCTACCACATCGACAACTCCAGGCATGCTTTTCTTTCCAAAGAAGCAGTTTTGCTCTACTAACCTCAGAGCACACTAACTGCAGCTAACATCCCACCTGGAGTCCTTCTCATTTTCTGCATTGAGGCGATTTGCTTCCTGGGCCTTCTCAGCCATCCACCTAGTGACCAGCTCCTGGTTCTCTTCAGTAGTTTTCCTCAGTTTCTCCTCTAGAGCAGTGAAAGTAATCTGCAGGGCGTCATATTCATCCTTCAGGGTCTGGTTGGCTAGCTCCAGGTCCTGCAGTTTGGTGCGCAGGTCCTGGCATTCCGTCTCCAAGTTAGAGATGGTCTGTAAACACTCCGCAATTCTGAAAGAACAATTTTAGAAGAGGTTTCTCTCATCAGAGTCCTATACCTCAGCAAGAGCACCTAGCCAAGTGCTACCTAGGTGGGCTTGAGCAAGCAGCAGCAGGAACACTGGCCACCATACCTGGTCCATCCAGCTCCTTGGTGTACAGAATAGTTCTATTAGTAAACATCCAGGATGAAGCTCCTACTGACCAAAAATGGCCAGTAACAGTAGCTCCCCCCCCCAAAAAAAAGGCCTTAAAGAAGGGGATGCTCTAGGCACTTCCCAAGTGGGAAGGCCCTTGTAAGGACCTCTCCACAGCTCTAAGGTACAAGGTCTGATTCTGTTTCCCATCTGCCAGAATTCTTGCCAGTAACAACCACAAATGTACCTTCCACCATCCTAACAAGACACATGCTTGGACACTGTGGCCCCGCCTCTAGTGGAAGACACCAGTGACCACACTCAGTGGCCATGCAGAACTGAGAATGCATCTGGAACATTCACTTGCAAGGGCCACCATTACTTCCTTAGCAGATGTCCAGCACCTATGAGTAAAGGGCACTGCCCTTGCTTTACTTAGAAAAGAAGCTCAGGTTGCAAGCAATGCAATAAAATTCTAGTGGAAAGCAGTGTGGCTACTGCTTGCCACCAGCTCTGCCCACAATAGTACAGCAAAAACAATGTGTAACCCAACAGTCAGACTCCCCAGGAGACAGTCTCTACTTACTTTGCTTCATTCACCTGCATCTCCCTGTCCTTCTGCTGCATTTGGTTATTCAGGTCAATCACCAACTGAGCTAACTGGGAGAGAAAGAATACTCTCATAAATAAGAGACGGTTAAATCTCAACCACAAGCTACAAAGTGGGTTACCATTTCCTTTTACTTTTAAGAAAGAAGAAGTGCTGTTGGGTAGTTAAAAAGGAAAAGGGAGATGGTTGCTGAGCAGGCAGAAGGGCCTTTGGGGCTGTCTGCTGCCTCTTACTGACAATCTAGGCTGGGACATTTGTGCAGAAGATAGCCTCCACCTTGTGACCGACTCAGCTGAACACAGAAAAGGCATTTTCTCATCTAGAGTTATCTCAAGTAAGACCAGAAACTAGGGTAATGCACTCAACCTCCGTGACTGATATTTGAGGGTTCACACTCAAAAGCTGAGGCATCAGGAAGGCCTTTACGGGATCACAGAATAAACCTTTTGCTCTTGAAGACTTCCCTACTATTTCTCATATGCTGCTGTTAGAGCAATGGTCTGGCTCTGGCTCACTTCTTACTAAAGACCTCGTGCTGACTGACAGTTTCCTTTGTTGTGTCCTGTGCCATGACCCCTCACCTTGCCTCATGGAGTTTGTAATATCAAATTAGACCAAATTACTGAAATGCTTCAGGAGATTGCTTTCTATCAAGAGGGTCCTGCAAAGAGCAGAAGGGCTTTCTTTACCTCCCCACGTTTCTTATGCAGTTCTGTCAGTTCTTCCTGGTGTTTGATCCTCAACTGGGCCATTTCTTGTAGCTGACTATCACTCCACGCACCATCGTGTCCAGGACTAAAAGTCACCACCAGCCACACGAAGGCAACATGCAAAAAAGGAGAGTGAAAAAGTATCAGACTCCAGACCTTCCACACTAGGCAACAGATCACTATTGAGAATTTAAATCTGCCAATCTACCAAACCATTTTGGCATCTGAAACAGTGGCAAATCTTGAACCATTATGAGTAGAAAGCAGGAGACAGTAGTGGTAAACCAACCACAGCTACTTGTCGATCTTCAGAATTAGGTGTAGGTGAACAGTCAACATACCCATTTGTTACCAAGTATCTGCATTCCAGCCCTGTGCCAGGTACTGCTGGTCTGATGAAAAAGGCAGAGGGGGTACAAAGCTGTGTCCGCAGGCAGCTGACAATCAATAAAAAGCCGATGGGTAAAAACAAGTAAATGTGTGACGTTACATGCTACAAAGAAAGCACAAACAAGGGAAGGAAAGCCCTATTCTATTTGGCATGAAGAAGCAGGGCTTCTGAGGTGACCAGAAAGAAATGAAGGGCAAGACATGTGCTCACTCACTACTTGGAGAAGCATCCTCTGAGTAGAAGGGGACACACTATATACCTGGGAGACCAGTGTCAGAAAGTAAGATGATGCTGAGCTTTCCACTCCCCTGAGGACCGTGCAGGGACATCACTCACTGGTGGGGGTTATTAGTCTAGGCAGGAGGTGCTGCTAGGACAAGAGCATAAACAATGAACAGACACTGGAAAAGCCTTCTAGACAAGGGAGCTCACACCACAATGGTGCCAGTGGAGACGTTCAGACTCTAAACCATCCAGAGGAATGCCTACAGTACTTGGATGGGGGAATGATAGACTGACAGGAATCAAAGATGACTTAGGGCTTTGAGCCTGAGCAACCAGCAAGCCAGGTTATCATTAATGAATTGAATGGCAAGACTGGGGAGGAACAGGTCTAGCGAGGACAGAAGGATTCTGCTTTGGACATCCACACTGACAGCTCACAGGTAAGGTCAGCACACAGATGTGCACAACACTGCAGGAGTACAGGCTACCACAACAATAAGTGGTTTGGGGGACTCTGTCAGATATTTGATATTATCTCAGAAACACTGTGATGAAAAACACTGAGAGGCTCTAAATTACACAGGCAGAAAGAAAGGAAGTTAATCAGTTAACAGCTGCGTGCAAAACAAACTGTGTGGAAATCCAGACCTAAGTCCTGTCACAATAGACCTCTAGGGCCACTACCCCTGTTCAGAGAAGTATCTGGACTCAAACCCAAACAGATCCAGAAGTAACCATTTCTCCTCAAGGAATTCCTACCAGTCCCAAAGATCTCTTCTCCAAAGCTCAAGGGGAACAAGACTGCTAGTTCTGGCCTGGTGTGGTGACTGTACACTTTTACCAACGGCCACCTAGCCTTGCTCCCAGTAGTGGGAGGACCAGTGTCCCAGGATCTGGCTCTTTATTTTTTTGGCCAGCATCCACAATTGACTAAAATTTTGGCTAACAACAACTGAAGATTTATGGTTCAAGGGAAGGGTCGTGACAAGAGCTACAGATATGCATATTAGTGGGTGACTCTGATCTGGAAAAAGTGATAGTAAAAAAGGAAGGCTGGACAGTGACTGAACATCCAGGCTTCAAGAAGAGACAATAGCCTGCTCCTTAAGACCTTAGGCTACAATGGAAAAGGGGAAGGGAGGATGATAAAGAGTAGCATAAGCTGGGCATGGTGGTGTGAGACTTTAATCCCAGCAGATACAAGAGGACCTCTGAAAGTTCAAGACCAGCCTGGTCTACACATTGAGTTTGAGGACAGCTGGGGCTAAATAGAGAGGCCATGTCTCAGAACAGCTTAGTAACACCTCATAATTCAAACCTCTACTTACACTTGAATTTTTATTATATACCTAAGTATAATCATTCATCTCACCCTTTAGGCACCTGAATACTTCCCCAATCTTAGTCCAAGAAGTAGACAGCAGCAGTTAGAAAAGGAGAGTACCCTATATAAAACCATTCTTTTTAAATCTTATTTCTTTAATTTATGTATGAGTGCTCTGCATATACACCTGCATACCAGAAGAGGGCATCAGGTCCTATTATAAATGGTTGTGAGCCATCATGTGGTTGCTGGGAATTGAACCCGGTCCTCTAGGAAAGTAGACAGTGCTCTGAACTATCTCTCTAGCCCCTATATAAAACCATTCTTACTGACTTTGAGTGATTAGAAAGTATTTCACCAAATCTTTCTCTAAATGCAAAGCATCAAATACATTCCTTCTAACCTACAAACTAGCATTCAAAAGAAAGGTTCATGAAATGAAAGCAGTAAGAAAATCAAGTCATTCCTCACACAAGGTTGGGAGGGGTTGAAAAGAGTAACAGGGAGGATTTCCTAACTGCAGACGAGGACAGCAGGCTGAGGGAGACTGACATACAGACAGACACAGCACCCATCAGAACTGCTAAGAACAAGGCAAAGAGGGATAGGCTGCTCCCCTGCTCTGGGACCAGCGACTTCCTCCTACTCACAACAAAACAAAGGGATTGATACCTTCTGTGAACACTCAACGCATTTCTAAGCACACATCCCATTGTGCATGTCTCTGGCTTAGCTTCTGTCCCCACAAAGTGGACTCTTAACTCTCATCTCTGCATCACTAATGCCTGGACACACTACAGTCACAAATCTAAACTGAGACTCTAGTCATAGTTCACGAATGAAAAGTAGCAGCAAAAAATGTAACAGAGAGGATATGGGAGGGAAAGGGTAATCGAGGGAAAAAGGAGCCCCAGACAACTTGTGGAAAGGACAAGTTAATGGAAACAAGTCAGTCAAGAGGACTGGCTCATTATGGATGTTTGTGGGAAAGACAGACTTCTAATAAAACAATACACTAATAAAATTCACCCAAAGAATACCCTCTCAAACAAATCAATCTGTTCATGATATAGGAACAGTCACTGTACTGATTGTTTTCATCAACTTGATCAAGCTAGGGCCATTAGAAAAGAGGAAACCTCAACTGAAAGAGCCCCATTAGATTAGCCTGTAGGCAAGTCTATGGGGCATTGTCTTGATTAATGATTTATGTGGGAGGGCCCAGCCCACCAGGAGTGGTGCCAGCTCTGGGCAGGCAGTCCTGAGGTGTATGAAAAAACAGGCTGAGTGAGCCATGGGGAAGAGGGTTCCTCCATGGCCTCTGCTGCAGTTGCCCCCTCAAGGTTCCTGCCCTGCCTAAGTACCTATGCCAGTTTCCCTCAGTGATGGACTGTGATTGGGATATATAAGCCAAATAAACCTGTTCCTCCCAAGTTGCTTTTGATCATAGTCTGTGACAGAAATAGAAACCTAATTAGGACAGTCACCAAGAGCTTACCAGACAGGCCCTCCCGCTGTCACACACGTTTAATCATAACATTTGGAAGGCAGAGGCAGGTGGATCTCCGAGTTTGAGATCAGCCTAGTCTTCAGAGTGAGTTCCAGGAGAGCCAGGGCTAACAGAGAAACCCTGTCTCAAAAAGCCAAGGTGCTTACCCAGAAATACAATCTTTTAACTGAATGAATTTAGGTGAACAAGGTAAAAGCGTATTTCCTATAATTATACAGATCACTGTAACTAATATTTTAAACACTAGAGAAGCCTCTTCAGGTCACACAGGTAGGACCCATGATGGGCAGAGTCATCTATTCTCTGGAATTTTCCCCATCCTGTCACTTCCCAGATGGACAGAAGGCCATGTGGAAGATGCATTTACAGGCAGAAGTAAATGGTAGGCCACAACTACCATTTCTGGTTTTGTTTTTTAAGTTAGCTACCTTGTTTTTAACAATTGCTAGGTGCCAACACACAAAGATAAATTTTTGATTACTAATAATGGATACTATTTCCATATCAGCCGCTATGCAAATGTAAACAGTATGGAAAGGACAGAAAGACTCTGAACCCCATTTGTACTGGAGTATGGCTTTTCATTAAAGCCCAATAAACAATCAAACATCCCACATGAACATACATGGGTATTTAACAGGACTTACCATTCCCATTGACAAATACGGCTACTTTTCCAATCTAGTTCTTGAAAGAAAAATAAAAGCCTGTAGCAACCTGTTAATTTGATTTCACAAGCTAAAGCCAAAACACTAGGCTAAAAAGGATCAAACAAATCAGTACTATAATAAAACGCAATCTGTGTTTATTTGCCAGTTAATCCTGTTTTAACAAGGCTGTGAAAGACTACTCAGGAACCCAGTTGTTTCTGAGTATTCAACTTTTTTTTTTAAAGGCTGGGTCACACTATGATGTCTTGGTTAGCCTGGGACCTGCTATGTATATCGGTCTGGTTTTGAACAGAAATCCGCCTTCCTCTGCCTTCAGAGTGCTGGAATTACAGGTGTGCAATACCAGACCTAGCCCTTGTTTCCGATTATTCAAAAAGTAGAACCCAGTGGGTTAGGAGAGAGATTGAAACAAGTGCCACGTGAACAGGCCTTGAGAATTTCTCAACCTGATGATACTGTACTGATAAGGCTTCTGGGTGTGTGTGTGTGTGTGCATCTTTTGAACAATCACTTTAGTTACATGATTTTAGGAGTTTTTATATGAAGGAATTGAGAAAAACTAGGCTAGAAAACAGGTGTTTGCTTTAGAAAGTGCTAACTGAGCAGCGCATGCTGGTACACTCCGGTAATCCCAGCACCTGGGAAGCTGAAGAAGGATGGGTACATGCTCAAGACTTGCCTGGGCTAGTAGTGTGGGATCTTGCCTCAAAAATAATAAGTAAATACACATGAGAGAACAGTAAGACAAGTTTCAAATAAAATATACAACATAGTTTGTTTCAGAATACCTTATCTCGTGCCTATTTGGTATGTCATGCTTTTCAGCTTGTAGTTTCTGGGCCAATACTGAATGAAGATCTGACTTTTCCAGCAACTTGGTATCTATATATATAAAAAGAAAAAAGCTATTATTGCACCATGTATAAATCTTACAACGCTTGGGACCAAAAAAGTACCAGAGTCCTAGGCAAATGTAATCATAATTGTGTGGCAAACTACGTTTGCAGCAGGCTTGGTCACATGTTGTAGCAATCTAGGAATTCCTTGGGTTTCTTGGCCTAAGCTTGTGAAGCCCAACTACAGGCACCCATGGACACACAGCTGTAAGAATGACCCCTGTGGGGACAACTAAAATTGCTTCTTATTTCCAAGGTTACTGTTTTCCGCCTCAGGAGTAGGAACAAAATACCATACATAACAGTAAAATGAAACTAGTTACTATGGAACCTTATTGTATGTTTTTCAGATCAGGGTACTGGGAAATGCAGAAAGTCTAATGGGCTAGAAAGAAAGGTTAGAACCCAATACAGGAAAAAGAAGGATGAAATATTCAGACTTTACTTATTTATTTACTTGTTAGTTTTTTTCAAGATAGGGTTTCCCAGTATAGCCTTGGCTATCCTGGAACTTGCTTTGTAGACCAGACTGTTTTCAAACTCAGAGATTTGCCTGCCTCTGCCCCCCGAGTGCTGGGATTAAAGGGGTGAGGTGAAATATTTAGACTTCTTACTGGCAAAGATAAAATAAAAGACTGTAAAAGCAGGCAGCTACATGAAAAAATCTGAATTAAAAGATGTCAAAGTCCACTGTGAAGCTTCTTGCTCAGGCAGTTCGATGGAGGTTTATCTCAGAACAATGTTGGAAGGGCTGTGGTAATAAAACAAGTTCTTTCTGTCTGTGCGATGGTAAATAGTAAAGAAACTCAAAAGAACAGACAGGGGTTGAAAGATGTAGTCAGGCACAAAAGGCACAGTTCAATAAGGTCTGATTGAGGGGTTTCTGAAGGGGCAAAAATGGGGATGATCCCTCCACAAAAGGTCAGTCTACAGTCCTATAATGAAAAGCAAATTAACAGAAAAGAAACAAGGCCAGTCTATTAATGTGGAGCCATGCAAATACACACCTGAGAGGCGAGATGAAGTTTAAGATTCTCTTTCCCAGGATCTAGTTTTTTCCTAGGTATCTGAAGAGATGACTAGTGAGAGAATTCGGAGCAACTGCATTTCTCTTGGAGAAAGTTTTCTCGTTCATGTGCTGAGGTGTAGTTCAGTGGTCGAGTACTAGTCTACCATGCCAGTCTCTAGGCCACAGTATTGCCAAAAGAAAAAGATTTCTCCCTTGGCAATTTGACATTAAAAAATTTCTTGTGGTAGGGGACAAACAGGAGACACAGGTCAACACATCAAAGGACAACTCTGAGTCGGGGCAACACCTCAAACCTCAGCACTCTGTAGGCTTAAAGAGGATCTCACTTGGAGGCCAGTTACAAAGAGACCCAGTTTCAAAACATAAAGCTCCCCTTCTGAGTTCCAACCTCATCAGGCCAAAACAAGAAACTGACCGTGGGAACTTGGTAGACCTTTGAAGGACGGTAGTTACAAATCAATACAACAAAAGCCAGGTGTGGTGGCGGTCCCACTTCTTGAAAATGGAAGTCAAGGGCTGGAGAGATGGCTCAGTGGTTAAGAACACTGCCTGCTCTTCCGAAGGTCCCGAGTTCAATTCCCAGCAACCACATGGTGGCTCACAACCACCTGAAATGAGATCTGGTGCCCTCTTCTGGCCTGCAGGCATGCATGCAGGCAGACCACTGTATACTTAATAAATAAATAAATCTTAAAAAAAAAAAAAAGGAAAATGGAAGCCAAGGAGTTTTTTCCTACATTTGTCGAACTTTAGGAGGAAGTGGTCCCTTGACTAGCGTGACAAAAAGAAGAGTTTAAAATCTGGTACCATTTCGTTTCACCACAGATGGACACCCTGTGATAACGGTAGGTAGGTCTTTTAAAGGACACAATGAATATAAGAGGGTTATTTCACAAAGGTTCTTTTCTCCTACCTGGGCGGTGATGGCGCACACCTCTAATCCCAGCACTCAAGAGGCAGAGGCAGGGGGATCTCTGTAAGTTCGAGACCAGCCTGGTCTACTGAGAGTTCCAGGACAGCCAAGACTGTTACACAGAGAAACCTCGTCTTGAAAAACGAAAGGAAGGAAGGAAGGCAGGCAGGCAGGCAGGCTGGTTCTTTTCTCCTACAGAAAAGGCTAGGTAACCAAGGCCTTTTTCTATGTTTTTCTTCAAGCTCAGGAAACACAGGTGACGGTCAGAATTAACTGGCTTGAGAAGGCTAGAATGAACTAGGTCATAGTCAAACTGGAAAAGATATGCCCAATGCCCTGGCCTATAAAGGGTTAAGCAAGCAAAGGCAGTCTGTACAACCTGCTCCAGGTCTCTCATATTGTTTTCTCTTCTCTTGGCCCCAAGCAGCCACTACTTAACTTGTTTGACTAAAGATATACTTTCAGTAGGATCATATCCAGTACCTTCCCTACACTGACAAACAGTGCTATGTAACAACTCAAAGTGGGGTGGAACAATAGGACTACCTTCCTAAATTACAGCTTTGTATTCGATCCACTGCCTTCACAGGTGGCTTAGTTGTTAAAGGCTAGCCTCACAACCAAAATCTGATTGTTCAGACGGTTCTACCCTCTCCTACCAACAGGTCATTCAGTTTTGAAATTAAAAAATGGTTCAATTTGTGTCTGAGATTATCTGCACCTGACTATGTTTTATCATAAGATGGCTTTTCAACCCCTTATATACACTACACTGTTTTTATGAAGCAGGCAGGGCAAATCTTTACCACCATTTTAAAAACGCATCAAACCAGAAAAGGGAAAAAGTCAGTAAGGAGCTAGTGAGGCCTACAACGCAATTTGACTTAAGTATATTATCTCATTAAAAAAAAAAACACTTCTTCTAAAGAAGCAAGAACTGAATCATGAAAGGGAATCACATTTTGAGTAAGAAGTGGCTTCCTGTGCTACAGAAATAACCACTGCTCTCCCAGATTACAAGGGATTAACCCTGCAGAGACACAGCACCCCCTCTTCTCACCTTTGAAAGCTAAGTGCAGTGAAAGAGAGGAGCCATTTCTCTGGAAGTCCAACAAGAGCAAATGCAAAAGTGAGTGTCTGAAAACTAAGACCGAATCCCAGCCCCACCATTAATCCACACTGCAGCTTCAAAGATGCTACTTAATCATCGTTAAACTGGGTGCTTCGTAAAACTTAAGATGAAATGATGCATGCCAATTATTTAACAAAGTGCTCAAACTTGTGTGCAAATCGAAACCATTTAGGAAGCATTAAAATTGATAATTATGCGGATCTCTGTGAGTTCGAGGCCAGCCTGATCTACAAGATCTAGTTCCAGGACAGGCTCCAAAGTTACAGATGAAACCCTGTCTCTTAAAAAAATAATGATAATAATTATGTTCTGCCATGTATACTGGCTTAATTAGTTGGAAGTGCTTTTGGTTTTTAAATATTTTTTAAAGATCCCCAGATGATTCTAATGTGCAGACAAGCTTTGAAACTACTGAGTTATCTCAATCGGAATGCAAACGGTAGTATTACTATTTCAAATCTCATTATCCACAAAATTTAGGAAGACTTTGCCCAGGTTAACTCAGAAAACAGATAGGACCTTAGGACCGAAGAGTGATAATTTCTTCGGTCAAATGTCAAACAGACTGGCAAAACTGGGGACACGAAGCACGAAAATGCTGGTGAGACCTGCCTTAGGAACACACACACACACAAATACTTTTGATGCTTAAAGTCATAAAGAGAGGCGAAGAAAATCACTTCTTTCTCACCTAAGGCTTTCAATAATACCAAAGGCTATGATCCAACGGACAAACCATAAGATTCAAAATGTGAACAAAAATACGGAGAAGCCTGAGAAATGAAAGGCCACTCATCCCACAGCACTCCGAAGAGAACGCTAATCTCTCAAGATACTGCTTAAAGTCAATGTCTGTCTCGAACTTGATCCCCAAGACAGGATGTTTCGGGAGCCTGAACACTTATGTGCATCAGCACCGAGTGGATTGTCAAGATTCACAACCACAAACGATGCCTGCGGAAAGTGGAAGAGGAACCCTCCGCGACCCCACCTAAGGTTTAAGTCAAAGAAGGAAGGAAAACGCTGAAAGGGCTCGGGGCGCGCGGGGCCCAAGGTCCCCGCCGAGGCCGCCATCGCGCGGGCGGAGCCGGGGTTCGGCCTGGGGTTCCCGCTGCCGCGCCGCTCTCCTCCCCGCCCCGTGCCCGCGTGCGCTGCTCACACTGCAGGATGATCTCCTCGAATGCCTGCCTCTGCAGCCGGTCCCGGCGCCTCAGTTCCTCCGCGATGTGGCGCTTCCAGCGGGGAAAGTCTGCGGCGCGGAGGCCCGACGACATGCCGAACGCTGCCTCGGCGCCTCGAGGCCGCCGATCAGCGCCGACACTGGGGACTGCAGGCTGCGGCGTGCAGCGAGCTGCGGGCGCACGGGGGCCGGCCGCCGGAACCTCACCTCCACTCACAGGGCACCCCTGAGGCTAGCCGGGATGATCTTCCGGTCCCTGAAGGAAATGACTTAGCAGGGAGCCGGAAGGCCCGCCTCGCTGCCGGACGTCCTAGACCGCACGCAAGCTTGCGGCCGGAGACGTCGCGGGACGCTCTCAAATGACGCAAACTCGAAGCTGGAAGTGTCGGTGATGATAAACTGCCGCTGTGGGGCGCCCTGGCTGCGCGGAAGGAGACAGGAAAGGGGCTGTTTTGTCCTCCAGTGTCTATTCTCCTTGCTGCTTTTATATTTTGGAGGGTTTTTTTTTTTGGCCCACCTCCTTTTTTCTCATTTCAGCTCAGAAGTGGGGGCCACTCCCCTCCTAGTAGCTAAATGTGGAGTGAGTTGAGTGACAGCCTCCCTAAGCATTTCGTTGCCTAACCTGTAAAATAGAAACGCTAATGGTACTTAACGGGATTGAGAAAAGCTATACAATGTAATTTCTGTCTCAGCTGCATGACAAGCCTATCTTTAAATAGACACATGTCCCTCCAAGGCCTGCCCAATGTCTAGCTGCTGTAATGTGGGGCAGGCGCTCTCTCTCTCTCTCTCTCTCTCTCTCTCTCTCTCTCTCTCTCTGTGTGTGTGTGTGTGTGTGTGTGTGTGTGTGTGTGTGTGTGTGTCTGTGTGTGTCTGTGTCTGTGTGTATTTGTTTGTTTCGGTTCCTATTCCATCAAAGGAAATAAAAGAGTTGAGAGACATAATTTAAGCAGAAGTTTAGCGAAGCAAACAAGCTAGACAGAGAGAGGAGTGGGCTGTTTCAAGGTGGGCTGTCTCTGTTAGGGATTTTATTGACATTTTTATGAAAAGGAGGTAGGTAGCATAATTCATGGAGTAAGGCGTCCCTTTTCCCCTCCCAAGTTATAGTGGAATAGTTCATACTTTTAAGGTATTCTGATTTTTCCAGAAAAGCCCACAAGGTATTATCTGGAGGAATGCAGACCCTTTGTGAATACATACACACATGTGTGCATATGAGCCTTAGTTTTTGATTAGCTAGGAGAGATATCAGCAGGACATTTAAGCACGTGGGGAATTCTGCTCACCAGGAGACACAGCTATCAAATTGCTGCTGTAGCTCTCTTGACACTGTGATGGTTTTGTGTTTTGTTTATTGTCTTTTAACCTGACACAATCTGGGAAAGGGAACCTCCACTGAGAAAATGTCTTCATAAGATTGGCCTGTAAACAAGTCTGTGCAGTGTTTTCTTGGTTAACAAACAAACAAACTGAAGGCTGGGCTTGAATGGCTCACTAGGGAGGCAGAGGCAGGTGGATCTCTGTGAGTTCAAGGCCAGCCTGATCTACACAGTGAGTTCCAGAATAGCCAAGGCTACAAAGAGAGACCCTGTCTCAAAAAAAAAACCCAAACAACAAACAACAAAAACCTAAGACAGTTGCTTCATATCTAGCTCCTTTTTGAGACTGTTCAAGCTCCCAGAAATAATCTCTCAGCTCTCTGATAACCAGGTGGTGGTGACACATGCTTTTAATTCCTGCATTTGGGAGGCAGGGGCAGGTGAATCTCTGTAAATTCGAGGCCAGCCTGGTTTACAGAGCAACTTCCAGGACAGTCTGGACTACACAGAGAAACCCTGTCTTGGAAAACAAACAAAACAAAACAAAAAAGAAAGAAAATTGAAGTTTTATTATGAAAGTTGGGCCATGGTTTTATGATAGTTTCTCAAGCTTAACAAAGTTAGGAATGGGGATTAATCTATCTTCTAGGACCCCTTTCTCCCAGATTCTTCCCTCAAGTTGCCTTCTACCCAAAATTCTTGTATCTGCTTCTGGAGTAGCTGAGACTATATACAGTATGTGTCCCTGTGCCCAGAACCACTGACCTTAGAAACACCACTATCACTGGAGAAGGGGATGGATGAAAATAAAAGCTAATAAAAATAAATGTTAATCAGAGTTTGTGTCCAGCATTAGACTCCTAGGAGCCTCAGAAAGCAATCTAACACTAGTAGAATCTGAATGGGAGAAACTGATGCCCAGATCCTTGAAAAGATGGCTTTGGTTGACAAGCTCAATGGAACAGAAAACTTAGATCAAAATAGAATTGTCTAGATGTCATTTCCTTCAACAGACTAGTGAATACATTGCCTTTAACATGTTAGTAAAGTGTAACAGGGGCCAATAAAATGGCTTATTAGATAAGAGCAACTCTTGCCAAGTGTGAAGACCTGAGTTCAACAATCAGGACCCACACAATAGAAGGAGATAAGTGACTCCTGCCAGTTTTCTTTTTACCACACACACACACACACACACACACACACACATGCATGTGCACATACAATAAGTAAATAAAATGTAATTTAAAAAATAAGGGAATCACACAAAGTGGAGGTCACAGAAGGGGAAAAAAATGTCCGAGAATCTTCTAATAAGATCCTTCAGAGACAAGTAGGATTTATGGACTGTAGGAGGAGGACAGAACTGTAGTAAGGACACTCCATTAGCGGTCACTCTGGAGGCACTGAAAGGACCCACGGGAATCAGAGATGGAAAACGTTTCCTCCTACAGGGAAAGAAATGAAGAAACAGGCCCTGAAAGTCACCAGGGACATCTCCAACTGCAACAGTGTCGTCAACTGCGAAAGACCATGGCAGCAAACCTTGACAACTAATCATGGTAATTTTTCGACAGGAGTATAATTAAAATAGTGTTGATACTTTTTACTAATTTGCCCAGCCAGCAGCCACGTGGAATTGTGCCAAATAATATTTTGATGCATGACCATATACAAAAATGTTTGTCATAGCACTGCTAATAATAAAGTGTAAAGTTAGAGATGGTTTTTCCAACCCTAAGAGATTGGCTAACTTATTGTAGACTCATTGTCAACTGCTCATAGTAAAAGCAGTATATGACATAGATCTTATTTGTTTAAAAGAAGTATTCCTAACTCCTCAGAAACTGTAGATACTTGCTGGATAAAAGATAATCACTAAACTAAGTGCAATAAGCTTTGCTCCACCCTCTTTGCCAATCAGAACTCTGGCAAGCACACCCTGAATGGCCTTGAGCCATCCTTCCTTTTAGTACTGCGCTCCCTCCCTCTGCAGAGTTTTGGGCACACTCCTGCCTTCTGACTTCACAGGGGACAGTTCTTAATAGCCATGCCATATCTCCCTCTTACAAGCGTACATCTCCTCATAGCGTTCGTCACATCTGGAGTTTCTCATTACTGGATGGAGGCCTGACTTCCCCCACTCACCTGTAAGTTTTATGAGACAAGAGTCCTGTGTATTTTTTGCTTATTATTATTTGTTCAGCAAAGGCACGAAAGTTTTGAAGTAGTAGGTGGTCAACAAACACAGTTTAGTGAATGAAGAATACAAAAATATTAATGATATTATCTTAGAGCATTATACTTGCAATGTGGTATCTCCCCTCACCCCCTGTCTCATGATCCCAGGCTGGCCTCAGACTCACTATGTGGCTAAAGCTGGGCTCGTACTCCTGGTCCTATCTCAGCCTTTCCAAGCATTTGGTTGTTCTGTTGCTGTGGAAAGACACCATGACCACGACAAGGAAAGCATTTAAATGGGGCTGGCTTACAGTTTCAGGGGTTTAGTCCATTATCATGGGGAGCATTATGGCATACAGGCAGATGTAGTGCTGGAGGGGCTGAAAGTTCTACATCTGGATCTGCAGGCAGCAGGAAGGAGAGACACTTGACCTGGCTCGAGCATTTAAAACCCCAAAGCCCACCCTCTAGTGACACACTTCCTCCAATAAGGCCAAACCTACTCCAGCAAGGCCACACCTAACCCTGTCAAGTACTGACACTCCCTATTGAGTAAACATTCAAGTATATGAATCCATGCGGGGGAGGGGCATTCCTATTCAGACCACCACAGTGCCTTCCGTGCATTTTCTAATTTGTAGACATTATATTTGTACTATATATGCTAGAAAATGTTTGACAAATGGCCATGTAGGTATTGATGAAACCAGCTGTTTGGCAACATGCCCAACTCCGTGGATGCTAACATGCACAGGAATTCTTCTGTAGGGCTATGAGCACCACACATATTATAATTCTCACATAATATAATTTATTTCTCACAATAGCACGACTTGGCTATCATTATCACCCTTATTTACAGATGAGGACTCTGAGGCACAGAGCGATTAAGTAAGTTGCCTGAAGAAGCCTGGTTAGGCCTTGGTCCAGATACCACTGGACCCAGAATGCCACTCGCTCATCTAGCTAGTCTCTGGTCTAGCTGGCATTATAGCTCACTGGAACCCACTGAACAAACAGATGTTCTTATATTTTATTTTACTTTCGTCTTCAGAGACAGGGTCTCACTACACAGCTCTGTTGTCCTGGAACTTGCTATGCTGAACAAGCCAGTCGGAATTTACAGAGATCAGACTGCCTCTGCCTCCTGAGTGCTGGGATTAAAGGCGTGCGCCACCACACAGGGCTAGAGAACAAATTTAAGTATTCTGTAATTCATCTGCAAATTAGCCAGTAAGGAGGGCATTGCAGTTAGCCAGCAGGCAGTGATGGGGAGGCCTTGGTGCATTTATAGGCTCTAAGGGAAACAAATGGACCAGGGATTAGTAATGGAAATCAGCAGGAAATGAAATTGTCAGAATCTTGCAGTGGCTGATAACAGATCTAAAGCTATTTTTCTGTTCTGGTAAATAACAAGTGTCTACAGGATTCAGTATGCTCTGCTGGGAAACAGCATGTGTGAAATGGATTCTGACTGCCCAGAATGGATGTAAAGCAGAACATGAAATATCTCCCAGCCCTTGTAGCAGCATGATAATCAGCACAGATTTGCTCACAGGAGTGGCAGGAGTGTCACTTACCAAGGCACTGTGTGGAAAGTCTGCTTTCACTAAGACAAAGCTCTCCTGCTTTTGCATAATGGATTTTCAGTGGAGTCATTTCTACTGCTGAGACCTTACAGGAGATTCTCACCTTAAGCCTATGTTGCATGACTTTTCCTAGGCAGACACAAACAAGCGGCTACTCCCCAGACAGGGTACCAAGGACAGACCATAGTAATGGTTCCACCAAGACCCAACTTAATAAACTACTGAGTTTATTGGGTTGTTTACAGAGCATGGGTGAGGAGTTACAGAAGTGTAGCTGACCCTAAAACAGCTATATTACCATAACAATGACTTCCGGGAAGTCCCCATAAGGATGACTTCCCCATAGCTGCATAGATGAATATCCCTTCCAATTATTCTTTCATACTGTATACACTCTGTGTATACAAGTACCCCAAGTCCATGTGCATCTGGGGCAGAACTGTATACAACTGGTAGAGGAGTGCACTAGGGATTGAATGCCTGAGACTCTGGTGAGGGTCTGAGGATTTCCCCCTCCTCCTCATCCTATGAGGGAATGCCAAAAGGTCCAGTCTTGAAGGATGCTCACAGCTGCTTCTGATGAAATTAGAAATGACTGTCGAACTAGGAGGGTGATGAATGGCCCTGGTTCCTGATCTTATCTGTGGGCCCATCGCCTGTGCTCCAACCTGGAAGAGTTCTGCATCCTCTGGTGCTGTTTTCCTTGCCCTTTCTGTTACCTTGATTTCCTTTGTCTTTCAACAAGCAAATGAAAACAGTTCAATCCCAGTGTGGGTCAGGCTTAGGGATGGGCAGCTCCAGGGAGACAAAGACATCCCTGGTGTGGGTGCTGGCCTCCAGGAACTCTCTCTAGAGGGAGACCTGATTCTATATTATGTGTGCAACGTAACAGGTGATGGCAGTAAGTTCCTAGAGCTTCCATTCTCTTCTGTTCCCTTTCATCCCTTTTGTTTTTATTCTCTCTTCTAAAAAACACAGTCCTGCCAGGCAATGGTGGTATGCATCTTTATTTATTTGTTTATTTATTTATTTTGGTTTTTCAACACAGGGTTTCTTTATGTAGCCCTGGCTGTCTTGGAACTCACTATGTTGACCAGGCTGGCCTCGAGATCTGCCTGCCTCTGCCTCCTAAATGCTGGAATTAGAAATATGTACCATCATGTCTGGAAGTCTCTGTGTTTTTAATTCTTCATCTTTATTTCTGTTTCTTTTCAAATCTTCCTCAAAATATATCACCCCAAATGGAAGCAGATGAAGGGAACTGTGTTTCAGTATTACCCATAATTCATGTTAGGGAAACATAATGATTGCCAAGAAACCAACTTACACTGGGTTTCAGACACACAAGGACAACCCCTCCCACTCCACCTCCATGTCAATAACGGGACTCACTTACTGGCATTCATCGCTTGGCTTTTTCACTCCCTCTGTTTGCTTTTGTTGTCTTTAGCGCTACTGATTTCACAGATGCTTGCACAACACAAGATATTTTCATTGTGAAGATTCTCGTGTCCACATTTCTGTTGGCAGGCTGCATACTTGTTTGTTGCTGCTGTTGAGACAGAGTCTCAGTCTGTAGCTCAGGCTGACCTAGGACTTGCGCTCCTCATGTAGCCACCTTCAGACTCTGGGACGACAGATGCATAACCATGCTTTGACTTGCAGATTGCATGTCTAAAAACTGGCCAAGATGGCATTATCAGCACTTGGTGACATGCAGCCCCCTTAGAGGGTGTAATGATCTGTCCTGTCCCTTTAAGAGACAAGCCCCGCCTGTAATGATAAAATTAAAAATTTTCTGCAGGGGCAGAAACACTGCAGTTCCCCAAGTGGGGGCAGGCAGCGGGGCCCCAGAGCAGGCAGTCCCAGGCAGGGACAGCACACAAGACCATGCCCCAGGTCTCCGAAGGCGGCGGGTCCCAGGTGGTGGGAGAGATAGATGGATAGGCACGCCATGCAGAGTGAGGTCGGATATCTATTTGGTGGGTTATGGAGGGGGAAGGGAGAAGGGGAGAAGAGCAGAGAGGCAGAGAGAGAAAGAGAAAGAGAAGGGAGGGGGGAAGGCAGAAGGGGAGAAGTGGGGAGAGGTAGAAGCTGCCTCTTTGAGAGGGAGAGGGAAAAGGAAGGAACTCAGGCTGGAAGTTGAAGATCAGCCTGCCTCAACAGAAGGGGGAAGGAAGTGGGCGTGGCTTGTCTCTTAAAGAGACAGGACAGACCATTACATCACCCACTCCCTCCCCTGTCCCCTGAGGCAGGCAGTTCTTCCTTCCTGCTAGCAGTCTGAATCTCTTCCTTTTCCTGTCTCCTTCCCCCTTCTGTCTCTCCCTTCTCTCTCTCTCTCTCTCTCTCTCTCTCTCTCTCTCTCTCTCTGCTCTTTTCCCCTTCTCCCATTCCCTTCCATAACCCACTAAATAAATATCCAACCTCACTCTGTATGGTGTGGCGTGGTCTCATGGAGTGCCCATCTGTCTGTCTCTCCTTGTGGGACTGGCTGCCCCATTGAGGTCTCTCACCCACCACATGGCTCCCTGCCTGGGACCCCTCATGGCTGCTGCAGCCACTCGGGAAACTGTGCTGTCCCTGACTAGGACTGGCTGCTCTCAGGACCCGCTGTTTGCTGTCTGCTGCCACATGGCCTGCTGCCACTGCTTGGGGACCTGCAGCGTTTCTGCAGATTCAGCCACCGGGAATTCTGCAGCATTTTTAATTAATCCATTACAGAGGGGTCCTGGTTATCTCCTCTGTATGTTTGCATCCTAGAATCTGGAATACTAGCTGAAAGATTTCACATGTTGAAGCTGCTGCTTTAATTTTTAGATTTATTTATTTGATGTGTTTGAGTGGTTTGCTTGCATGTATATATGTGCTCCAGGTATGTGCCTGGTGTCCTCAGAGGTAAGAAGACAGCATTGGATCCCTTAGGACAGAGTTACGGATAGTTGTGAGCCACCATGTGGGTGCTGGGAACTGAACACAGGTGTTTTGCAAAAGCAGTAAGTGCTTTTAATCAGTGAGCCATTTTCCAGGTCCCCTTCACATGATCCTTCTAACAAGTTGGGACTGTGATTCTTAGCAGGCAGGTAGGGGAATCTCAGTTTCTTTAATCTTTAAGGAAATTATAATATTTCTCTTAATCACTCTTGCTTTCTCCTACTGTGAATAACAGTTAATTTTATTGGGTGATTTTTGCGCACCAGGCATTATTTTCTAAAAAATCAACTTATTTATTTTTCTCACAACATTATGTTGTGAGTAACTACTAATATATTATTTTTGTAGATGGGGAGACGAGACAGACATATAGAGGTGGTTGCTAAGTGGCAGAGCTCAGATACAGCCAGGAAAACTGATGCAAAATCTCACCGGTTTAACTGTAAGCTAAGTTCTGTGTTGTTTGCTTAGGGTTGAGTTAGTATAAGGTGCTGACATGTTTCTCATTGCCAATGTTAGACAGATGCGCAATATGACCACCTTACTGTGAATGAGAGACAGTCATCCAGATTCAGGGTGCTAGGAAGCAGGGATGTGACTAGCCCTTAGGAATCCCTGAGATGATTCTGGATTCAGAATCATCAGGATATTTAGCATTGGTATCTTTTGTCTGCAGCTTGCTGCTTCCCTTCCCCTTTGCCTGCCGTCCTACTATTTTTGTTACCCTGTCCTGCCATCCTCATGGTGGATCAATGGCTCCCCAACAGAGCTCGATCTTTGAGCTCCAGTCTTTTTTTTTTTTAAGATTTATTTATTTATTTATTTGTTATAGAGTATTCTACCTGCATGCATGCCTGCTCGCCAGAAGAGAGCATCGGATCTCGTTACAGATGGCTGAGCGCCACCATGTGGGTGCTGGGAACTGAACTCAGGACCTCTGCAAGAGCAGCCAGTTGAGCTCCAGTCTTAATCCACAGGAAAGGACTTTGATGTACCAGCAGGTACCCCTGCCTAACAACCCGTGTAGCGAGAAGATGGGCCTGTCTTCCTTGACAGCGTATTTGGAGGGGTGGGGAGTTCTCAGAAAGAACTTGCAGAGCATGTCTTCTGCTGGGGCACCCAGCTCTCCTTCTCCTTCCTGGCTCCATGCACGGTCTGGATTACATGGAGTGTTCTTCTTATCTGTCACCTACCACTGTGGCAGCAAACAAGCCCAGGGCTAGGCAGACACCAGGGCAGTCACTAAGTCCTTTCCAAGGCTGGACCTGCTGTTCTTCTCTCTAGTACTTGGTGCGAGCAGTCAGCCCTGTCCAAAACTCGGGAGTTTCTGGAGCTGCAATCACATGAATTTTGAGTAAGTTCAATTCTGTTTTAAACCATAGTATTTGCTGGTGAGATACTGAATTTTTTTTAATTGTAAACTAAAGGTTATAATTAGAAAGATGAAAATAACTTAGAATATTAGAAAATACTGTTGTTGCCATATGCTGAAGCTATTTTTTTTCTTTTCTTCCTCAACAGAGAATGAAGGGACACCATTTCAAAATGGGCTGTTCAAATGAGTCATGAGATATTTATAGCTCTGCAGGGTGCCTCTCCAACACTGCACTCTCATGTGGCAGAGCCAGAAAGTACAGCAGCAAAAGATTTAACAAAGAGACACTGAACTATCATAGGCCGTGAGATCCAGTTCTTTGCTTAGCGGTCAAGTTGACATTTTGTCTCGAATAAGGCTCAAAGTTGAAGCAGCAATTTGTTGATCTGCTTTGCAAATGAGAACGCCTAATGTGGCAGCTACTCTTGACTGTTGGGCACTGAAGCTTAAGGCTCTATCAGAGCTCGCAACCCCAGAGTCTGTGCAAAAAAGCTGGGTAGGCTATGTGTGTCTAAAACACAAGAACTAGGCAGATAAGAGGATCCTGAAGCTCGTTGCCCACCCAGAATTGCCACTGAGTGCCCCGTCTCATTTTATTACCTGTGGACAGTGATAAAATGAGACAGCCAATGTTGATCTCTAGCCTTTGTATAACCGTGTATCTATGTGGGCCTATACACACCACACTCACACATATACTAGCAGCAAACCCTCTGTGCCCCCCCCAACCTTGACTTTCAGTTTGCCTGGATTGAGGGATGCCTAGATTAGCAAAAAACTACCCAGAATGTGTCCATGCGGGGTTTCTAGAGAGAACTGACTAGTGGATAAAAACCTGCCCTGAACATGGGTGGCACCATCCAATAAGCCGGGGCCTGGATGGAATAAGCAGGGGTTCTCAGGAGGAGGAAGCCAGACAGCACAGGTATGCACTTGGCTTCCTGTTCCTTTGATGCGAGCATCACAGTGCTGCTGCCACCTCTGTGCCATCGAGGCCTGAAATCCCAACCTGAAAATAAAGTTTGCCTTTCTTAAATGGTTTCAGGTGCTTATCACATGGATGAAATCTGGCAGTGACACCCAAGTACAAAGAGACATCCAGGGACACAGTTTCCTTCAGGGCTGAGGCCAACGATGGTTACTCCACCTGTGACTCATGTCCTGACCATTAAAAAAAAAAACTTAAAGATGATTTATTTTTATTTTATGTGCATTGATGTTTTGCCTGCATCTGCATATATGTCTGTGTGAGAATGTAGGCTCCCCTGGAGGTGGCATTACAGACACTTGTGAGCTGCTATGTGGGTGCTGGGAATCGAATCCAACTCCTCTAGAGGAACAGCCAAACTGCCGATGGTGGTACACACCTTTAGTTCCAGTACTCGGGAGGCAGAGACAGCGGATCTCTGTGAATTCAAGGCCAGCCTGGTCTAGAAAGTGAGTTCCAGGACAGCCAGGGCTGTTACACAGAGAAACCTCATCTAGAAAAAAACAAAAAGAAAGAAAGGAAAATAGAACAGCCAGCCATCTCTTCAGTCCCCAGTCCTGATCATTTTTTAAAATTTTAATTTAGCTGGGTATGGTGGCACATGCCTTTAATCCCTCCCAGCACTCAGCACTCAGGAGACAAAGGCAGGCTGACCTCTGAGTTCAAGGCCAGCCAGGTTTGCAGAGCTAGTTCTAGGACAGCCAGGGCTACATAAAGAAACCTTGTCTTGAAAAAAAAAGTTTTTTTTAAAATTAAAACAATCTTTTTCATACAATATATTTTAATCATATTATTTCCCCTCTTTAACTATTTCCAGGTCCTCCCCACCTCCTTACCCAACTTCATGTTCTTTCTCTTTCAAAAAATACCCCCAAAATCAACTCAAACTAAGAGAGAGAGAGAAAGAGAGAAGAAAGAAAATCAAATAAGACAAACAATATCAAAATAAAACAAAACACAAAAAGCACATAAAAAAGTATGGAGTCCATTTGTGTTGCCCAACTACTCCAGAGCATGTGGCCTGCCGTGAAGTATGGTTGATATTCCCTGTTACACTCCATTGGAGGAAACTGATGGTTTCTTTCCCAGCACGTATCTAATTGCAAGTGGCTTCTTGTTTAGGGATAGAACTTTGGATCTACTTCCTTTGCTCCATGTTAGAATTTTGTCTGGTTTGAACCTGGGCACATGTGCATTTGCGCTGCCAAGATCTCTGACGTGGGAGTCCCCTCTGTGTGCTGTGATTACCATTAATGAATAAAGAAACTACTTTGAACCCATAGCAAGGCAGAACTTAGGTAGTCAGGGTAAGCTAGGCTGAATGCTGGGAGAAAGAGGAGCAGAGTCAGGGAGACGCTGTGGAGCCATGGCCGGAGATAGACGTGCTGAAACTTTGCTGGTAGTCCATGACCTTGTGGTGATACACAGATTATTAGAAATGGGTTAAATTAATATGTAAGAGTTAATCAATAAGAAGCTAGAGCTAATGGGCCAAGCAGTGATTTAATTAATACAGTTTCTGAGAGATTATTTTGGGTCTAAGCTAGCAGGGTGACTGGGAACCAACAAGCAACCTCCCTCCAAAAAATCTCTGTGAGTTCATGTGTCTATCAGCCCTGCTGTGTCTGGAAGATGCTGTTTCCTTGGAGTCATCCCCCACCCTGGCTTTTGAATCTTTCCCCTTCTTCTTCCACATAGATTCCTGAGCCCTGAGGGGAGGCTTTGATAGCGATATCTGTTTAGGGCGCTCCAAAGTCTCTCACTCCCTGTACAATGTTCAGTTGTGGAACCCTTCGAACCATCTGCTGCCAGGAGAAGCCTCTGATGAGAGCTGAGTAAAGCTCTACTCTACAACACCATTTCATCTGCTTTTTGTCCCAAACTTCTTCCCGATAAGAGACATTTTATGTTCCCGTGCACTCCTTAATCTCTTGTCAAGCTTCCCATAGCTAAAGATTCCTTTGAATTTTCTCTACGTCTTTCTTAATTTTATCAATGTGTATAAGACAAGTAGCTTCTCCAGTAACTAAAGGGAAGTACAGACCTTGTTTTCCTGAAAACACAGGCAGTCCAGCTCAGGGAAGAAGGGCGGCCTGGCATGTTGTACCAGCATACTGCCTCTCTAACAGAACATTTGAGGTGGGGAAGTAAACAATGAAGAGAGATCTATTTGGCTTATGGTTTTGCAGGCTGAACCATCCAAGATGGAGGGACAGTGTCTGCCGAGGGTCTTCTGCTCGCACCTCAGTACAGCCAAAGAACCACGTGGAGGGAGAGCAGCGGGAGGGAGGGAAGTGGGGGACTCATCCTTTCCTAGGGGCCCACTCCCTCAATAACAGCATCAACCCATTCAGTGATGGCAGCTTCCTCTTCCCACTGCCGTATGGGGGATAAAAGGCCCAACGCATGGGCTCTGGGGACACATCCAAACCATAACACCGGTGAAGCACAAAAGGATGGCAGAAAATTCTAACTGTCTTGTCCTTCAGGCTCAAGCAGTCTAGCCCCACCCTTACAAAGTCTGAGCTGAGGTAGAGACTAAGGAGTGGAGTCTCTGGTCCTTGCAATCTACCTTTGACCTCCATCAAGGGCCTGACTGTGCCCTAGACCTTGGAGATAAACCACTGGCTCACTCTCTGCTAGGTGGAGGAACCATATCCTCTCAACTACACAACCCCTCTTTCCCCCTCTCCTTTCTCCCCACTCCCTCCCTCCTCCCATTTTCTTAAATTCCCAAGGCCTCATCTCCTTGATCCAATATGATCCCATATTAAGGTTAAGGCTGTCCACCATTCTCCATTCTAGCCAGTTCCTCACTTAGGGAACTGTTTTAGAAAGGTGAAGAAAGCCAGGCGCATAGCTTTAATCCCAGCACTCAGGAGGCAGAGGCAGGTGGATCTCTGTGAGCTTGAGACCAGCCTGGTCTACAGAGCGAGTTCCAGGACAGTCAGAGCTACAGAGTCAGAAACCCTGTCTCGAAAAACCAGATTAAAAAAAAGAAGAAAAAAAAGAAAAGGAAATAAGAAGAAGAAGAAGAAGAAGAAGAAGAAGAAGAAGAAGAAGAAGAAGAAGAAGAAGAAGAAGAAGAAGAAGAAGAAGAAGAAGAAGAAGAAAAGGCCTTTATGGTCCGGATAAGAAGCTGCTGGTAGGGAAGTATCAGAAAGACAATCAGCTGATTCCAGCTGGTGATTTCCAGGCCTTAAGCTAGGGGGAACTCACTGGAGGAAGGACTCTGAACTGCCAGCTAGGGAAACTGCACATCACCCTCTGCATGTGGGTGACAGTTGTGTAACTTGGTCTGTTTGTGGGGCCACTGGCAATGGGATCAGGACCTGTCCCTGGTGTATGAGCTGGCTTTTTGGAACCTATTCCCCTTGCTGGAGCCTTGACGCAGGGGTAGGAGCTTTGTCCTGCCTCAACTTGATATGCCAGGCTTTGTAGACTTCTGTGGAATTGAGGATGGATGGGGTAGATGGGAGGTGGGGAGAGGGGGCAGGAAACAGAAGGGAGAGAAAAAAAATGTTTTTTTCAAGACAAGGTTTCTCTGTAGCTTTGGAGCCTTCCTGGAACTTGCTCTGTAGACCAGGCTGGCCTCGAACTCACAGAGATCCGCCTGTCTCTGACTTCTGAGTACTAAGATTAAAGGCATGTGCCACCACTGTTATGATTTATGGCACAAGTGAGACCTTGGCGGATCCCAGGCAGGTGCAGGACCATGGCAGGTAAGGGGCAGACAGATATTCCATGCAGAGAGAACTTGGGTATGGAGAGTTTATTTAGTGGGTATTGGGAGGGTAGAGAGGTTATAGGGGGAGAGAGAGAAATAGAGGGACAGAGAGAGTGAGGAGAGGAGGGAGAGGGGATGAGGGAGGCAGAGAGCTGCGGTCTATAGAAGAAAAGAGACCAGCTTTCGGGGGGGGGGGTTAGTGATTGGGAGTGGGTGGAACTTATCTCTTAAAGGGACAGGGTACCCAGGTGACAGGGCAGGCCAGCATAATTCTAACAACCACTGCCCAGCTAAATGAAAATTTTAACAACAACAATAACAACAACAACAATAATAATAGAATGTATTTCTGAACTGTCAAGCTGGCTTAGCAGGTAAAGGTGCCTGCCAAGTTTGACCACCTGAGTTCAATCCCCAGACCCTATGGTACCTACTTCTCCACATTCACTATGTGGAGAGCCCAACTTCCCCTCCAGCCCAGGAGAAAATCAAATGGTCTAATAGAACCGCCCCCTCCCCATGGCAACTGGTGGTTTCTGCCTGGACTGTCTGGACTGCCGCTGGATCACTGACAAGATGGGGTACTGTAAAGCTTTTGGGGCTTCGTGATAGAAGACTTAGAACTCTGCCAGTGCATCCTATAAGAAGCCATCTGCCACACACAGCTGACTATAAGGAAGCTCAAGACAGACTCATGTTGGAACTGATAAGAGGGGACAGGGATGCTTGGTCAGCGGTCCTCAATTGCAGCCATGACAGCTGAGGCCTCGGATTTGTGAATGAAGAAGCTGAAGGAAGATTTGGATGACCCAGCCCTGGCAGCCAACCAACTGTAACTTCATGAGACCTCCAGATAAGAGCACTCAGCTGAGCTCCGTCAGCTACAGAAGTGTGAGAGTAATAAATTGTGGGTTTGTGCTTTGGGGTGCTATCCAAACAAAAATGAGGTTCTCTCAGAGAGGAAGAAGGAGACCACCACTGTAGGCTACCAATTGAGTTCCCCGTGCACTTCGAAGAGAATGCACAGAGACCCCACAGTGTAGCCGATGATTGTCCAAGTGCAGGCTAGATCATTCGGGTATAAACATTTCATATTTTTTAGAGTCTGATCTTTTTTTCCAGCATAGGGATGAACCTACTTATTCTGAGAGATGACTGGGGTAAAGATGGTTTGTCTTTCAAGATACTGGTTAGATGGCTCAGTGGATAAATACATTCGCCACTAAGCCTGAGGACGAGTTTGAGCCCCAGGACCCGTGTAGTAGAAGGAATGGAAGGAAAGAACTGACACCCACAAGCTGTCTTCTGATCTCCACACACATGTTGTGGTGCTTGTGTGGACATATAAGCATATGCCTGTGTATGCACAAACAGACATAAAAAATAAATAAGTTTCCAGCTGTCCAAGTCCCCACCTAAAGCCCTCAGCTTTTGACCACACTTGGGCACAAACCCAGCTTGTGGTGGACACATCATCACTCATTGATGGGGGGGTGTCAGCTTCTCTAGCCTCAGCCTAAAAAGGAGAAAGCTAGATGAACACTAATAGGTTTTCTGTCCCCCTCCCCCTTACTGTCTCCACCAACAGACAGTAAGCCAAAACAGGCTGAATTGAAAAAGTACAACAACAGGTTGATTTAAGCAAAGCAACTCCCGAGTGGGTTCTCCAGCCCCAGAGATTGTGGCCAGAGAAGCCACACACCCCCAACTAAAGCAGGGAGACTTTATAAGCTGCAGGTGAGGCATGATGATGATGTGTCTACCACAAACTGAATTTGTGCCCAGGTGTAACACGAGGGCCTGCTTGTTGGGGTTTATGTCCTGCCCGGTCCCCCAGCCATTTAGGTCCCAAAGAAAATCACACAGAGAGTCTACATTAGGTTATAAACTGATTGGCCCATTAGCTCAGGCTTATTATTAGCTCTTGTAGCTTATATTAACCCATTATTCTTATCTATGTTAGCCACATGGCTCAGTACCTTTTTCAGCGGGACAGGTCACATCCTGCTTCTTCGGTGGTCTGGGCAGGAGTGGGGAAGAGCTTCCTTCTTCCCAGAATCCTCCTGTTCTCCCTGCCCCACTTCTACTTCCTGTCTGGTTTTCATGCCTGGCCAATCAGTGTTTATTTAAAACATGATTGACAGAATATAGACAATTCTCCTGCACCACCCAGGGAATGGTATTGACCACATTCAGGATGGGTCTTCCCATTTCCATTAGCTGGATTGAAACAAACCCTCACAAGGAAGCCCTGAAGCTATCTTGTCTAGATAATTCCTCACAGGTGTGCCCACATTATTAACAATCAAGTTGACAATGCTAACGATTACAAGGACCAAAATTTCAGCCCCGAGGCCAGAACTTGCCCTACTATCTTGTAGAAACACCAAGGAAGCCTTGCCTTGAGCACACCTCCCCAGGAAATAAGCACACCTACACAGGAAACACTCACACCCACCCACACAGCTCTTTGCATACAATTTGACCTGGGTCACTCCGGGACCCAGTTCAGCAGTCTCTGGATTCCCCCAGTGAAGGGCCATGTTGACTTCCTGACAAACCACCTACCTCACCACAGAAGACAAAGAGGTCTGAAAGGTTTCTTCTCAGATAGAACTTTCTCTTTCCAGTTAAGGAAAACTATCCATATGCATCTCCCCAAAGCTGCTTTCCTGGGAATTAACCGAACCTATCTATGTCTTATGGATTGAGTCATGTTCCTTCCTGATACATATGCAGAAGTCCTAAGCTTACTGCAACTGTATTGGATATGGCTGAAGTTTTATAGCCACAAATAGGCTACCACAGAGTTTGTACCTGAGTTAGAAGTTTTTGCAGTTACAACTTACTCTTCTTAACAACCAGTATTCTGGTGCTACTTGGGAGCTTATTATATGTCACCTGGGATTAGTAATACACTGTGTAAAATACTGGAGCCCTGCAGTCTTCTCTTACCATATACCAAAGCCCAATCAGAGAATTAAGAGGAACCATTGCGACTCTTTGTAGATGCAGCCACTGGGAGTCAATAGCTAACAGGCTAGGAGGGAGAGACATGGTGGAGGATAGGATCTGGTGTACTCGGGGCTGCTGCTCTCTGCCTTTTGTTTTGTCATTTTTTAGAGCCCGATGCCAAGATGCACAGCAAACTAAATGGCAACAAAATGTGTTTTTGCAACCAGCAAAGAGCAAAGGTGCCTTTAAATATAGCATTCTGACTTCATTAAAAATTTTTTTTATTATTCCGGCACATAGAACATGCTGTGAAAAAGAAATCACAGAATGACATAAAACAACCTCTCTGTCATCTGGGAGGCTATATTTAGAGTCATCTCTAAATGTTTCTGCGCCACTGGGACTGTGGGAAAGATTTTCCTCTTCATTATGCAACATTATGAACAAGAACCAAAAATGTAAGACAGCTAGTTTTAATATTTTTTGTTAACACCATATTGTTGAATGGTGCCAGTGCCAACAGCAAGGGAGAGCGGACACAAAACCGGCTGTCCATATGCTGTAGGATGAATAAAGACGGCATGAGTGGAAACAAGAGACCAAGGAGCCTGAAGGTCTGCGCTCTGCGCTGGGGAGCTGGTTCAGTGGGAAGAGGACTGGTGACACAGTGTGAGTTAGGATCTGTGGAACCCATATGAGAGCTGGGTGTGATCGTGTGCCTGTAACG
The DNA here is from genome assembly GCA_004026605.1 of Ondatra zibethicus. Lineage (NCBI taxonomy): Eukaryota > Metazoa > Chordata > Mammalia > Rodentia > Cricetidae > Ondatra > Ondatra zibethicus. Next base: position 167,073 of record PVIU01000129.1, read on the forward strand.
CCAGTGCAGGGGGGTGGGAGGGGAACAG